>JALJEV010000550.1:1200000-1800000 GCA_026586105.1 Hylodesmum podocarpum
TGGATTTTCATTCAATTATGCGTGTTGTTTATCAATTATATAATATGATCAAATTCAAACTTAATATCAATATCTTGAGAAATAAATTGAAGATAAGCTATCCTCTAATCTGATTATCTTACGGCTGTTTATGACCCATGATGAGCAAATTGAAGGATTTTTTTCATTTTATTTAAAATTCTGAATCGTTGAAGAAGTATTATTAGAATTTAGCTCTGAGATCAAACCAAATGTTTAAAATCTCAAATATTCCTTGTATGAAAAACTAAAAATAAAAAATCTCAAAACATATTGGCCTGATATCTTCCTTTTATTTTTCATCAAATTTTATGATAAAAGTATAAAATGATCATTAAAACGTAAAGATTTTAATCTTGTTGCTGTGAATGTAAAGAAAAAAGAACAGTTATATGATCTGATACGAACCATACCTTGACTCTTGGTCCAAACCACTCCTATAGTCCTATAGCATAAAAGAACATTAATTTTGCTAACACGCCATTCGTATACTATTTATTTTTTAATTTTGATAAAGTCTTATAGTATTTTTTGTAAACAGTAGTTTGTAGGAAAATGCTGTAGATACTCAATAATTGGTAGGCAGAGGCCTTAATTATGATGTAGCATCAAATCTTGTACAACTAGGACGTGATGTACCCGGCATGCCTCAACAATTTGTTTTCTTGTTTTGTCATATTTATTTTTGGGGGTTCACCTTAACGTACAGCTGTCCCCAGAAAAAACAAATTATCTATGCCCAGCGACGCTAACTAGTATGAATACGGATTATTTATTAAAATATCATATGTGTATGATAACATAAAAAAAAATCCTTGTACCTATTTATATTATATATCTCCTTTTGCTAATGAAAAAAACAATGAGAAAGAGAAGTTTACATTCAAAAATTTGTAACTTTACTTCAGAGTTAATGTAATATGTAATTAATTAGATAACTTTTTCAATAAATATGTATTTTTTTTTATATTTTATAATTAATTTAATTGTCATATATTATAGTTGTTTAACAAATATTTTTTTAGGTATATTTTTTCATCTCATGTAACCATTTGGTATTGTGACGTGACTTTACAAAAATTCATTAAAATGAGCTTGGAAATACAAGAGAATTAATAGGAAACGCAACATGGAAAGGTGAAAAACAAAGAAGAAAAAAAAGGAAGGGATGGTTGCCTCTTCGAATGGAAATTGTTTGGCTAACAACTGGGATAAAGGGCTAACCAGCCACCACCGTATCTCATAGTGTATTTTCATTAAAAAAAAAGAAATTGAAAACAAAACGACGATAAAACGACGTGGTTTCGTTCTGTTTAGGGAAAAAAATTTGTGAAACAAAGGACCCGCTAAACTTATTTTGAAGCTTCTTTTTCTCTCAATCTACACCCATTTTTAATCTTATGTTTCTCTCAATCTACATTCATTCTCCATTTTCAGTCTACATCCATTAAAACCAAAATTTTGAGGCTTCTTTCTCTCTTAATCTATACCCATTTTCAGTCTTCTTTCTCTCTCAATCTACACTCATTCTCCATTTTTAAAACTCATTCTTCATTTTTCACCATCTTCTTTATCTCTCAATCTACACCCCTTCTCCATTTGTGAAACCCATTCTCCATTTTTGAAACAAAAAACCCTTTGATTGTTGGAAAGCCCGATGTATCAGACAGTTCTGTTGATTGTGTGAAGTCAAAACCATTCCTCTTTTGTTGTGTGAAGCCAAAATTATCTCGCCCTAACAGAAGGTTTATCACGAAAGTCAAAAGGTTCTGTTCATGCTCTTAAAATTTATTGTTTTCATTTGTTTCTCTATGTTATTTGTTTTTCCTTTTCATGAACATACTTTGCTTGGTTGTTTATTTCTATTGTTACTATTATTCAGTTTTTAATACTTTTTCCTAGTATTGCAATTTATTTCGAGAAGATGGTGGTGTAAACTTCTTTGAATCCTGTTATATACCTGTTCAGAATTATTTAGAATGTTGTAAACTTTTATAAAGAATGTTGTGTACTTTCCTAATAAATGTTGTATACTTAACTGAAAAATTTTGTTTAGTTCTTTGTTCACTGTTATACACTTTACCAATTGTCTATCAAGTTTTTCTATTTTTTGTAATGAATCATTAATTGATTTTGTGCATAACTTTTGTGAGACACATTGTTCATTTTCATGGTTAAACATGTTTTCTATTTTAACTTTTTTTTGGTTTTGCAATTTATTTCGTGGACATGGTCATGTAAACTTCTTTAAATAAAGACTTGTACTTGTTGATCTTTCAGAATCACAATAGAACTGTATAAAGGTCCTGTACTTGTTGATCTGAGTGTATTTCCGTATTTACATTAGTCCATGTTTTCTGTTAATATTGTTTGTTGTTGTTCATGACTAAAATAGTTATGTGATTGATGCATATTGATGTCATGTGTGGTAAAAGGTTAAGCCAATTGATTAATAAATTGTTGACATCCATTTCTATGATTATTTTTGTTTCTGTGTAAATAATGAAATGTTCTGTTTTAACATGCAGAATCCTCGCTCATTCATTTGATAAATTCCTTTATATATATATATATATATATATATATATATATATATATATATATATATATATATATATTGCAAATTTAAAATTTCGGGGTGAAGTGTTTGGGATTTGGGTTGGGCTGGTGGTATTTTAATTTTAATGTTTGTCTGACTGTGGGGATGATTGTTAATCTAGAAACAACTACTTGAATTTATTTTTTTCAATTTGAACATAAGCCATGTATTGCTTTTGGCAGTGACAAATGACAACATAAATATTCAAATTCATTTTTTATTTCTTAATAAATTTACCTTCTTTTTCCTTCTACCTGAGCAAAACAGATTATACCCAATAAGTACAGAGTTAAGGTTTTGTCAACCAAAATTGAAATCCATCTTGCAAAAGCTGAAGCTATTAGTTGGCCTTCTCTGGAATATAGCAAGGATACGCCTCCCGCAGTAATAAATAAGCCTTTCGTAATGGCCATGATCTTTGTAATTGTTAGTTGAATAAATGAGAATGTAACTAGATGATATTATTTTCCAAATGGTGAGCTTACTCTCAATGTTTATCCATTAGTGTTTTGTCTTTTGTTTTTTATTGTTCATTTTCCAAATTCCTTGCTATGGAGGATTTTTTATTCTTCCATTGTCTCGCAATGTATTTTCTTTATCTGATTTTCTTATTTTATTCTTGATGACACTGTCTTGTCTAAGCCTTATCAAATATTCATGTTCTTCCGACATGGAATAAACATCTAAGATTTACTTCTTACTTTTGTGTTGAATCAATTTATTTCTAAGTTATACTATTCTTTCTGAGAATGCTTATTTTGGGGATGATTGGAGTAGTATATTGCGTATACATTTTGAACTTGTGAATCAAGTTATGGCTGACAACATCTTCTTGTTGTTTTACTTGCAAAAATACAAGTACGAGTATCTCAACTGATGGGTCAAATATGTGAAGAAAGGACTTTGTTAATTAATTTATGTATAATGATCTATGAATCTATTGTACAAAATAATTGTTGTTTATGATTTATGTATGACTTTAAGCAATTGAGTTTTAGTGATTGTTTTGGTGCCCCTTGGTGAAGCGAATAACACAGTGGGAGTGAAATGAAAATTATTGTGGAGAGAATAAAACAATTTTATGATGAATGTTGTGAAAGCTGTAATTATGGTTACACATCTTATTAATATTTTTGTCATGACATATGAATTATTTAATATTTTTGTCATGACATATGAATTATTTGATGAATAATTCTTATTAAACATGTTTATTACTTCTGTGGTAACTATTTTTCTTTTTGTTAAGAATGTTGTGTACTTGTATGGGGAATATTATGTACTTTTATGAGGAATATTGTGTACTTTTATGAAGGATGTTGTGTACTTTTTTGAACAATGTTGTGTACTTTTATGATGAATGTTTTGAAGTACGTGATTAAGGTTACACATCTTATTAAGATTTTTGTCATGACTTATGAATTTATTTGATGAATAATTCTTGTTAAACACGTTTATTACTTCTATGGTATATTTTTCTTTTTGTGAAGAATGTAATGTACTTTTATGAGGATTGTTGTGTACTTTTACGAAGGATTTTATGTACTTTTTTGAACAATGTTATGTATTTTTATGATGAATGTTGTGATCATTGTTACCCATCTTATTAATATTTTTGTCATGGCTTATGAAATTATTTGGTGAATAATTCTTGTTAAACACGTTTATAAATGTTGTGGTAGGAAATGAATGGCTAGGGGTGGTGGAAATCGAAGAGACTCAAGGGGAGGGTCATGTGTTTCATCTTTATGATTTTGGGAAATGACAAAGCATATGATTTGATTAAGTCTTTGACTTATTTCTTTAATAGAGACCCACCTCCTTCAATTTAATACACAAGATTGGTCATTCTATTGTCTCTGTACTGTGTTGGTGATACTAGTTGAGCAGGATTCATTACCATATAAGTCAATGTTATGTTATGTAACTCTTTTATACAGCCCCGTGATCAATAATGTTCAAACGTGACATGGTGTCAATTGACTGTTGCTAACTGAAATTTGATATTTGATAGATAAACAGAATGGAGAGGCAATAAAGTCAAATCAACAATGAATATTCTTTAGTAAATTATAAAACATTTCCACATCAACTGGGGAGCCAATACAGATAGCAAAAATCTCTGCCCCAAGACTAGCAAGGAGATGAGTTACAACATTGTCCTAGAATTTTCAAAATAGTCCGCATAAAAAAAATAGTTATGTAGAAATATAAAGAAGAAAGGAAAATATTTGCTCCACAATGCTGCACAATCTTTCAAGCGTTGAGCTTTACCAATTGTAAATGCAACAAGAATTTTCTTTGTCAATGGAACATCTCCAACATGATCTTTCCCAACATACAAAATCTTAACCTGTTACCACCCATGTTATTTACAGCATAAGATAACACATTCAAATAATATATATATAAGCTAAAATAAATGAAGAAATTTCAGCAACATGATTCATATAATCCAATTCTTAAACCTCCATACAAACATTGACGATGTAACCCTGACACAATGTCTTTCCAGAGTGCTGAAAGACCTTTTTCCCTGGAAATGGTTGAATCAAGTTAAAGTTAATCTCAAGTGATTTCATTTATGCTTGTATATTTTTATTTAAATAGTAAATTGAAGAAAAATTCAGGATAAATTTTTTATTAAATGCAAAAGCTATTTGAAATTGCTTCAACTCAAAATCAATTCTGGATTCTGAATCAATTATACAAGGTGAAACCAAACATTATATTGGTTGTTTCCAACCATAATTAAGTTTGCCACAAAACACAAGTCTGACTAAAAGGGAAAACTATAGTTTTGCATTGAGATAAAAATTTCCAAAACATAAACCACATCAAATTCGCCTATAACAAAAAGAAATAAAGTTGAAAAGTGGTCACACTGATACCAGTACACACACAAAATTGAAAAACTATGACCCACTTGAAGATTATATAACTAAATACAATCATGGAAACATTCAATTGAACTGCAAGTCCACAAAAACCCACCAAAAGTGAGAGTGAAAATCAGATCCAATGCTACTACAACTACATACACGAAGGATCTTTGATAAGATCATGAAAAAAGAGAATACCCAAAAACCCAAAAAAAAAATTAAAAAGAAGAAAATCTAGAAAACATTGTAAATAACCTCATGGAAATATGTAGAGAAAGTAGTGCTGGCAAAGGTTTTTCCGAAGGAAAGGTCGGATTTGGATTTAAAATCTGCCACCATGGTTGGTGTTTGTGTTGGGAAAGGAACCAAAGGTTACATGTGCAAATTTGGGTCCTTCCTTTCTTCTTTTTTATCCCTCTTTAAAAGTCATTTTTCATGCAATTTATGGGTATGACACATGATTAAAGCACCAATAGTTTGTAGCTTGCAGAACGAAAACAAAGTTATTGATGAATACGGAAACAAAAACAAAATAATTAAGAAATACTGAAATGAAAACTAAAATCACAATGGACCAACCTCAAACCATAGACGAAGAAAAGACTTTCTGACTGAGGGAGAGATTGACAGAGTTCCTTCACAAAAAATCGCTATTCTGAATTCCTTCACAAAAAATCATGATTCCGCACCAAACCAGAGCTTTAGAGAGCAAATGACTTTTGTTCATGGATTATGCACCGATTGTGAGAGAAAGGAACGAGAGATTGAGACAAAGGGATGAGAGATTGAGAGTGTTTAGGATTGAAAGAGCAAGAGATTAAAAGTTCAAAAAAAGAGGGAAATTTACAATTTCATTTTTGGGTTTCAAATTTTAATCTTTTAATTTTTATTTTTTTTTAAAAACTCTTAAAGATGACGTCGTTTTGATTATAATTTTTTTTTCATACGATTTGGGATACGGTGCAATTGTTAGCGTAACGACATTCTCTTCTAATTTGATCCTCAAATGTCTTATTAACCTTATAACTCACTATCTCTCTATCTTTGTCTGTCTTCTTCAACTATCAAGCCATAACCATGAATCTCCTTTCTAACCTCTCTTTTGATATAGTAGAATATATAAAAAATAGTTAATTCTTAAAAATATAAATGTGAATCAAATTGGAGAAAATAAAAAGTAACATATCAATGCATAAAAGATGAAAAATATCTTACAATCATTAAGGGAGAGACATGCTTCACTACACCTATACTTTTAGGAATAGGTTTAGTTACGTCATCATATATTAAATTTTGTTAAATTATATTTTTAATAATTTTTTACCAAAAATTAATTTCAAGGTAAATTAATTTTTTACTTTCTCAATTACTTTAAATATAATTCTTTAGTTCCTTTTAAAATGGTTAGACTTGCAAATTTATGTAAATTTGCAAGAGGTCTGCTACACTTGAATTATAAACTTTTAAGAATTTACTTCATATAAAAATAATAATAAAATACTTATAAATTACATACCACTTAAACATTTTGGTAATATAATAAATTAAATTATTATCGTATACTTAAATAACTAAGTTTAGTATGCATTATTATTAGATAATAACTTGATACAAAGTTTTGGTGTCCTTAAAAATAAGAATTTTTCGATTCATAAATGTCACACAAATTAGATGTGTGTTGAACTTTAAATGAACTTAAATTACATTCTAGTCTTTTTTCTTTTTAATTTGTTGACTTGTAAATTTTATAGTAAACTCTAAAGTCTATTGAGTCAACATAGAGTTTACAAGTCTACCTAAATTCTATGATTATACTTGTAAACTCCTAAGAATTTGATAATTATAATTTTTTTAATATTTTAGTCTGGAATGTCAAATTAAACTATTAAATGTTAACGTAAAAGTATTGCATAATCCTTTTTTATATCACCACATTAACATTTAACAATTTCAACTTACGAGTAAGGACTACAAATATCGGGAATTCTTTTTAAAAAAAAATTGACTAAATTTTTTTAAAGATACTAAAATATGAAAAGTTAAGGCAAAAAAATTTAATTAACCCTTGATATTATCGATCAATCATTAGATTTAAATTTCTGATAAATTAAAACAATATATTAAATTTATATAATTTGAAATTGATACTTTTATCATAAAACTGCTATACTTAAGACAGACGTGTAATTTTTTTCATAATATATACGAATTTTTAAATTATTTAAAATTTAATATTCATTTATAAGTATATGACAGTTTTCCACTTGATGCTAATCAATCTTGGAATTTTGTATAAAATTTAACTCTAAATAATCGAAATAGTGCCTATCCTTACCTCCTCAGTCCGTCCTTACATTATTGGGAATCAACAGCCTAAATGACTATTTATGCAGAATGTTATTTAATAATACTAATATTAATATTAGAACAATGCAAAAAATAAACACTAGAGTAGTCATTATGTGAGTGTAAGAATTTCATAATGTTATTTATATTATGAGGATACTAAAATATGAAATTTCATATTGTTAATTAATGCAGATTCTAAATATAATTGTTTAAGTGATTAATAAAAAGAATCAACAACTGTTGATAGTTTAAAAAATCTTTATTTTATCAATAAATTCTAATTAAATTATATATTTTATTATAATTTTAATCAATAGATAATTTGTACTCATTTATTTCTAACTCCTGGACAGCGTTATTGACATTATAATACTTTCATCAACGTAAAAAATAACTAAAACTATCATGACATAATTGTTGATGCGAATTTATTTTTCCTACAACACAGCTTCATTACCGTCTCGAAAATTAAAAGTATTACATAACTTAATCCGGCATCAACAGTGCAATAATGAAAAGAAAATTTAGAGTCTAGCATTACGAAGTTGTTGCTTTAGCATTGGTCGGATATATTCTTGAAAGCCATCTGGGACAACTGAATCATTCAATGGATCCTTCCATGCCTCCTCGTACAGCTTTGGATACACATCTCCATCATAGCGTCCAAGAACAGAACTAAGGTAGTGATCAGTGTAGTTAAACGAGTCAACAAGTGCAATTGCATTTGGACGAACCTGACCAAACATATAGTCAATTAGTTTCATGAAATTAGAATCTAACACCACAACTTACTAATGAGTTGCAATCGTTAAGGAAGGACAAACCTGTGAATACAAAGACCTCAGCTGCTCATTTGCAAGGGAACCTTGTTGGGGAGTGATGCAACCAGTTGAAAGAAAATCACCCAAATGCTTATGAAGAAGAAACAAAGCATAAATGCTACAGAGAACTTCTAATTGCTGTTTCACTCCCTTTCCAGGAATATCTTGCTGCAACTTCTCAATAAATCTGAAAAGTTTGAGGTTGGTCAACTTGAATGTAGAATATCCAAGCAAATATTAGCATCATGCATATAACAATGTTTGGGCTTCTTCCACTAACGGCTATTCACCAAAAGGACAATCCATCACACTAGATAAACTACAGACATTATGCGGGATCACTAAAAAAGAGAAGAAGCTCACTTGGAAACAACAATTAACTGGCAATGAGCAACAGAAGCCTCAACTAGATCGATTAAGAGTTCCTGGAAACCTGCCATTGAAAAATCCATCAGCATCTATGATGATCATATCTAATTACAAGTTGAACATATGCATTCAAACATAAGTTGAATCAGTCAAGGTAAACCACAACCCAGCTCACTGTTGTCCAACATTCTCCCTTACCACACCAAGAAAACAAATCAAACACGAGATGAAGATATAGCTTGTGAGTTTAAGTGTTAAATATATCATTTACCTTCTTCTGGATTTGTAAACTTGCTAAGATTTTGAGCACAGGCAACCGCCTTCTTAGCAGCCCTAGCTTCAAATGCTCCCAGCACTACATTAGGCTTTAACCAATCCTCCACTGCAAACAATCAAATAATCGTATAATTTACTTATGAATTCTAGACAGTTCATTGATAGCCTAGCAGTGTTGGTATGAATAAACAGTGATTCTAAATATAAAGATAAAACAATCCTAAATTAGTTCCTAAGATTAAAACTAACTTATTCTACCATATTTACATTATGTAATGCTACCATAAATATTTAAGATATTCTACTTGTCCCTCTCAAGTTGGAGCATATATATAATATGCCAAGCTTGTCACATATATAGTCAACCTAGGGACCACTAAGGGTCTGATACTGAAAATTTCTGCTAGCTGGTCATTAGAGTGTAGCTATCAAATCCAGGAAAGAGGTGCTGAGTGGCTGACCCACAAAATGCTGTAGTGGGATAACAGATAGAAGGATTGTCAAAATACTAGAGTTCAGACTATAGTTACAAAATAATTTAAAGCACACATATAAATGCTCACAAGTAATAAAAAATAAATAAATAAAAAATACATAACAAATCATTTTAAGTCATAATCTAAACACATGATCGTCATCAATCTAGCCACAAGGGAAAAATGGGGATAAGTAAAAAATAAGATGTGAAGGGTGAAGAAATAAGCATAAACAGAACACGAAGGGGAGAAAAAAAAAACAAAAAAACAAATGGAGAAGCAAATGGCAGAAAAACTTCAGGGGTTTGAGTGCCGAGGCACTTCTGTTACCGGGATTTGTGGACCAAATCTTAGGCTGTGTTTGGATGGGGAATTTCAAAATTTTCAAAAAATTTAAATACCCAGCATTTCAATTGTCTTGATTTAAATTCCTTTTATTTTGTATTCATCTTGTTTGGATAAATCAATTCAATTTCTTACATTTTAATTTCTTTGTTTGGATAAAGTAATTTAATTTCCAAGAAATTCAAATTTTCATTTTTAAATATTTATTTAAAAATTAAATTTTAATAATGAATAAAAACAAATATTAATCATTTTTAAATACTTAAATATTCAAAATAATTTTAATGTTACATGATGAATTTTGATGTTTCAAAATATTTAATAATTAATTTTTTAATATTAAATAATTAAAAACATAATAAATAATTAAATGTAATTTAATTAAAAATTTTGAATTGTGTAGTCTCACAATAATTTTAAAAATTATTAGAAATAAATAATTACATAACTTTATAATCATGAAATAATTTTAAATTATTAGAAAATGTGTGAGTAACTTAAGAGTTGAGAGAGAGAATCGTGAAATGACTCAAAAGGAATTGAAATGTTTCCCTTTTACATGGAATTTGAAATTCCCCAAATTTACTCATTTGAAATTCCTTCTCAAAATGATATCATTTTAAATTCTTCAAAATGTTTTATCCAAACAAGTCAATTGAATTGACAGTAATTCAATTCCTCAGAACAAATGAATTGCTCCAATCAATTACCTCATCCAAACACAGAGTTAAGGTTTTGATGCCATTAGGCGATCATAGATGCAAACTTGTCAGAAAGAGTTGTAGCAGGGTGGGTCACCAATATTGTGGAAAATTCACTGAAGAGATGTGGCAGGTGGATGTAGTGGATTTAGGGTTTATTTGGTAGAAACCTGCTTTAATACCAACTTAAGAATGCTGAGAACTTGATAGTGGATAAAACTCCATCTGGATAGTCCATACACAGTCTCCACAAATATTAGCTTTTTTGTTACTATAATGATTCAATCCTTATTATAAAGATATACAACCTTATATTAGTTTTTAACATGACTCCTATTTGAGTGTACCACGTATGCAACCATAGTACCACAAATATCTAAGATATTAACGATAATATTATCTTCATTTGTCTTAGATTTGGGACGTCAGATTGAAGAGTTTAGAATTTGCATGTTCTCTACCAAATTCAATTTCATCATACAGCTATACCTTTCTGAACATCAGAACGATATTGCATCAGTTGTTCCACTCTTCCAAGATAAGATGTTGTACCAACGGGCTTTTTTCCAGAACCCAACCGAGAAATAGTCTTCATGAGATGCCTTGCCACCTACAATGAATTATTAAACAACTCAAGATCATTCTCAGTTAATAATATCCAATAAACCTCACAAATTCGACTGCACTAGCATGTATGAGGCACATAAATGTAGAAATGGCATGTGAGAATACTTGGGCAAAGCATGAAAATACAACATGAGAGTAAAAAAGAAAAATAATTATTTTAATAATTTCAATCCTTTTGTGACTTTCTCTCCATTCCAAATACTATACACTTGATACCATGGTAGTTGAATTGGGATACAAGATACGTATTGGAAGGCCTGTTTTCCAAATCGTGAATCAAAGCATATTACGAATCATACGATTCATGATCCCTAAATAAACATAGCTTACATACATGTACAAGACATATAAGAACATATATTCGTGATCAATTATTAAAAAACATTAACAGCCACAATCAAATATAGCTAAAGTGTCATGTATGCTTAAAAACAAACACTTGCTGTATAAACAGCCACAAGGCCAAAAACTAGTGGCTGCCCTGCTACCAAAAATCACTAAATTCAGCAAATATGGTTGTTGCTGCAAAATTCAGCAACATATTCTAAAAGAACAATGATGTCGCTGCCTAAATTCTTAAATGCCGTATAATTCAATAGAACAGTATACAGCCTCAAAAAAATACAATAGACACCCTATCCAACATCATTCATCATCTCCAAGATCAACATCTAATCATTTCATCTTCTAATATCAATAACTCTTCCCCGTCATCAATGTCTTCAAAATTAGCCTTCCCATAATCTATTATGGATTTTCCTTTATCGATGTTGACATTCAAGTTTCTTGGACCTATATAATCAAGAGAAAAGATTAAGTTCTAGTTCCAAATAGTATCTTCTAATATCTAAATATTAATAATTACCTCTTTTCCAGTTCTTGCTTGGAGCTCCCTCATTATCATCAAGACACTCATGTACATCCATCCATGAAGAATCAATAGGTAAGCAAGGGTCCTTTTTTCCGTGATCCATTCATCATTTGTGTTAGGATATTAGGAGAAGGAAGTTAGTTAGGACAGTTAGGGTATTAGTTAATGAGTTGGAAGGGTTTATTAATATAAATAGGGGAAGAAGGATGGAAGGAGGGGAAAATTATTCATTTTGTAAATTGAGCCTTAGCTCTTTGGGAAAGGAGAAATCCTTTGGGAAGGGGAAACCCTTGGAGGAGAGCTTTCTCTCCTGTTTTTCTTTGTTCTTTTGTCATAATCAATAAAAACCTCTCTTTTCTATCTCATCTTAACTGTGGGTTCCTAACAAATTGGTCCGACTTGCCGGATCCAAATCTGGATTAAGAAGGAGCTGCCGGATCCAAATTTGGGCCAAGAAGAAGGGGCTGTCAGATCTTGATCGTGAGAAAAGAATGATAACGGTGGAGAGGATGACCAGCGAGTTGCAGAGGGCGACCAACGAGTTGCAGAAGGATGTGACTTACATCAAGGCACACATGCCAGATTTGCAGCAACTCAAAGAGCTACTGATGGAATGTCTGAACAAGACGAAAAAAGAAGACAGTGATCAAGAAGAGGGGTTATCGCATTCTTGGTTGGAAAGAGCGTCCAAATCTTGGGGACTCCCCTATCATTCTTGCGAGGTCACCATTTCAGAGCAGACACAGGAACCAGAAAAAAGTCTGGAAATCATTCTTGAAGTGAAAGGCGAAAAGGTCACCATTTCAGAGCAGAAATAGGAACCAGAAAAAGGTCCGGAAATCATTCTTGAAGTGAAAGGGGAAGAGGAAAGGATGGGAGCACAACCGTCTGAAATCAAGATCAAGAAAAAGGTTGGCGTGGAACCCGTCAAATTGTTGGATCCAAATCTCTGTACAACACTAGTTGGATCAAACTACACCATGGGTACTGCAAAACTGGGTCATATGAGCTACCCACTAATGAATGCCACTGGTGGTTTGAAATTCATTAGTGAAATGGTGCAGGTTGAGACTGTTGCACAATTTGGTGTGGTGTTTCTTCTTTTTGCTTTAGGGCTGGAGTTTTCCCAGGCAAAGTTAAAAGTTGTGGGGGCCTGTTGCTGTTCTTGGAGGGCTACTTCAAATTGTCATTTTTTTCAGTTCGTGTGTGGCATTCTTTCCATGCTATTTGGTGCCAAATTATCTCAGGGTGTTTTTGTTGGTCCCTTTCTGTTGATGTCATCAACAACAGTAGTGTTTTGGGTGGTAACAACGGCCTTTTGCAAGCAATAATGTCAATGGGAAAACTGTTGCTAGTGCTGTCTTTGTATATCACCGCTACATCTGTATTGTCTTGGTCTTTTGTTCCTCGCTTTCTCAAACTGATGAGGCGGTTGTCATCTCAGACAAATGAACTATATCAGCTAGCTGCTGTTGCTGTCTGCTTGTTATCTGCATGGTGCAGTGACAAGCTTGACCTTAGTCTTGTGCTGGGTTCATTTATGGCTGGCGTTATGTTTTCCACAACAGATTTGGCTCAACATGCTTTGGACCAGGTGGAACCAATCCGTAACCTATGTTCCATTGTCATATTTCAACCTTGAGGACAAGGTTGTTTTGAGGTGGGGTGTAATCTTAGGATATCAGGAGAAGGAAGTTAGTTAGGACAGTTAGGATATTAGTTAAAGTGTAAAATTATGATCTAATGCAGAATTTTAGTAGAAAAGTAAAGACTAGAGACTAAAGAATATACCCACTTGCTTCTTATCTCTTGTATCTATTGCCATTTTCATTCCAAAAAGTCCCTTGGCTCCTTTAAACTTTTCAAGTTTTTGATCCATCAAAAATCTTGTTCTTGTATTCAGAATCATTCTTTCAAAAGTTTCAATTAGACCGCTCAACACCTCACTATCCGAATTGAAGTTTTTATCATGATGATACCTAACCAAATGACTAAAAATAAGTTACTAGGAAGGAACAAAGAAGAGAGTAAATGAGTAATACCTAGGTAACAAAATTAGATATAAAACATACTTGGGATTGAGATAATAGGCAGCTGCATGGAGAGGCCTATGTAGCTGTAAATTCCACCTAGTGTCAATAATCTTCCATACTTTCTTATACCTTGACTCTTGGTTTTGCAAAGTTTTAGCAATTTGCTCTTTGGCCCTATCCATTGCTTCATAAATGTATGGTACAGCCGGTTTAGAATCACCATCTACAAGCCTTAGCACTTTCACAAGTGTAGTCACAAACTTAAGGCAATATGTAATGGATTTCCAGAATCTATCATCACCCAAGACTATATTCATCATTTGTTTAGCCTCACTTTTACTAGCATATGGACTAGTAGTCCATTCCTTCAATGCAAACACCCTTCTAAGAGAAATTTTTTGTTCCTTAATGCAATTTAAAGTGAGGTAAGAAGTGGCAAACCTTGTCACAGCAGGTCTTGCTAATTCCCCTCCCTTAAAATACTCTCTGTACAAGCCAAGGACCCCATCTATGCCTATAAATGTAAGTGGTGATTTTCTTTGCTTTGGCAATGGTATTATAAAATACCGGAAGCTGTCCAATGTCCTCAAGGACTAGATCAAGACAATGAGTTGCATATGGGGACCAAAATAAACTTTTCTCTTCTCCGTTAACTTCTTTTCAGCTTCCACAAGATTAGAGACCCCATCTGTCACAACTTGGACAACATTCTCCTCCTCAATGTCATCAACAATGATGTCCAATAACTCAAACATTCGCTGTCCATCCTTTATCACATAACTAATGTCAATAGATTTCAAGAAAACAGTCCCACTTGGATTATTAACTAGAAAATTAGTGAGTGATCTTCCTTTTCCATCTGTCCAACCATCACACATCACGGTGCAACCCCATTTCAACCAATCACTCTTATATTTCTCTAAATTTTCTTGGATGTTGTGAACTGCTTTTTTCAAATAAGAAACCTTCACCTCATGATAAGGAGGTTTTAAACCCCTACCATATTCTCCAACAACCTTCAACATTTGAATAAAAAGAGGACTTCTTACCAAATTAAATGATAATGCATTACCATATATGCAATTGCAAACTTCTTGAATCATGCCTTCCTTTTCTTTGGAAGCTTCTTTCATTGTCTTCTGATTCAAAACATTAGATGTCCCCCCTCCTTTGCTACTTCAAAATCAACATTTTATTCTTGTTTTCTTTAATCTCCAAGAGCTTCACAAACATTTGCTTAACATCATCTGGAATACTTGAACAAGCACTTACATTTTGCTTTGTTCCTACAAGATGATGCTTCATTCTTGCAATTCCACCCCAACAAATATGAGAACAAAACTTACATTTCACTCGGAGCCTATTTGTGGGAAGACCTTCACAATATTACCATATAACATCAACAACCCTCTTTCTTCTTGACCTATTCTTAAATAAAATAGAGTCAAACAAGCACTAAGCAACAAAAGAAAAGTAGAAAAGAAGCAATGGAGTCGTGCGTGTTAGAAATGGGGGTTATGGGTCTAAATCAATCCTACAAAACCGACTTCTAAGGTGAGGATTGTTCCCCACTTATATACATGTAACAAGCCATATCTATAGGCAATGTGGGATCTCCAACAGTGCACATGAGCGTGAACACCAAGCACCAACCAACACAAGCCAAAACACGAGAAAACGTGAAGAATGGAGTCGTGCGTGTCACAAAAGAACAAAGGAGAAGTTATGGAGCAAACACTGTTTGAACTTGAGGGGACAGCTTAGGTCTTTCGTTTTTGACACAATGTTTCCCCCCTTAACAACTGTTAGGCACCCACAGTTAGGATAAGATTGAAAAGAGAGATTCTTATTGATTAGGGTACAAGAACATAGAAAAAAGGAGAGAACTCTCTCCTCCAAGGGTTTCCCCTTCACAGAGGATTTCTCCTTTTACAAAGAGCTAAGGCTCAATTTACAAAATGGTTAATTCTCCCCTTCCTTCTATCCTTCTTCCCCTATTTATAATAATAAACCCCTCCAACTTATTAACTAAAATCCTAACTAACTCCCTTATTCTAATATCCTAACACTACACCCCACCTCAAAACAACCTTGTCCTCAAGGTTGAATTCTGACAATGAAAAAAAAAAATAGTAACAAATTTACTTAAGTTTTTTTTTTTTTCCCTCCCAATTACAAGAACATAACAACACCCATGGCTGTTCAACTGTTAGAAAAAAAAAAACCTGGCTGGCCTCCACCTTTGCTGCTTGCATCAGGTGGCTTTGGTGGAGGGAGAGCTGGATTCTATATAACTTCATTCTCCATTGATACTGTTTCAATATTTCGTCCCCACTGCTTTAACTGCATTGACAAGTTGACCAGATTTTCTGAAACCCATACTTTGTCCGCCACATCTTGTTCCAAGGCATTCATCCGTGAGTAGCTCATATGACCAAGTTTTGCAGTACCCATGGCGTAGTTTGATCCAACTAGTGTTGTACAGAGATTTGGATTCAGCAATTTTAATGCTGGAAATGATAGGTTCACCCAGTTGCTTAAGAACGAAGCTTTTCTGGCCATTGGAGGGTCCTTTAACCCATGCTTGATTCTTGTACGTGGGTCTTTCCCCATCTCCATGACCCCAATCCTCTTCTCTGCCTCAACAACTTTATCTAGACCTCGGTCATCCATATCCAGCCCCTCTATGCTGGGTTCCACATTCTCTTTAAGCCCATCAACCTTCTTCTTGATCTTGATTTCAGACGGTTGTGCTCCCATCCTTTTCTCTTCCCCTTTCACTTCAAGAATGATTTCTGGACCTTTTTCTGGTTCTGTTTCAGCTTCTGAAATGGTGTCCTTGCAAGAATGAACGCTCTTTCCAACCAAGAATGCTATAACCCCTCTTCTTGATCACTGTCTTCTTTTTTCTTCTTGTTCAGACATTCCATAACTAGCTCTTTGAGTTGCTGCAAATCTGGCATGTTTGCCTTGATGTAAGCGACCTCTTTCTGCAACTCGCTGGTCGTCCTCTCCACCGTTATCATTTTGTTCTCCATCGCGATCAAGATCTGGCAGCCCCTTCTTCTTGGCCCAGATTTGGATCCGGCAGAACCTTCTTCTTGGCCCAAATTTGGATCCGGCAAGTCGGACCAATTTGTTAGGCACTCACAAGTTAGGATGGGCCGAAAAGAGAGATTCTTATTGATTAGGGTACAAGAACATAGAAAACAGGAGAGGACTCTCTCCTCCAAGGGTTTCCCCTTCACAAAGGATTTCTCCTTTTACAAAGAGCTAAGGCTCAATTTACAAAATGTTTAATTCCCCCCTTCCTTCTATCCTTCTTCCCCTATTTATAATAACTTCTATCCTTCTTCCCCTATTTATAATAACTTCTATCCTTCTTCACCTATTTATAATAATAAACCCCTCCAACTTATTAACTAAAAACCTAACTATCCTAACTAACTCCCTTATTCTAATATCCTAACAACAACACACTTTTTCTATTTCTTTTTAAGGGTTTTTAAAACGGGTCGCACGGAATCCAACCCATTTTGGATGTAACCTGTTTTGAGCAAGAATTGTGTGATTCATCAAGAAATCACAGTTCTAGCGATTCAGCCACGATTCATGCAATGCGGTGCACAATACAGGCACAAAAACAATACAAGGCACTATTTGTATTGATGGCCATTGGAATCGTGATGAATCTCATGTTCTGTATCGTGTATCGCAAGATACTTACTACACTGCGCGATACCCCTAAAATCTTAACCTAACAAAATATAGAAAAAAATCAGTATAACAGTATTTTTTTAATATAAAAAACTACAAAGTGTATATACACTAAAAATGCATATTGTTACAAAAACATGAGAATGAATACAAACAAATAAAATGCCATCCCTCCACAAATAAGAAAGCTATCATGCTTCACAAGTCCAACTTACAGATGAGAAAGTTTCATAAAAAATTGTATCAATAAATAACAACTTGTGATGCTAAAAGCTATATTTAACATTTAAAAAACCTGTAAAAGCAGGACAGTGTTGTCTCCTTCATATGTGCAGGTAGGAATATAGACTGCAAATAACTCAGGGAGACCGCTGTTACATAGGTAACCATGGCCACCACATAGTTTGCGACATTCTTCAATTCCATCCTGCAAATTGAAGTAAACCTAATTTAGTATGAGCTTCAAAGAATTAAATTAAAATATGTTACAAAGCAAATGCAATATGATAGGATACTATAAAATGGTAATCAAAGAACAATGATAACATCAAAGACATTTGGACCATTTAAATGAGGACAAGATTACTGATACAGTTTGTTATCTGACATACATATACGTGGCATGAATGAAAAACGCTGACGAATTCTAATGTACTACAATGAAAAAATGCACCAACAAAACAAATCAACAAAACAGCATATTTGAGATAACAAAACAAGATGCCTGAACAAGAAATGTAGACAAAAGTCAGAAATCTGATTGAGCATTGGGTACCCATTACAAAATGGGAGAAAATGTGGATCAACAAGTAAAGAGGAGAAAAGAATGAGGCACTATAAAGATAATAAATTATCACAGGAAAAATGGGAAAGATTCCTGTTAGTGTTACTTGAGAGAAGCTCAATAAACTACTGCATAACATGATATAAGGAAAGAAAAATTCTGCAAAACAAACAATAGCAAACCATATTTTACATTCAACATAAAGCTGCTTAACAATCAATTATTTCAGCTGCTAAAACCAAATGTTAAGTGTAATGAGCATTAGTAATTGGTAATCACATACAGCAGTTGCTGAAGTAGTCAAAGACTTCAACCCTGCAGTGCATGCATGAGCTTCGGGTAATGTTGAAAAATCATTCGCTTGCAATCTTCTCATCACATCCGTATAAAGCCATTTCAACCATTCACCAACAAATCTGAAGGCATAGGCAGAAGCTAACAAAGAAAAGAGTCTAGCTTGCTGTGTTTTATAATCAATCACCTAGACCAAAAGAAAAGGATAGTAGAAAGTGACACACATTATAGAATAGATAGGAGAGAGATATAGCAATATAGATGGAAAACACATGACAGTAACATAAACAATCCAACCATCATCTCATTGCTCTTAATACTCTTATTAAGACAATGTTGCAACCTAGGCCACCCAATCATTATTTCCAAATATACATTTTAATACCATATGTTACATCTCATATCCAAGATGTGCAGGAAACTCATCAGCATTCCGGTACAAATTATATAGAACTATATAACAAAATATGACGGTGGAATGCATGGCTGCTTTGAATCTAGACAATCAAGAATATAATTTTCTCATCAATTCATGTTTGGCTCAGTTTACTCTTCCCCAGAAATAATTGCTTTTTATTTTAAAGCAATATCAGGAACTTACAAAAAGACAAGGTTTTTTGGCATAAAAAATATACTAATCTAAATACTTAGTAAATCGTCAACAACCCCACCATAATGCAAACTCAATCATTTTCAAATAATTCACATTCCAAAAATTCAATTTTACAAAAAAGAAGATTGAATAATCCCAGTAGCATTTACTGATAAAATAAGAATGCTCCAGTACCAAACTTGCATATACAAAGGCATGAACAACTTGCCTGTGATTCAAGACCTCCCCCACTCGACCCAAACTGTCTTCGAACAGCACTATATCTGGTAGCAATGCAAACTGCTCGTGACAAAGCAGTTGATGCATCAGATACAATTGTTTGCCTTACATATACCATAGTACCATAAACTAATTGTCGCGGAACACTGGACTGTACATATTTTCCTTCCCTCGTTACCTGTGAAACCCTGGTAGATTAAAAAAGTCATCCCTGAATCTATCAACATAAACAGATAAGCACACTGCATATTAAGGGTGGAAATAAAATGTAGATTACAATGTCTATATGTTTAGCTTGCCACATATCCACTCTTTCAACTCACCATCTCAATTAGACAAAATAACTTCAATCCATCTTCCAACAGACGATTCACCAAAGATGATGAATATTTGACTAGAACTCCACTGTTGTTATTGTCATCATCTTCGTTATTATTTATAGATGGTGGATGGAGGGGGCTAGACATTCATCATCATGAATTGAATACCATAAAACCCCAACAACCATATTGGATTCTTGATAGGAATCTCTTAGAAGAAGAAAGAAAACTCTAACAATAGTCTCAGAATAGCTTGCTAAGGAAGCTTCAATATATTTTTATATGATATTTCTGGTTGGATGTGATGGCTTAGGTTGTACCAGGGTGGCTTGAGTCTTAGCCTTTTCCAGACTTACATTGTTTTGTAAAAGGAACACTACACATAATGAAAGAGAAAATCAGAGTGCAGTTTTTCCAAAATTGGTTTTTCATTCTCCAAACTCAAGTTGGTATCAGAGCAGGTCCTATCCCATTCTGCTTCGCCGTCCACCATCGTTTGCCATCCGCCATTGGCCTTCTTCTCTAGTGAGCCAAGGTTTTGATGCGCCTTGTCAAGCACGACCTATCTCTGTCAACTTCGGCATAATCCAGAGTGTCACGCACCCCTACGCGCTGACTCTATCTCGTATTCTGCTTGGTGCGTATTGTTCAAGCACCGCTTCTGTCCATTAGAACTCGTCGTTTTCAGCACTGTCTTGCTCATTGGAGTCTTCCAAGTCCATTTCTGGACTCGTTCTCTTGTTTTGGCTGCTGTCGGGATTGTGGGTCTGTTGTTCTTCCTTCTCTCTCTAATCTCCTTTTACACAGTCTCTTTCTATTGCTTTTTTAGGCCCTGTTTTGCCTATTTCTAGTACCCTAGCCATTACCACAAAAAAACTTAATGGTAAAAACCTTTTACTATGGGCTGCCTCTATGGAACTATGGTTCCTTGGTCAAGGGTACCACGACCACATAAAAGTGGAAGACATTGAAGGTTCAAATGAAAGAAGCTTGATTTTCAACTATGTGCTATGTTGTGGCAGTCTGTTGAACCAAATATCTTGGGAACACTCAGGGCATTCAAAACCTGTTGTTTTTTTTTGGAAAAAGGCTCACAATATTTATGCAAATTGTTAGGAATGGTACTAATTCTGTTACAATGTATTAGTTTTTCTGTTTAAGTGTATTTTCTGTTAAAGCCTTTTTTATGAAGGCTTTTAGGTTTCTGATTGTACTACCCAGGTATGTTTATAAATACCTGGGTCATTGCCTCATTTGGCAAGCCTTTTCAATTAATCTCTCTCTCTTTTCTCAGTTATCACTCTCTCTGCCTTTCATCTCTTTCTTTATTTCTCTCTTCTCTGGTTCTTTCTATCTAGCTGTTTCAACAGCAAGAACCAGCTTTTCTGGTTATTGGTGGATCCTAAGTTAGGGCTAACACAAATGATATTCAGAGGTTGTATGATGTTGCTCAAAGGATAGCATTCTTGAAACAAACCAATCATGAAATGACATCCCACATTGCTTAAGCCCAAGTTGTTGTAGAAGAACTAAAAATGTTCCTAACTGATGACTCTCTAGAAGGAATAAGTAAGAAACTTGACAGGCTCTATGTGGTGCTAATCTTGAGAACACTGCATTCAGACTTTAATCATGCTTGTGACCAGATTTTGACTGGCCACGAGATTCCCCCAATGGACAGCCTAATAACCAGGCTTCTTCGTGTCCCTACAAAAGTGAAAAATGAAAATATAGGTGAAATCAATGAAGCTTCTGCAATGATTTCTAGTTGGGGAAGAGATGGTCATGAAAACCAAGGAGGTAGAAGTAGTCGTCCTCAATACACATACTGTAAGAGAATGGGTCATAATTAAGAGAATTGTTATTCTCTACATGGTTTTCCCAAGAAGACAGCAAATCTGTCTAAGTCAAAAAAGTCAGGAAAATCTATGAAGATTGTAGAAGATGATTATCAAGAATATCTTCAATGGAAATCCATGCCTCAAGCTCAATCTTCTTCTAACATTACTGCCTCTAAAGTTTATGTTTCTCATTCATCTGCAACTGAAATTCCATGGATCATTAATTTAGGAGCCTCTGATCACATCACTGGTAATGAGTCTATGTTTTCTTCTGTGTCCCTTCTTAAATCACCTCACCTTATTACCTTAGCAGATGGGTCTAGAATTGCTCGCAAAGGAATTGGTCAAGTTTCTCTTTCTCCCTCATTAAACTTAAATTATGTTTTTCTGATTCCTAATTGTCTTTCCAATCGAATCTCTTTAAGTCAGTTAACTAAATCCTTAAATTGTTCAGTAAATTTTAATATTGAATCCTTTATTATTCAAGAACATGGTACAGGTCGGAGGATTGGCGCAGGACATGAATCCAATGGTCTCTACTATTTTGGAAAGCAACCATTTGTATCTTGTGTTGTTGTTTTGACACCCAGGCCGTTACATGATCGTTTGGGTCACCCAAGTTTATCCAAGTTGAAACTTTTAGTTCCTTGCCTTAAAAAGTTAGAAGAGTTAGGTTGTGAGTCATGCCAATTAGGCAAGCATGTTAGATCATCCTTTCCCAAACAAACTGAGAAAAGATGTAACTCAGCTTTCACCACCATTCATTCTGATATTTGGGGTCCAAGTCGTGTAACATCTTTTGGTTGTAGATATTTTGTAACCTTTATTGATGAATTCTCCAGATGTAATGGGGTATATTTAATGAAAGATTGTTCTGAACTTTTGTCCATCTTTATGTCTTTCTTCAATGAAATCAAAAACCAATTTGGGAAAATAATTAAAATTTTTTAGAAGTGACAATGCAAAAGAATATTTCTCTTCTGAATTATCCTCTTTCCTATCCTCACAAGGGATATTACATCAATCAATATGTCCACATAAACCCTAACAAAATGGAATCGCTACAAGAAAAAACAAACACCTTGTGGAGACTGCACACACCTGAATGCTTAATGCAAATGTTCCTATACATTATTGGGGTGATGCAATTCTCACCTCTTGTTTCTAAATCAACACAATGTTGTCTTCTTCCCTTGAACATAAAATTCATAACTCCATTATTTATCCAAAGGAACCCTTGTTTCATGTCTCACCTCAGGTCTTTGGGTGATGTTTCTCCCAGTCTAGACAAGTTGTCTGCTAGAGCTATCAAATATGTTTTCTTAGGCTACTCGCATCTTCAGAAAGGGTCCAGGTGTTACTCTCCACAAACTAGAAAATAATACATTTTTGCAGATGTCACATTCTTTAAACAAACTATATTTTTCTCACCCTCCACTCATTATTCTCTTTCAATACAACAAGCTTTACCTGTTGGTTCTCATTTTCCATTCCACCTCTAATGTCACTCATACCACTCCTGACCAAGAGGTTAATCAGTCTCTCTTCTCCACAACTAATCCCATTCAAGATACTCCTCCTCGCCTTGTCACGGATCAGCATCAAACACAACAAATGGGTCCACTTGTTCCTGAAGAACCACTAGATTCAGGTCCTTCACCATCGGATACTCGTACTACAGATCCTAGGGAGGATAATTCTAGTTAGCGTGTTGCTCTTTGAGAAGGTCTTTGGTCTACTAGGAATCCTCATCATAATTATAATTTTCTAAGCTATCATTGTGTATCTCCCTTGTATTTTTCTTTTCTCTCCTTTAAATCTCCTCTCACTATTCTTAAAATTGTTCATGAGGCTCTTGATCATCTTAGATGGTGACAAACCATGATTGTTGAAATGCAAGCACTTGAGCATAGTGGTACATGGGAGCTAGTTCCACTTCCTCTAGGGAAACAGCCAGTTGGATATAGATGGGTTTATGTTATTAAAGTTTGCCCAGATGGTATAGTTGATCGTCTCAAAGCCAGATTGGTGGCCAAGGGGTATACTCAGATTTATGGCTTAGACTATGGAGACCCCTTTTCTCCTATGGCCAAGATTCCTATAGTTCGTCTCTTTCTTGTTATGGCAGTTATTCATCATTGGCCTCTCCATCAATTAGACATTAAAAATGTCTTTCTTCATGGTGAGTTGGAGGAGGAGATTTACATGGAGAAACCTTCTGGGTTTGTTGCTCAAGTGGATTAGTTTATAAATTGCAAAAGTCTCTTTATGGTCTCAAACAATCTTCTCAAGCTTGGTTTGGAAGATTTAGTCATGTTGTGAAGGACTTTGGGCTTAAAAGAAGTGAAGTTGATCACTCAGTTTTTTATTGTCATACTTCTCCTAGGAAGTGTGTGTATCTAGTTGTTTATGTGAATGGCATAGTGATCATGGGGAACGATGCAGCAACAATCTCTCAATTGAAGAAACATTTTTTCAACCATTTTCAGACTAAAGATTTGGGATATTTGAAATATTTTCTTGGTATTGAGGTCGTTTAATCAAAGGAAGGCATTGTGATTTCACAAAGAAAGTATGTTTTAGACATCTTGGAGGAAACACGCATGGTTGATTACAGACCCATTGATAGTCCTATGGATCCTAACAAAGAGTTAATGGCTAACAAAGGTGAACCATTCATAGATACAGAGAGGTATAGGAGATTGGTTAGGAAACTTATTTATCTTGCAACCTGATATCTCTTTTGCAGTAAAGGTTGTTAGTCAGTTCATACAAGCTCCTCATGTTGATCATTGGAATGTTGTATTGTGTATCCTTATTTATATCAAAAAGGCTCCAGGACAAGGATTGTTGTACGAAAACAAAAGAGACAGCCAAATCTCGAGATATTGTGATGCTAATTGGGCATGTTGTTCTGTAGATCAACATTCCACTATTGGCTACTATGTATTCCTTGGTGGAAATCTCATTTCATGGAAGAGCAAGAAATAAAATGTTGATGCCCAATCTAGTATTGAGGCTGAATATCGTGCTATGGCTTTGATTACTAGCGAACTTATGTGGGTTAAACAACTTCTTCAAGAGTTAAGATTCTATGAAGATCATCCAATACAATTATATTGTGATAATCAAATCGCTCTACACATTGCTTCTAATCTAGTATTTCATGAGAGAACTAAGTATACAACAATTGATTTTCATTTTGTTAGAGAGAAGCTGTTGTCTAAGGAAATTGCTACTAAATTGGTCACCTCCAATAAACAACTTGAAGGGGGGGGGGGGGGAGTGTTAGAATAGCTTGCTAAGGAAGCTTCAATATATTTTTATATTGTATTTCTGGTTTGGATGTGATGGCTTAGGTTGTACTAGGGTGGCTTAAGTCTTAGCCTTTTTCAAACTTACATTGTTTTGTAAAAGGAACACTGTATATACATAATGAAAGAGAAAATCAGTGCGCAGTTTTTCCAACACTGGTTTTTCATTCTCTAAACTCAAGTAATAGGATGAACAGCACCAAGAAAAGAAAGAAACAATGCACTGTAGCTATAGGAATATCTCTGAATATTGAAAGTAAAGAAGAAAATGTACAAATGTACCCAAAGGAGCAACTCTACTTTCACACTAGATATACATTCAGTCAAAAAGAGCTAAAGCTCAATTACAAAATGACAAACTGACTCCTCTCCACCAAACCTTCCCCATTTATATCAATTAAACTCTTCTAACTAACTAACTAACTAATATACTAAACTCCTTATCATTATATCCTAACAATTTTCCTATGATGAGGAAAGGTAAAACAGGTAAAATGAAACTAACCTCATTAACATTTGATTTCTTGGAATCCGTACATGGTCAAACCTTAGAAGCCCATTATCCATGGAGTTATACGCTCCATTTCCAAATTTCATTCCAATATCACCAACAGTTATGCCTGGAAGAGGTAAGTGATCATCCAAACTTCGCAGCTGGACAATGAAGCCTACAAATAGGGTATACTCCGTCAATTCATTTTAAGTCTGAATATAATAGCAGAAATTTGGATGTTTAAAATATGTAATTACCATGCACTCCGTGATCACGACCATCAGTAATTAGTCGGGCATAAACAACAGCATGTGTTGACACTTTACCCAATCCACCAGGCCACCACTGTTTAAATCAGCATCAAAAGTGTTAGAATAATATCCAATAACTGCACGGAGATATTTGTGTGCCAAATGCCCTTTAAAACATAGTGAATATAAACAAATATATAATAAGGTACAAACTGTTTTTTCTTGATTGTCCATATGGATGAATGAACACAATTACATATTCTAGAATCCTGTAGTCGTATATGAAAATGTTTCCAGAAGCCATCTCTAAATGCACTCACTTTGCTGGAAGTCAATGTGGGACTATGAATTACAAACTCGTCTGTTTTGGGATCAAATGTTGCAGTTGTTTCTAGCCCTTGAACATTAGATCCATGACCCAGTTCAGTTTGCGCATAGCAACCAATTATTTGCATCTTTTGAGCCAAAGGCAACCACTTTTGCTGCTGTTCCTCAGTTCCTTGTCCTTTGATAGCAGGAATAAACATTCCCTGTAAAGGAACTTGTGAGCTAGATCTATCTCATGAGAATTTTTATAGGTAAAATAGGAAATTAAGAATGCCATAAGGACAATTAACTGAATTGTACCCAGTGTAGATCCGTAAAAGCCGGTTGGTCCACAAAAAATCTGAGCATAGCAGCTTCCTCTTCTGTAAATTAAATAGAAACCTCCCATTTAAGACAATAACAAGATACCAATTGCAAACTACACAAAGAATAGAAGACAGACAAACCACTAAGACGGAGTTCAATAATCCTTTTCCACGCATGAGCCGCTTTCCACAAAGTGTTCTTAAATAACTCCTTCCTACCAAGCACAGGTCTGTTATCCTTTCTGAATACCTAGAGACAACAGTCAACCAACCAAGATTTCATACATCTGGGAAGTCAAAATCATCATGTATCACCAAACTCCCATAAAAGAAAAAGGTGCACGAAGCCATGAACACGCACCAGGCAACTTCACATATCAGGGATACATAAACTAACTAACCATTGAATTCTCAAACTGCAGAATAGCCATAACAATCCATTTCTCATCAACACACAATATCTCCAGAAAACAGTTTCTTTTTCTTAAAAGAAATTAGAAAGTAACAATCAAAATTTCGTCCATTGATTTAAATAAATAATGACATTCCCGATGCATAAATTTGTGAGACTTTGTAAATAAATAATCATAAATCTGCGTTAGGGAGAGGTTTGCAGCAGATAATAGTTCTATCCTGCTCGATCGGGAGGATATTTGTTTTCTCTTTCCAAAAAAATAAATAAATAAATTGCACGACATTGAAAAGCTAATCGGATCCAATACATATACATTATGAATTTATTAAGGTTATCGCATAAAGAGCAAATAGTAAAAAGAAAAAACTTAATTCATACAAGCGCATAAAAACAATTAAAAAATGCAATAACCATAAGAACTGTGCTAGCTGCAAAAACAATTAAACAGATAATTCTAGTTTCTATTCCAGATCGCTGGAGTAACTAGTAAAAAAGGTAACAAAATGAACGAAATTGAAGAGCGAAGGAGTAATCAATTAACCGGATCGCTGGCAACAAGACGAGCCATTTTGTCAGAGACTTCAAGAGCGTGACGAGAACCTGCCCAAACAACCTTCATCTCTTCGACATCGAATTGCGCCTTGTTCCTCTCGAAAGCCAAGTGATCAACCCCTCCTTCCATTTTCTTCTTCTTCTTCTTCTTCTTCTTCTTCTTCTTCTTCTTCTTCTTCTTCTTCTTCTTCTTCTTCTCTGTCGCAGAGCAAAACCCTAACTTACGCTCTTCGATTTCCAATCACTGTGTGTTTGTATTTAAAAGAGATTATGACAATGAATTACTCTGCTGGCGTTTGGTTAGAAGAGTGAATAATGTGAGCGGAGAAGATGTGCTGATTCAGCTGCTTTATATCTGCCCCAACTACCAAATGTAATGACTAGCGTCGGTTCCTCATTTTCTCGTTTTGGAAGTGAAATTGTAAATAGATGATGATTCACGTGCTTTTTTTGGTTCCATGGGTTTTCCTTTTCTGTACATCTTTTGGCTTGTTGGCTTTTCTGAATAACAAACAAGCATTTGAATTTGCAAGTATGAATAAAGAAAATAATACTTGTAGAAAATATTATAATAATGTTAGTGTTTTGTATGTTATTTTTCGCTCCTTTGATAAATTATTGAGATAAAACTTTAATTTTAATCTAAAAATAATATAAATAACGCTTAAAATATTGTACTTAAGTATTTTTTTCTTATATTAATCATGGGTTTCGTACAATAACAGTACATTTTTAAAATAAATAATTAAAATTATTATTATTTATTTTACTATTTTTATTAATCTTGATAAATTATGTATTTATTTTTATAAATAGGATCAAATATATTAATTTAATATTTTATAAAAGATATTTACTATTATATCATAACATACAATATATTACTAAAGATTATTTGCGTTTTACTTCAAAATTTTCAAGAGATATTAAAACCTCTCTTGATCCATAATTGGTGGCAAGGATGTCAACTACTAGTTAGATATTAAGATTTTGTGATGGATAATGATAATGACTCATATGATGAACAAATCATTAATTTTACTTTGTTTGTCGATTCTAAACTACTGAATTTTGATGAACCTTTAATGATAAGAATTAGAGAAATGTTATGAATGATGAAATTTATGCCATTAAAAAGAATAATATATGGAAATTGATAGATTTTTCAACAAAAGGCTGGTATATAAGACAAAGTACACCCAAATAGAGAAATTGATATTTTAAAGCAAGACCAATGACAAAATGATTAAGACAAAAACTAGACATTGATTATTTTGAAGTATCTGTCCTAGTTGCAAAATTAGACATCATACACATGATTATTTATCTTTTGTCTTACAATAATCAAAAAATATATTAAATGGATATGATGTCTACTTTTTAAAATTGTGTTATGAAAAAAAGTGTGTTTGGGCAGCCTCTAACATTAGAGGACATGAAGACAATTCTCTAGATTGAAGAAAAAATTTTATATAAATTGAAGCATATACCAAGACCATGGTATAAGAATAGTTTATAAATAAAATGTATTGATCATGAAGATATTCTTATCATGCGTTTTTACGTTGATGTCTTAATCTTTACTGGTAACAATTCAATGATGATTGTAGAATTTGGAAAGGCAATGATAAGTTATTTTGATATAACAAATTTAAGTATGATATTATGTTTTCTTGGCATTAAGGTCACTCAATAAAGTGATGGAATTTTTATCTTCCATGTGATATGAAGAATTTAAGATTAGAAAATTTGTAAAATACAAATACACAAGAATGGGGTTGAATTGTGTTTATCAATTAAAACTTTTTCAGATGATGCGTTTTGCGTCTGTATTAAAACGTTAGATCATACATAAACTTAAACTTTTCTTTCAAAGGTTGATTTTAATTAAGAATACAATTTAAGTTGTTATCCTCAGTTAGTAAGCAGATAAATATAATCAAAACAATAATATTTTTATATTGATTCGTCTATTCAAGACTATGTCCAGTTACCCAGCAACTTGCTGAGGTTCCACTAAAAGTATTTGTTAGATCAAGATGATTAACATCTCTAAAGTTTTGATTATTACAAGACAGATGGAACATCAAGTCAGACACAACGAGTACAGACGGAAGATGACCCCTCAAAGTTGAAGTCATTCGTCTGTCCCAAGTCAAGTCATCAGACGATAGGCTAAGACGAAAACTCTTAAGACTGAAGAAGTTCATCGTCTGCCAAAGAAGTGAAGCAAAGTATGAGTCACTCGTGCCAAGATTTCAAATCTTAAGAAGTACTCATTAGAAGCATCCAAGATTAGTGTGGGGATTCACGCCTACATATGCAACTCAAAAAGGTCCTCACTTTTTTGTCAAAATCTTTGTACAAGTCAGAAAAAGTACTACGCACGCTATCTATATCCGCTGCACATGCCATCAATCAATCAAGTGCTCTCTGACACCTTTTTGGACTTCGCTTGGAAAGCGCTCAACGGCTTTCTTCTGTGTCTAACGGATATCTGAAGATTTTGCCTATTTAAAGACTTCGTTTCTTCAAAGTTCAGTTGGCGAACACGCTTCAATATTCTATCTTATTGTGAATTCGCTATATGTTACTTTTGCTCTTCATTGTAAAACTCTCTCTGCGAAAAGGAAACTTTTTTTATAGATCTCTTCCAAATCCACTTGTATGGTGTTTTAGCCTGAAGAGGCTGGTTGTTCAAAAAATACCCTTGTTGTTTAGCCTGCGAAGGCTGTGTTCAAAGAATATCGTGTTATAGCCAGAAGTGGCTGGGCGCAAATAATACTTGTAACCCTTTCACGGTTTGTAGTGGCAACTCAGTTGTTACTGGGTAACTGGACGTAGTCTTGCATAGACGAACCAGTATAAAAATACTTGTGTATTTGTGTTATTAAGTATTTGACTAACGGGGATAGTTAAACCATAACGTCTGTTCATTAAAATCAACCTTTGAATATTAAGATTGTTTCGTCTGAACATATTTAAACGCACAAACGAAAGGAACAATTTTTTTAAGTAACACAATTCAACCCTCTTCTTGTGTTCTATCTTTTACAGTTTGGTATCAGAGCTCAGCCTCTAAGGGTTGAGCGCTTTACAGTTGTTAGAGGAAAAGATCCAAAATGGAATCTCAAGGACCTTCGTTCTTGTCTGGAGGGTCATCCATGAACAAGCCGCCGGCGTTCTCTGGTGATGACTATCCCTACTGGGCTGATCGAATGGAGATGTACATCAAATCCACCCAGTACAGACTATGGAACATCATAACTCAAGGAGACATCCCTATTGTCAAACCCGAGGTTGAATGGGGAAATGAAGAATACTCGCTTGTGGAACTGAACAACAAAGCCAGATATGTCATCATGTGTGCATTATCAAGGACATAATACAACAGATTCTGTGCCTACAAAACCGCTAAAAAGCTTTGGGATGCCCTCAAGATTTCATATGAAGGAACTGAGGATGTGCGTATAAGGAAAGCTGCCACTCTTCAAAGAGAATATGAGATGTTCTCAATGAAGAAAGAAGAATTCATTGACATGATGTTTGGAAGATTCCAAACAATATTGAATGAACTCACTGCGCTGGACATTACATTCACCAAGGCCCAAAACAACATGAAGATATTGGACAGTCTTCCTCCTCCATGGGAAGCTATGTCCACTGCCAACTCTGTTGGGCGCGATATAAAGACATTAACTCTTGATGAGTTAATAGGAGCCTTGAGAGTACATGAGGTACTTTTACGTAAGAGAGACAAGATCAAAGTTTAAGAGCTCATAGCTCTTCCAACTGTCAACAACATGCCGAAGGAGGAAACTCCTAAGAAGGAAAGAAAGAAGAAGCACAAAGTTCTGAAAGCTGACACCACTGAGTCTGATTCGTCTGATGGATCGTCTGATGATGAGATTTCCCTCATGGCCAGACGCTTTAAGAAGATGATGATGAAAAAGGGGAGGGGTCAACGCTTCTTCGAGAAGAAGGAAAAGAAGCTCATTGAAAAACCTTTGAGTAAGGAGGAGAGCTCAGAAGTTATCTGCTACGAATGCAGAAAACCTGGACACATGAGATCAGAGTGTCCAAGATTGAAGAGAAGATGGAATCCTTGCAAAGACAAGGGAAAGAAGAATCTGGTGACTTGAGAAGACCTTGATAGCGAAAGTTCAGAGGAATCCACTGAAGAAGAAGAAACTGCAAATATCTGTCTCATGGCTGGAGACACTGTCTCATCAGAGGTAATTGAATCTGAAACTTCTTCATCTTCTTCATCTGAGTCTGAGTCAGAATCAGAAGAAATTTCATATGATACACTTTTGGCTAACTCACATTTTATTGTTGAGCAATACAAAGTATGCAAAGCCAAGTTGAAACAAACTTTGGAAGAAAATGCTACTTTGAGAATTGAAAACGAGTTGCTGCAAAAGGAAGTATCAGATGAAAAATCATCTGAGTCTGAAAAGGATACATTTATTTCTGAAATCGAAAGATTGAAGAAAGAAAATGAATCCTTACTCAAAGACTTAACAAAGTTCACTAAGGGATCCTCAATGCTAGAAAATATTTTAAAATATGGGAGGTCTCTGTCTGATAAGAGTGGACTTGGTTATGTTGAAGAGTCAAACAAAAAGAAAAACAAATTTGTTTCGTCTGCTCATAAGAAGAACAACAAAAATTACAACAAGGTTCCAAACAACTATATAAAAGATAAAAGAATCTTAAATAAAAAGAAATCTTCTTCCACTAACAAAGGAGGACCTAAAAAGATTTGGGTACCAAAGTCACTTATTATTCCTGTTGCAGACATCCTTAATAGGAAAAAAGAGGACTTCAATGTGGTACCTGGACAGTGGGTGCTCACGACACATGACAGGAGACCTGTCTATGTTCCAAGACCTCAGACCAAGTAAAGGGTCTGTATCATATGGTTCAGGGAAAGGTAAAATCCTAGGTATTGGGACTGTTGGTAAGACACCCAATCCTCTTATCCAAAATGTGTCTTATGTTAAAGGTCTCAACTTCAATCTGCTTAGCATAAGTCAATTTTGTGACAGTGGATATGAAGTAGTTTTTAACTCTGATGAATGTATAGTCAAGAACAAAGACAAATCCATTCTGTTTGTTGGGAAAAGAAGGAATAATCTCTGAGGTTTGTCTTTCTGACTTTAGTGATCAAAATGTGACATGTTTGATTTCAGCAGATGATGAGATATTTGGCACAAAAAGCTTGGACATTTAAGTCTCAAGTATATTTTGAAAATTTCTAAAAAGGATCTTGTGAAAGGTTTGCCAAAAATATCTTGGAAATCCAATCGTCTGTGTGAATCTTGTCAGCATGGGAAACAACTCAAAGCCTCTTTTAAATCAAAAAATGTTGTTTCCACGACAAGACCACTAGAACTGTTACATATTGATCTCTTTGGACCTACTCAGACTGAAAGTCTTGGAGGAAAGAGATATGGATTTGTAATTGTGGATGACTATACTAGATTCACATGGGTATACTTCCTAACACATAAACATGAGTCATTCAGTGTCTTTAAAATATTCTGTAAACATGTTCAAAAAGAAAAAGGAATATGTATTGCGTCTGTTAGGAGCGATCATGGAACAGAATTTGAAAATTCTGAGTTCAATGTCTTTTGTTTTGAAAATGGTATTTTCCACAATTTTTCGTCTCCAAGAACTTCTCAACAAAATGGAGTTGTGGAAAGGAAAAATCGTACCTTACAAGAAATGGCTAGGACTTTGTTGCATGAAAGCTCTCTTCCAAAATATTATTAGGCAGAAGCAATTAATACTTCATGTCATATTCAAAACAGAATATTGATAAGACCAATATTGAATAAGACTCCATATGAACTATGGAAAGAAAGAAGACCCAACATTTCTTACTTCCATCCTTTTGGATGTGAATGTTTCATCTTAAACACTAAGGATCAACTTGGCAAGTTTGATTCAAAAGTGGTGAAGGGATTCTTACTTGGATATTCCAATATATCTAAGGCCTATAGAGTATTTAACTCTAAGACGCAAGTTATAGAGGAATAAATTCATGTAAAATTCCAAGATAACTCAAAGGCTGATAAGGAAATATCAGACCTAGAAAATTTATTTGATAATTTGCAGATTAACCCTTCTGGTCAAAGTTCAAAATGATAAACCAGAGTCAGACGAAAGAACAGACACAAGAGCAGACGATAGAAGCACAGATGAACCCTCTTCGTCTGATACTTATCAACATGAAGATCAAGCCCCTGTGAGAACATGGAAGTTTGCATCAAACCACACAGAAGATCTTATCATTGGAGATAGACATCAAGGTGTTCAAACTAGATCCAAGCTAAAAGAATCGTCTGGATATGCTCTCGTGTCAATTATAGAGCCCAAGAATATTGAGGAAGCCCTACAAGATAACGACTGGATTTTAGCTATGGAAGAAGAGCTAAACTAGTTTACCAGAAATGATGTTTGGACTTTGGTAGAGAAACCAAGAAGCAAAAGTATTATTGGAACCAAATGGATATTCAGAAATAAACTTGATGAAGACGGAAAGTGGTAAGAAACAAAGCAAGATTAGTAGCTCAAGGCTATAATCAACAAGAAGGTATAGATTTCACTGAAATTTTTGCTCCTGTAGCTAGATTGGAAGCAATTAGAATTCTACTTGTCTTTGCTGCTCATAAGAATATCATCCTATATCAAATGGACGTAAAAAGTATTTTTCTAAATGGTTTTATTGAAGAGGAAGTATATGTAAGACAACCTCCTGGATTTGAGAGTTCATCTCAACCAGATCATGTTTTCAAACTGAAAAAGGCACTATATGGTCTTAAACAGGCTCCTCGAGCTTGGTATGAAAGACTAAGTTCCTTTCTTCTTCAAAATGGTTTTTCAAGATGGAAGGTTGATACTACTCTCTTCAAGAAAAGTATTTCAAAAGACTTTATTATTGTTCAAATATATGTAGATGATATAGTCTTTGGAGCAACTAACGAATCCTTGTGCAAGGATTTCTCTAAGTTAATGCAGGAAGAATTCGAGATGAGCATGATGGGAGAACTGAAGTTTTTCTTGGGACTTCAAATCAAACAGACTAAACAAGGAATATATATTCATCAACAGAAGTACACTAAGGAACTTCTAAAGAAATTCAAAATGGAAAATGCCAAACCAATGAAAACTCTCATGCATTCGTCTGGAGCTAGTCTCAACAAAGATGAATCAGGTAAGACCGTTGATCAGACGGTATACAGAGGTATGATTGGATCTCTTCTCTATCTCACTACTAGTAGACCTGACATTATGTTTAGTGTCTGTCTATGTGCACGTTTTCAATCTGATCCAAGAGAATCACATTTACAAGTTGTTAAACACATTTTAAGATATCTTATTGGAACCACTAATCTCTCTCTCTCTTTTATAAGAAAAGTAGTGATTTCAATTTAAACAGTTATTGTGATGCTGATTATGCTGGAGATAAAGTGGAGAGAAAAAGCACAAGTGGTAGATGCCAATTTCTTGGTTCATCGCTAATCTCTTGGTCAAGCAAGAAGCAAAACTCCATTGCACTCTCAACCACTAAAGCAGAATATATTGTTGCGGCAGGATGTTGCTCACAACTACTTTGGGTAAAACATCAACTTGAGGATTACTCTAGGTTTGAAACTCAAATACTAGTATTTTGTAATAACACAAGTGCAATAAATCTCAGCAAAAATCCTATTCAACATTCAAAAGCCAAGCATATTGAAATCAAATTTCATTTTATAAGAGATTATGTTCAAAAAGGTATTTTCGATGTACAGTTTGTTCAAACTGATTTTCAATGGGCAGATATCTTTACAAAAGCTTTAGACGAAACTCGCTTTAATTTCATTAAAGAGAATTTGGGAATTATTCCTTTAATTGATTAAGTTTTCTCTTTCGTCTGAACATTTCATTTCGTCTGTACCTTCATATATCTTTTCGTGTTAAGACGAAACATTACGTCTGATCAAATTGAATCAGTCTGAGGAAATTCGACAGACGCAAGGATATTATTTAAATATTTTAAAGTTAAGTGTGCAGGGACAAATTAAAAGTAGCAATAAATGTGTCTGTCATTTATTGCACTATTCTAGGACTTTGAGAAGCATGCGCTGTGAATTGCAGAAGTCAAATCAATCATTAAAAGGGCAATGATGGGGACACGTCAAATCAGGGGCGGTTTAAAATTCTTTCGTCTGATGAATTACAATCGTTTTAGTTTTGACTATAAATACTTTTAAAGTTCACATTTTTATTCTTTACCGCACTCGTACTCTCTCTGAATTTTCTACTCACAAAACTTAACTCTCTCTTTTCCAAACCTAACAATGGCGCCAAGAACACCAAGGGCAACCGAAGCAACCTTCTTTGCTCAAGATCTCTTCTTGCCCAGCAAGTGGATATCGAGAGAGACTATTGAGAGCATCTCCGAAAGAGTGGCAAAGATGTTGGTACACAACGGATGGATGGAGTTCGCAGAGATGAGATGACCATGGCTGATGGAGGCTTATGCTGAGTTCTGGAGTGACGCAAAGGAGTTTGATGATGGTATCGTAGGTACCATTGACAACAAGAAGTATATTATCACAATAGACTCCATTGCTGAAGCCGGGAACTACAAGGCAGAAGGGCACTTTTACAGCGCTGACTGGATGAAACTTGAGTTTGAAGAGCACGTGGACAAGATTATCTACGGGAAGATCCGCAACTCTGAAGATTCCAAGTTTTTAAGATCAGGGAATCTTTGTCCCACTGCAAGAATCATCCACAACCTCCTTCACAACATCTTCACCCCCAAAACTGGCTCACGAGACAATGTGAGTACTCGAGACAGGTTTTGCATCTTCTACTGTCTAAGGAAAGCGAGGATGAGTCTCCCTCACATCATTCTTGACCACTGGATAAGTTCGTTAAAGAATAGGAACATCCGTAGGAAGAGCAGTATTCCCTACGTCACTCTCTTCACCAAGATCATCATCAACCAAGGCTTTGATGTCACTGGCGTCGTGTGGCACAAAGAAGGCAAGGAACTCAAAGGAAGCACCTTTGCCAAGATGCATCTGAACCCTGGCTTCCTTCAACATACTGAAAGTGAAGAACAAGTTCCCCTTTCACCAATCACCAAAGACCCCCCATACAGAGCTCGCATCAAAGGCGTCAGAACCTAAACGCAAGCCCAAACACAAACCCAAACACAAGCCCAAACACTAGACCAAACACAAACCCAAACACCCTTACCTCTTCCACCCGTGGTTATTTTTGAAGTTCCCTTCGAAGATGTTCTAGAAGAACCTCTTAAGAAGAAGAAAAGGACTATCGAATAAAGCACAATTGCTGCTAAGACGCAAGAAAAGACGATATCTTCAAGTGAAGATGAAGGGGCTAAGCTATCGTCTGAAGGCATTTCGTCTATTAGAATTCTTTTAGACGAAGAAAAGCAGAAGAAAAAGCAAGAGGCAGAGAGATCGCTCTTCAAAAAGCTGCCAAAGGCAAAGAAAAGATGAAACAGAAGCTTGCGTCTGTAGTTGTTGGTGAAACAGACGAAGAAAAACAATTAAAAGAGGCTATGAGGGTCTCTATGCTACTTCAAGCTGAAAGAGAAAGAATCTTTCTTGAAAGCATTAAGGGCATTGGATCGTCTGAAGGTGCGCCTGCTCCAGCAATTTCAGAGGGCATGAACAGTGAAGAAACTGCCTAGATCCAGAAAGATAATGCCCAGTTGGCAAAGGAATTGGAGACCATGCTCAATGATGAGGTCTCTACTATGGAGGTTTCTACATCAACACTCCAAGACGAACATAGGACAACTGTGTCTGATCCTATTGTTGCGTCTCCTTTCAACGTTGCCTTTGAACAGACGATACCTGTTGCGTCTGAAGAAGCATCCCACCAACAGTCGATGAAGATTCTGTCTGAAGAAATACTTGTTTAAGACATAAGTTCTTCATCTGATGAAGAACATATGGAGGTAATAAAGGTGGATGCATCATGGGTGAGATCTCACGCCGAAGTTATCAATCCTGAAGATTTACCACCCAAGCACAAGATGGACTATTCGTTCCTCAACGAATTAGTTATGAGACGCTTTGCTGAAAGCTCTTGTGCTGAAAAACCAGTCAAGCCTGACTGGATTCTTGGAGAGAAGATTGAAGATATCTCCAACAATGGTGAACTGTCTGAGTCTGCTGAAAATGGTCACTTGGCAGACGATGAAGACTGCTTTATAAAGGACACTCCCTAAATTGAGTTGAGAAACCCCTATCAGTACAGAGGCAAAACAGGATTTCAACTTGGGAGATTTGTCAATCCCATCATCTATCACAAACCCCTGAAGCCAATAGATTTCAAAGAAGATTTCATCTACACTCCCGAAGAGCAACGCGAATGGCTGAAGCGTCTGCCTTAGGACATACTGGACTCCTTAGACATCAAGGGTTTAGAAGGAATAAAAAGGTACAAGGATCATCTAGCTGAGTCGGTGATTGAAGGACCAACTCTTGGCTATGAACCCCACATCCCTTTCAAAGAAAACATCAAGTGGAAGGTTCAACATGAAATCAATGCACCTGCATTTCACCACTGCAGATATGGAGATTCTGGCTCCACCATCTATGAGCCAAAAGATTGCTCATACTAGCATCTGGATGCCATTGACCGTCACGATCCCATACCATTAACAATTCCAATGAATCAAACAGAGTATGTAGGTCTAGGACATACTCTTGGAATTGTTCTGCCCTGGACAAGACCTCACTGTTCAGGCATCTGCCCCCGCTACTCCATCCTCCTCGACGAATTTGAAGACCCCGAAGAGTTTTCTCATGCTCTTCCTGAAGACTACAACATGTCTTTCAAACTGATGGCTGGTGCTTATAGAAGGGAAGCAAAAGCTAGATCAACTTCCTTCTATCATATTGAAAGAAGAGCAAAGAAGGAGAGAAGAGACTGTCCATTCTTGGTAGGATTCCAATTCTCGTCTCTGGTTTCAGACGAAACAAAGTTCTCTATCGTCTTAGACCGAAAACGACATTGCTTGGTCAAGTTCTTGGCTAAGGGAAAAGAGAAGAAGACTCCGTCTGTCTCCAGATCCTTCATGTTTGCAAGGCACATCCCCCTGCGACTTCTGTCTGCTGCATACTCGCATCTTAAATCTCTTCAAACTCATGCCTCAAGACCTATCAATCCTAAGATTCAAAGGATGATAGAAGATCATGAAGCCACCTCTGCATTCTATTCTGGAACTTCATTTGATGAAGATTCCACAATCTGTGGCAGGGTGCATCCTGGAGAAGCCTTTGCCTATACACATCCATCACAGGAGCATCCAGATCTTGAGCTCTTTATTCCCTTGAAGATGTACTCTTGGCAATGGGAAAGAGACTTCACTGCATACCTCACACTTCCACTCTTCACTCTACGTCTGAAGAGGACACCAACAGTGTTCATCATAAATGACTCAATTCCTATCGTGGAAGAGCCTCAAACACCGCTTCTGGAGATTGATGATAAGGTGGAGGTTGACAATAGGATGGAGGTTACTGAGGATGAGGCGAAGGACGCTGATGAGTATAATACTCTAAAGCGTAAATATGATGCATTAGAAGAGAACTGCGAGCATCTGAAGCTAAAGAACAAAGAGCTTGAGGACAATCAAGCCTCTCTCACATCTGAGGTGCAGCAGCTGAAGGAGATTGTTATGAGCCTTCTTCAAAAGAAGCCTAAGCCTTCTTCTTGATCTTGTTTTTGATGATTCTCAGCCCAAGGGGGAGAGTATCTTAGAAAGGAAGAAAGGGAAAAGGGAATGCATCGTTTGAGGGGGAGCAAGCAAGCATGCATCGTTTGAGGGGGAGTAAGCAAGCAAGCATCGTCTCTAAGGGGGAGCAACCTATATCGCCTGAGGGGGAGCAAAATTTTTTTTCTTTGTATTGTATTGTATTAATTCTTTATTATTTTGTAAAGCACGTACATGTATTTTTTTTTAACTTTGATTTTCTGTATACCTTTGTAATATTGTATAAGGTTTACATCGCATTGATGTAACAATTCATTTTATAAAGAGATAATATTTCAGAAAACATCGTCTTGATGTAAATCTGACTTACGTTTTATCTATGATCACTAACCTTATCTTATACAGATGTTTTCTTAAGAAAAGTTATCGCTATGGTCTGTAATCATCAAAAAGGGGGAGATTGTTAGATCAAGATATTTAACACATCTAAGGTTTTGATTTTTACAAGACAGACGAAACTTTCTCAGACGGAACATCAGCAAGCAAGTCAAACGGAACAAGTACAGACGGAAGATGACTCCTCAGATTGAAGTCATTCGTCTGTTTCAAGCTAAAGACATCAGACGATAGGATAAGATGAAACATCTTAAAGACTGAAGAAATACATCGTCTGTCCAAGAAGTGAAGCAAAGTTTGAGTCACTCGCGCCAAGATTTCAAATCTTAAGAAGTACTCATTAGAAGCATCCAAGATCAGTATAGGCATTCGTGCTTACACATGCAACTCAAAAAGGTCTTCACCTTTTTGTCAAAGTCTTTGTACGAGTCAGAAAAGGTACTGCGCACGCAATCTAAATCCGCTACACATGCTATCAATCAATCAAGTACTATCTGACACCTTTTGGAAAGCTCTCAAGAAAATGTTCAACGGCATTCTCATGTGTCTAACGGTCATCCGAAGATGGTGCCTATTTAAAGACTTCACTTCATCAGAATTCAGTTGGCAAAAACGCTTCTATCATTCTATCTTCTGTGATTTCGCTCATTTGATTGTACTCCATTGTAAAACCCTTTCTGCGTAGAGGAAACTATCTGTTTTTTAAAACATCTTCTTAAAATCCACTTGTGTGGTAGTTTAGCCTGAGGAGGCTGGTTGTTCAAAGAATACCTCTGTTGTTTAGCCTGCGAAGGCCATGTTCAAAGAATATCTTGTAATAGCCAGAAGTGGCTGGGTGCAAATAATACTTTTAAACCATTTCACGGTTGGTAGTGAAAACTCAGTGGTTGCTGGGTAACTGGACGTAGTCTGGTATAGACGAACCAGTATAAAAATAGTTGTGTACTTATCTTCTTATTTGTTTGACTAACGGGGATAATCAAGCTATAATGTTTCTTAATTAAAAACAATCCTTGAAGATTAAGTAATATTTCGTCTGACCATATTTAAACCCACAGACGAAAGGAGAAAATTTTTATTTATAACACAATTCAACCCCCCTTCTTGTGTTCTATCTTTTACAATGGGTGTTCAGAAATAAACTTGATGAAGATTGGAAAGTGGTAAGAAACAAAGCAAGGTTAGTAGCTTAGGGCTACAACCAACAGGAAGGTATAGATTTCACTAAAACATTCGCTCCTGTAGCTAGATTAGAAGCAATTAGAATTCTACTTGCTTTGGCTGCTCATAAAAATATCATCTTATATCAAATGGACGTAAAAAACGCTTTTCTAAATGGTTTTATTGAAGAGGAAGTATATGTAAAACAACCTCCTGGATTTGAGAGTTCATCTCAACCAAATCATGTTTTCAAGCTGAAGAAAGCACTATATGGTCTTAAACAAGCTCCTCGAGCTTAGTATGATAGACTAAGTTCTTTTCTTCTTCAAAATGGTTTTTCAAGAGGAAAGGTTGATACTACACTCTTCAAGAAAAGTGTTTCAAAAGACTTTATTATTGTCCAAATATATGTAGATGATATAGTCTTTGGAGCAACTAACGAATCCTTGTGCAAGGATTTCTCTAAGTTAATGCAGGATGAGTTCGAGATGAGCATGATGGGAGAGTTGAAGTTTTTCCTAGGACTTCAAATCAAACAGACGAAACAAGGCATATACATTCATCAACAGAAGTATACTAAGGAACTTCTAAAGAAGTTCAAAATGGAAAATGTCAAACCAATGAAGACTCCCATGCATTCTTCTAGAGCTAGTCTCAACAGAGACGAATCAGGTAAGACCGTTGATCAGACGGTATACAGAGGTATGATTGGATCTCTTCTCTATCTCACTGCCAGTAGACCTGACTTTATGTTCAGTGTATGTCTATGTGCACGTTTTCAATCTGATCCTAAAGAATCACATCTACAAGTTGTTTAAGATATCTTATTGGAACCACTAATCTCTCTCTGTTTTATAAGAAAAGTAGTGATTTCAATCTAAGTGGTTATTGTGATACTGATTATGCTGGAGATAAAGTGGAGAGGAAAAGCACAAGTGGTGGATGTCAATTTCTTGGCTCATCACTAATCTCTTGGTCAAGCAAGAAGCAAAACTCCATTGCACTTTCAATCACTGAAGCAGAATATATTGCTATAGCTGGGTGTTGCTCACAACTACTTTGGGTAAAACATCAACTTGAGGATTACTCCAGGTTTGAAACCCAAATACCAGTGTTTTGTGATAATACAAGTGCAATTAATCTCAGAGAATATCCTATTCAACATTCAAAAGCCAAACATATTGAAATCAAATTTCATTTTATAAGAGATTATGTTCAAAAAGGTATTTTCGATATACAGTTTGTTCAAACTGATTTTCAATGGGCAGATATCTTTACAAAAGCTTTAGACGAAACTCTCTTTAATTTCATTAAAGAAAATTTGGGAATTGTTTCTTTAATTGATTAAGTTTTTCCGTCTGAGCATTTTATTTTGTCTGTACATATTGAATGCCTTCATTAAGACGAAACATTGCGTCTGATCAAGTTGAATCAGTCTAAGAAAATTCAATAGACGCAAGGTTATTATTTAATTAATTTAAAGTTAAGCGTGCAGGGACAACTTAAAGGCAGCATTAAATGTGTCTGTCATTTATTGCACTATTCTAGGACTTTGAAGAGCACGCGCTATGAATTACAGAAGTCAAATCAATCATTGAAGGGGCAATGATGGGGCCACGTCAAATTAGGGATGGTTTCAACTTCTTTCGTCTGATGAATTATAATCGTTTTTGTCTTTGACTATAGATACTCTCAAAGTTTACACTTTTACCTCTTACTGCACTCTTACTATCTCTGAGTATTTTATTCACACATTTTTCTCTCTTTTCAAAATTAGAACAATGGCCGCCAAGAACATCAAACCAACTGAAGCAACCTTCTTTGCGCAAAATCTCTTCTTGCCCAGCAAGTGGGTTTCAAGGACCACCATAGAAGGCATCTCTAACAGGGTATCAAAAATGTTAATACACAATGGCTAGATGGACTTCGCGGAGATGAGAGGCTCATGGTTGATGGAGGCCTACGCGGAGTTCTGGAGTGACGTGAAGGAGTTTGATGATGGTATTGTGGGTACCATTGACAACAAGGAGTATATTATCACAATAGACTCCATTGTTGAAGCTGGAAGCTGCAAAGCTGAAGAGTGCTTTTATTGCGCTAACTGGATGAGGTTAGAGTCTGAGGAGCATGTAGACAAGATTCTTTATGGGAAGGTTCGTGACCCCGAAGATCCTAAGTTTCTGAGATCTGGAAATCTCTATCCCACAGGCAGAGTTATCCACAACCTTCTCTACAATATCTTTACACCCAGAATAGGCTCACGAGACAATGTGAGTACTTGTGACAGATTATTCTCGACCATTGGATAAATGCGTTGAAGAATAGGAATATTCGTAGGAAGAGTAGTATTCCCTACGCCAATCTCTTCTCCAAAATCATCTTAAACTAAGGTTTTGATGCTATTGGTGTCATATGGCATGATGAAGGAAAGGAGGTCAAAGGAAGCACCTTTTCCAAGATGCGTCTGAGTTCTAGCTTCCTTCATCACAATAGGAGTAAAGATGAAGTTCCTCTTTCTCTTATCACCAAAGATCCTCCTCACAGAGCACGCATCAAACGAGCCAAAACCCAAACACAAACCCAAACACAAGCCCAAAAACAAACCCAAACACCTATCCATCTTCCACATGTGATTGTATCTGAAGTCCCTTTTGAGGATGTTCAAGAAGAGCCTCTTAGAAAGAAGAAAAGGACTATCAGAATAAAACATGTTGTGTCTAAGACGCAGGAGAAGGAGATATCCTTTGATGAAGATGAAGGGGTTAAGAAAATATCTAAGGGTGTAACGTCTGTAAAGATTCTTACAGACGAAGAAAAGCAGAAGAAAGCAGCTGAAGAGAAAGCAAAAGCTAGAGAAATCGCTCTTCAAAAGGTTGTCAAAGGCAAAGAGAAAATGAAGCAGAAGCTTGCGTATGTGATTGTTGGAGAAACAAACGAAGCAAGGCAACTAAAAAAGGCTAAGAGGGTCTCTATGCTGCTTCAAGCTGAAAGAGAAAGAATCTTTCACGAGAGCATTAAGGGCATTGGATCGTCTGAAGCTGCGTCTGCACCAGCAACTTCAAAGGGCATGAATAGTGAAGAAACTTCCCAGATCCAGAAGGACAATGCTCAGTTAGCAGAGGAATTGGAGACTATGCTTAATGAAGAAGCTCCAACTATGGAGGGTTCTGCACCAACACTCAAGGACGAACATAAGATAACTATCTCTGATCCTATTGTTGCATCTCCTCTCAACGTCGTTTGTGATCAGACGATACCTGATGCGTCTGAAGAAGCATCCTATCTACAGACAAATGGAAATTATGTCTGAAGTAATAATCATTAAAGATGCATGTTCTTCGTCTGATGAAGAACATGTTATTATAAAGAAAATGGATACACAGTGGGTGAGATCTCACGCTGAAGTTTTAAATCCAGAAGATTTTCCACCTAAGCACAAGACTGACTATTCATTTCTTAACGAATTAGTCATGAGAAGATTTGTTGAGAGTTCTTGTGCTGAAAGACCAGTTAAGCCTGACTGGATTCTTGGAGATGAACTTGAAGATATCTCCGTCTGAGTCTGCTAAAGATGGTTACTCAGCAGACGATGAAGACTGCTTTATAAAGGGCACTCCCTATATTGAGTTGAAGAATTCTTATCAGTATAGAGGTAAGAAAGGATTCTAACTTGGGAGATTTGTCAACCCTATCATCTATCACAAACCCCGATTGCCAGTGGACTTCAAAGAAGATCTCATTTCTACTCCTGAAGAGCAACGCGAATGGCTGAAGCGTCTGCCTTGGGAAAAACTGGTCTCTTTAAACATCAAGGGTTTAGAAGAAATAAACAAATACAAGGATCATCTAGCTGAGTCGGTAATTGAAGGACCAGCTCTTGGCTATGAACCCCACATTCCCTTCAGAGAGAATATCAATTGGAAGGTTCGGCTTGAACCCAATGCCCCTACATTTCACCATTGCAGGTATGAAGATCCCAGCTCCACCATTTATGAGCCAAAAGAGTGTTGTCATTGGCATCCGGACGCCATTGATCGTCATGATCCTGTACCCTTCACAATTCCAATGAACCAAACATAGGTCTAGGACATACTCTTGGAATTGTTCTCCCTTGGACAAGATCGCATTGTTCAGGTATTTGTCCACACTACTCTATCCTCCTCCATGAATATGAAGACCCTAAAGAGTTTGCTCATGCTCTTCTTGAAGATTACAACACAGCTTTCAGGCTGATGGCAAATGCGTATAGAAAGGAAGAAAAAGCTAGATTGGCTTTCTTCTATCACATTGAAAGGAGAGCAAAGAAGGAGTCGAGATACTATCCCTTCATGATGGGATCTCAATTCTCTTCTATCGTCTCCAACGTCACCAAATTCTTCGTTGTCTTAGACCGAAAACGACCTTGCTTGGTCAAGTTTTTAGCTAAAGGGAAGGAGAGGAAGACTTCGTCTGTCCCCAAAACCTTCAAGTTTGCAAGGCACATCCCCAAGAGACTTCCGTCTGCTGCATACTCGCACCTCAAATCCATTCAAGCCAAAGCCTCAAGGCCTATCAATCCCAACATTCAAAGGTTGATAGAAGATCATGAAGTCATTTCTGCCTTTTGCTCCGGAACTTCATTTGATGAAGATTTCACAATCTGTGGCAAGGTGTATCCTGGAGAAGCTTTCGCTTATACACATCCGTCTGAGGAACATCCAGATATTGAGCTCTCTGTTCCCAACAGAGTGTTCACTTGGCAATGGAAGAGAGACTACACTGCATATCTCACACTTCCTATTTTCACTCTGTGACTGTTGAGGACTCCAACTGTGTTCATTGAAGATGATGAATTTGTTCCTATTGTTGAAGAGCCTCAAGCGCCTCTTGTGGAGAATGATGACAACGTAAAGGTTATTGTTGTTGAGAGTGAAGTTGTGAACGCTGATGAGTATCATACTCTGAAGCGTAAGTATGATGCATTGGAGGAAAATTGCGAGCATCTGAAGAAGAAGAACAAAGAGTTTGATGATAATCAAGCCTCTCTCACATCTGAGATGCAACAGCTGAGGGAGATCGTCATGGGGCTTGTCCAACAGAAGCCTAAACCTCCTTCTTGAAGAAGCTTTTGATGATTCTCAGCCCAATGGGGAGAATATCTTGAAGGAAGAAAAGGTGAAGGTGGCGCTTAGCTGAGGGGGAGCCTTCGTCTGAGGGGAAGTTATCCGTCTGAGGGGAAGTTATCCGTCTGAGGGGGAGTTAGCATAGAGGGGGAGTTATTTTTTTTATTTTAAGAGTTATTTTTATTATTTTTATTTTAATTTGTTCTTTATTAATTTGTATAGCTTTATACATGTATTCTTAGAGCTTTTGTTTTTCGTATACCTTGTAATATTGTATATGGTTTACATCACATTGATGTAACGATTCTTATAAAGAGGTATTTGTTTCAGAAAACATCGTCTTGATGTAAATCTGACTTGTGCTTAATTTGTTCAGCTAATCTTGTCTTGTGCAGATGCTTCCTTGAAGAAAGTTATCAGTATGGTCTGTAATCATCAAAAAGGGGGAGATTTTTAGATCAAGATGATTAACATCTCTAAAGTTTTGATTATTACAAGACAGATGGAACATCAAGTCAGACACAACGAGTACAGACGGAAGATGACCCCTCAAAGTTGAAGTCATTCGTCTGTCCCAAGTCAAGTCATCAGACGATAGACTAAGACGAAAACTCTTAAGACTAAAGAAGTTCATCGTCTGCCAAAGAAGTGAAGCAAAGTATGAGTCACTCGTGCCAAGATTTCAAATCTTAAGAAGTACTCATTAGAAGCATCCAAGATTAGTGTGGGGATTCACGCCTACATATGCAACTCAAAAAGGTCCTCACCTTTTTGTCAAAATCTCTGTACAAGTCAGAAAAATTAATGCGCGCTGCACACGCCATTAATCAATCAAGTGTTCTCTGACACCTTTTTGGACTTCACTTGGAAAGCGCTCAACGACTTTCTTATGTGTCTAACGGATATCTGAAGATTTTGCCTATTTAAAGACTTCTCTTCTTCAAAGTTCAGTTGGCGAACACGCTTCAATATTCTACCTTATTGTGAATTCGCTCTCTGTTACTTTTGTTCTTCATTGTAAAACACTCTTTGCGAAGAAGAAACTTTTTTTTTTATAGATCTCTTCCAAATCCACTTGTGTGGTGTTTTAGCCTGAGGAGGCTGGTTGTTCAAAGAATACCCTTGTTGTTTAGCCTGCGAAGGCTGTGTTCAAAGAATATCGTGTTATAGCCAGAAGTGATTGGACTCAAATAATACTTGTAACCCTTTCACGGTTTGTAATGAAAACTCAGTTGTTACTGGGTAACTGGACGTAGTCTTGCATAGACGAACCAGTATAAAAATACTTGTGTATTCGTGTTATAAAGTATTTGACTAACGGGGATAATTAAACTATAACGTCTGTTCATTAAAATCAACCTTTGAAGATTAAAATTGTTTCGTCTGAACATATTTAAACGCACAGACGAAAGGAACAATTTTTTTTAAGTAACACAATTCAACCCCCCTTCTTATGTTCTATCTTTTACAGTATTCTTTGAACTCGGCCACTCCTGGCTAAAATACAAATATTCTTTGTACACAACCTTTTCATTCTAAAGCGGTATTCTTTGACCCCAGCCTCCGCAGGCTAAACCCTGTTGAACACAGCTTCCACAGGCTAACTAAGGTATTCTTTTAACACTTAGCCTTCTCAGGCTAAAACAGGTATCCTTTGGACCTCAGCCTCCTCAGGCTAAACTCAAGGTATTCATTAAACATTTAGCCTCCTCAGGCTACAAATTACCACAACAGTGGTTTACAATTAAGACCAAATAAAAAATATCCTCTACGCAGAGAGGGATTTTACAATGTGAATTCTATTCTAAGTTTGTGGCGAGCAAACTTGTATGTAGAGAGCTTGAGCGAGTATATGAATATAGTCTTGATCAGAGCAGTTCGCCAAGTTGAACTCGCAGGGATGAAGTCCTTTTATAGGCGTTCTTGTGAAGTATCTGTTAGACTATAGATGTTAATGTTAGTTCTTGACTTGGGTACTTTCACATGTGGCAGAGTGAGCAATCAGAACATTTAATGTAAAGTCAACGGATGTCAACGTGAGATCTGTCTTTGACTTGATATGCTTAGAGATTTCACTAAAAAGTACAACTGCTTTTTGTATTGCATAGGTTTATTTTGAAATCTCTTTCCACCTATAGAAGCTTCTGAATAACGGTTTGATTTGAAACGAAGGCACATGTTACTCAACGACTTGAACTTCATTAATCAGATAGACAAATGGACAAATAGATGAGTTGTGTGTTGAATTCATTCGTCTGTCTTCTATCTTCGTCTTCAACTTCAGTCTTCAAATCTTTACTCTTGAGCACATGACTTGAAGTTAGGACTAGCTCTCCGTTTGATCTATGAAGGTTCTTTGTTTGATGAGATTGTCTTGAAGCAATACGACTTGAACCTTTCGTCTGATACATCTTATATTTTGAGGGTGCATCTTTCATCTATGCTGATATTATTGTTCCCTCTGCGTCTGTCTGTCTTGTAATTATCAAAATTAAGATGTTAAGTCATTTTGACTTAACAGAATTCAAAGTCAGTTTCCACACCAACTAAAGAGAATATAAAATTAACAAAAGATAGTAAAAGAAAAAGGCGAGATGAAACATTTTACAAAAGTTCAATTAGAAATCTAAGATATTTGAAGACTATTAAACTAGATGTAATCTTTGGAGTTCGATTACTTAGTAAATTTATGAAGGAATTACGTGTTAATTGTTTAGAAAGAATTATTCATTATATTAGAGATTTTTTTTATGCTAATAACAATGATGTGAAGCTTGTTAAATATCCGGATAATGATTACGTTGTAAATGTTGGAAAAAAAAAACATGTTAGAATGTATATTTCATTTAGAAATGATGCAATATCATGGTCTCCAAAGAAATGGCCAACGTTGCACTTTCAATCGCTTAGGTGAAATATATAAGAGTGATCTTGCCTCAAATTTTTTAGTGACCACGAAAGTGGAGTTATTTTCAAGGATGATGCAGAAAAGTGGGTCGACAATTTTGCGAATTTTTCGGAAGTGGTGGTAAGTACAAACAACAATTAATTGCTCAACACAACTAATATGGCTTAAAAGAAGTTTAGAAATGATATATTATAAATAAAATACTCCTCTCAAAATATATTTTGACAATTAGCTACCAACTACATTGAGAAAAATCTTATTTTCACAAACAATTCAAGCATATTATATTTGACTTTACAAAACATGAAAATTGATAAATGAAAAAGAAGGAAGGATTAATTATTGTTACACATAAGTGCATCAGATATTTTTACAAAATTGTTACAAAATGGTTAAAAAGTTAATTTAAGGAAGACAATGTTAGATAAATTAACTTAAAAAATGAAATTATCTAACTAGAAGGATTAAGAAATTGTGGGAGAAGTCTACATAAATTCAGAAAAGTTATGATAAGTTATTTTGATATAACATATCTAAATTTGATATCATATTTTCTTGACATTAAGGTCATTCAACAAAATGATGGAATTAAAGGTAATAAATATACTGACAGTTTAAAATATTTTTATAAAATCATTCAATCAACTGTAAAATTAAAATATTTTATTAAGAGTTTAAAGATAATACATTGATAATTTAAAATATTTTTATATAATTATTTAATCAGGTAATTAACCTAACTAAATCCGTTAAGAAAACATTTTACATAAATTAATTTGATTAAAAATATTTTATTGAAGGGGTCAGAGATCTAAACATGAGACACATTCGAACGGAAGAATGTCCTCATAATTAAGCACGTATCAATGATATATTTTTTTTATTTTTTTTTTGTTAAAGAATGTGTTCAACTGTAAGACGCATCATAGGTCATGTGAAATGAAGGATGTGGTCAAGGTCTAGGCGCCTTCCATCCTTATTGAGTAGTCAAAGTCCTAACATCTTCAATCCTGATTGGACCACATGTCAAAGACTAATAGGTGCATGTCAAACTAACTTAATTAATTATTTTTTTATTAATTAAAACGTAAATGATATTAAACATAAAAAAATTTAATTACCATTTTTTCATACTAAATATTCATATAAAAAAATCTAAAATATATCAACAATTTTCATTCATCGAAGTAGTTTTCTTTTCATAAAATATTAACAAATTTCTAATATTACTAATATTTAAGTTAAAAAAAATATTTGAGCATAGAAAATAGAAAATATGTTTATTTAATATTTTGAAAATTTAATATTTTTTTAATCTAATCATTGCACATGTTACATTGGCTCAATAAAAATTGAATCCTTCAAATGCGTCACGGAGACATACAGTTGTGCACCTTCTTAAAAAAAAAAAAAAAAAAAGTTTTAGACACATTCTTCAATTTGAATATGTCCAGTGTTTAAACGCATCAGTGTAAACAGATTCATCCAATCAAATGTTTTCAACTAAACTCATCTACATAAAATGTTTTTCTAACGGACCGATTAGGTTAATTACCATAACTTTTTAAAATTTTATCATCAAAATTAACAAATCATGTGTTCTTCCCTACACCATAGGTTATCCATGCATGAATCTTTTTATCTTTTCCTGTTGTTATCATCATTAATTTTTATTGAAAAGTAGTTAGAAGATAATTAATTTTATTTGGGTGTGACAAAAATCCAGCTTATACATAATAAAAGAATATAAAAGTAACGGAAAAGAAAAAAGATTTGTGAAAAATAATCATAAATATCAAATCTCCAAGTAAAAAATCAACTTATCTTCCAAAAAAAAAAAAAGTTATTTTTAAACAATACAACTTATCTTATGATAAATACTTTAATTAAAGACTAAAAATGAATGACTAAATATTTTCCAAATACACTCTCATTCTACATAATTGTTTCAATTTCCTTATAGAGATAGTAATTAATTTTCAATATATAATAAAATTACTTACATGATCATTTAAATTTAGACTACTTGATTAAACATTTTTTATCTAAATAAATAAAAATAGTAATAACTTTTTTTTATCATATCTTGGATAAGATCCAAATATATAACCCACTATAGCAAACGACGAGACTCAAAATCTAGAATTAAAGACAAAAATTTAGTAATTTCCAAATCCCTTTGATGCAACCATTCAAAATAGAACATGAATAAAGTGAAATTTTACTTTTGACAAGTCGAAATTGATAAGTTTAATCCTATCTGAACTAATTTGAAACCCTAGGAAGAAGCTAGAGTTTGTAATGCAGCACTTAAAACATGAAGCACAACATGGTAGTAGATTGTCAAACTGCACAATCAACATTGACTTTACATAACCCTGACAAATAAAATCACTGAACATAAAGTTTTTAGTTTAGACCCCAAGTAATTCCTAGACGCTACTGCCTACCAGCAAATAAACAAACTAGGTTAATCACTGTGAATGGGCAAGCAAAAAATTATTTAGGTTACCCCACAAACATATATATAATGATGAACACTAAGACCACATTCACGAGCACTGCATAGATTCATAAGGAGGAGATATGTGCTTAAACTGCATGGATGGCACTGCCATTCACATTCGAACTGCCACACCCCGGTGGTGTTGCGTGAAATGCCGACTGTCTAGAGGGTCCTTCTTCATTAAGTTTTAGAGACAGAGAGGAGGGGCCAGAGTCACCAATTGACTCTCCTAAACTCAGTTTTGATATGCCAACAAGTTCATCAACATTGATTGGGCTTTTGGAATGTACTGCGGTTGGCTTAAGAATTTCATGTGTCTCCTCCTTCTTGATCGGCTCTGCTGGGCTGTATCCTGACCAATAGGGCATCGGAAACGGGAACACCGGTGAATAATATGCAGGATATAGCACTGGATAGGATGATTGTGTGTTTTCAGGCTTTGGTGGTGGAGGCTCTCCATCATTTGAGTTTGTGGAGTCCATGGATTCACACTCTTCATCGAGGGGAGGAGGAGCAGGCAAGGGGTTATTGCCTTCTGTCTCAGCTGGTAACTTATTAGCTGACAAGAAGTCTTGCTGTACCATTGGAGCGTCGGCTGCCTGCAAAATCACAATACAAATACAAGAATTCAAGAAAATTTAGAGGGTTCCAATGACAAGGGGCAAGAAAAATTGCATATTTCTAATAATGGAATTTGAAAAGGCATCTCATGAGAAATATGCACAGGAAGCCAGTCAGTCAAGATCCAAAATTGTCAAATCCATGGCAGAAGAAGAAAGGAAATGAACAATTTTCACAAATTACAGATTGTAGACCACCAATAAACAGTGTATGAGATTAACTGACTTATTTGTCACATACGCCAGAACATGTCACACAATATATTTAAAGAAAGAAACATATTTGGATAATCTTAACAATGGCCATGAAAAAATTATGCAGCATCAATTTCATTATATGCATTTTGTTGTAATTTGCAAATAAGGGTACAAACTTCATCTGCAACAATATCAAACAAGCTGGATCGTCTTTTCCGCCTGGACACATTGCTTTGCCTGATGAAATATTTCTGAGCATGACTGGCCACTTGAGTAGGTGTCCTTGTTATAACATAGTTCCTTGCAATTCCACGCCAATCACCTTTGCCCAGCTTCTGCAATCCGAGTAAAAACATTCTATGTTCCTCCTCAGTCCATGGAACACCTGCGTAAAGGAAATTATAAATTAAAGCCCCAAAAGAAAAAAAACATAAAAAGATTGTGTTTGACCATAAATGGATCACAAACTATAATCTTTTAGGCTTGTCAACATTTTATACCTGTAAGCCTAATTAGAGCTAAGCTTACAATAGAAACAAAGTTTTTCCACACAAGGCAGCATAAGTTACATGGATCAAATGACTCCATAATGTTCTATTGTAAATCATATATACAGACAAACAATTGACCTCTAAATCGTTCTTGATGGTTTTCCCTATAATTTTTCTTGGTCTCCTTCTACCTCCAATCGTATGGTTGCTAAGGCTTTTACAGGTCTTCTCTATACATGTCCAAACCACATAAGGAGAGATTGTGATATATTTTCTACTAGAGGTACTATCCCAATTTCCTCTCTAATGCATTCATTCCTAATAGTATATTTTGTCTAGTACGTCCACACATCCAATGCAACATTCTCATCTCTACTACAGTGAGCTTATTCTCTTAATGGTTTTTAATCGCCTACCAGTAACACTCAAATTCATAGCTGGCAGATTTTATAGTTGTGTAGTCAATTTTTCTTTAAAGTTTGAACAACCTGAGGCACTCCTCCATTTCATCCACCCCACTTGAATACCATGGTTTACATCACCCACCATTTTCTACATTAGTTTTGTAAGATGAATCCAAAATACTTAAACCATGTGACTAGTGATAAAATATGGTCTCCATGTTTCACCTCTATGGTAAGATAGATGTTCCTCTAGCTACACTTGCATTTCATATAGTCTATATCTTAAATCTGCTTAAAGGGAAGCCATAAGCTTCCCATTAAATTCCTCTCTCAAATCTCCAACTGGGACTATATCATATACAAATCTATGCAAGTGGCATCAACTCTTGGATATGCTCAGTAGGTACATCCAATATCATGGTAAAAGGATAGGGCTCAAAGCTGATCCTTGATTCAAACCAATATTTGTCAGAAAATCTATTGTGACCCCACCTTGGGATCTCACACTTGTTTTGATCCCCTCACACATATCTTTGATTGCTTAAATAAAGGCACTATGCACTTCTTTCTTCTGTAGGGCCAACCAAAACTTCTATTTGCATTTTATTATATGCCTTTCCCAAATCAATGAAAATCATATGCAAGCCTTTGATAATTGATACCTCAGATATCACTACAGTAAGCATCATGGCAAGTAACAGTCAACTTCCCCAGCATAAACATAGCGTCGTTGAAGCTATGTTTAGTAGTAGAAGAAAATAAGATATCATCAGTAAATAGTACATGCCCAATAAAATTAGGTCTAAATATTGTATAAACAAGTGTTTTACAAGCTCCAGACTCAAGAAAGAAATGTAAAAGGCCCGTGATAAGTCATTTGACCTATTCTCCCACCCCTACATGTACACACAATGAACCTAGATGTTACAAAATGTATCAACTACGTTCAAGGACAAGGTGGCAAATGAAACTACAATATCTAAACCCGTACCAGGTATCTCCTTGATTTATCAAAGAGTCTATTAGGAAGAATAAAGTGACTTAAAAACAAGGTGAGCTCTGCACCCCCCCCCTCCCCCAAACATCCACACACACACTTTCTTCTAATCAGAGGTTCAGAGAAAAAAAAAATTATGGTTATCCACTACGTTTACAGTGTAAATGAAACATATATACCGATATTATTGAATTTGTGCTCTCACTTACTCTGCCTGATTTCTATACAGGGCAGTATCCTATTTGTGATTGGGAACAAATATTGTAAATGCCTGGAGACTTAGACGTGTGCTTGCCACCCTATCTTCTAATGAACTTTTCTCTTGATACATAAAGATGTATCCCAGGCTAAAAGGGTTCAAAAACCTGCTCTTTTTCACGAGTCAAACAAATAAAAACTTGGACACAGACCTTAACCTTCAGCAAGCTACACCAGCAACTTGTACTCAAACATGACATGAGATTTACTAACAAATCTAATTCCAATCCATTTCTCAATATGTTACAGATTCAAAATCTATCCAACCTTAAAACGAATAGCCCGTAATAAAAGACAACCCCCAATAAAGTTAACTTGCACCTTTCTTGTCAAGTTATTCCCCACAGTGAAGCCAACCAAAAACAGTAAATTCTTTTGTCCAAATATAGTCCAATCCAAACTCAAACAAACCACACAACTTATCCAAGTTAATTCACTTCACCTAACTCAATCAACCAGTGCAAAACACCACCAACCCCCCCCTCCACCAAATCCCAAAACCCCACATGCAATTCCCACAAAAAACCCTCAACCCAAGTAAAAAAAAAAAAAAAAAATTATCTTTGGAATAAGGAAGGAATCGAACCCTTCTTTCTCTCACGGGAACTAGAAGACGACCCAGGAACAAAGTCTTCGGAGGCATAACCATCAGCGACGGCAGCATGATCAGGAGTTTCACCGGGCGAACCCGGGTTATTGGACCCGGCATGGAGGGGACCAGACCCGGAACCAGCATAATGGGTTAAATTACCCATACTAGCACTCTTCCGGATCGACCCATCAGTTAATCGAACTCCGAATAACTTCACCCCACGGTTAGGGCAAGTCCTCGAGTTGTGTCCATTGTGACTGCAATGCGAGCAACGCCGGGTCATAGCGTTCAGAACCCGATCCAACGAAAAAACCAAACTTCAAACCTCTAAAACAAACTACAAAGCTCAAAAAACGGGTCTTGGGGATCCGAATCACAAGATCCCAAACATAAAATTTTGTGGGTACAAGCTTTAAGGTTAATACGTAGCTACGGTAAGAGCGTGCGTGGCTTGTCTTGGTGTTTTGGCTTATGATGTTGGTTTGGGTTTTGTCTTTGATTTGGTCTTCTCCCGCATATGGGAGAGAAAGAGAGATGGCCAACAACACAACACTATCCATTTATCTTGTCGTGGATAAAGAGCAGACTTTCTCTGTTTCGCGTCTGTATTCCAAATCGTGCTCCTTCCTTGTTGCTCACCGTTCATTGGGTTGGTGAATTTGACGTGGCGGTGATTCCCACGCTTTCAATTTTGGATAGGGTTTTCTTTTTAACATTATCCAGGTTATTAGAGTATCGGATAACTATGTGCCTCATTGCATACTAACTCCAATTGGTTTTTTAGGCTTTCACGCATCTAGTCTCATAAAAAATTTATATATAATTAAAACTGGATTTAATTTTTATATTTTCCCAGGATTAATTATTTTATGCTATAAAAAAATCAACTTGTATGTTACGCTTCTATGTTCTTATACTGTAATAGATGCACGTAGAAAAGTTAGGAAACGGTGTCAGAAAAAAAAAAAAGTTTAGAAATAGATAAGACGGTGTAAGAATTTATGAACTAACCTTATTTTTATTTTACTTTTTAATTTTTATAATTTATTTTTAAGAAATTATTCATTTTATTGGAAATAATTAATAATTTATTAAAGTATAAATAGAAAAATTAATTAAATTTATATTTTCCTTATGAAAACAATTAGTAATATACTAAAAATAAAATAATACTTATTTAATTTTTTTTCCAATAAGAAGTCAAAATCCATAGAAAAATGATTATAACTAATTTTATATCATAATATAAATTACTTATCAAAAATAAAAAATATATAATTTTTTTGTTCAGAAATATTTATTTATCATTAGTTTTAATAATATAATTTGTACATTTAAAAATATTTATTTATTGTTTTTTATTATAATATATTTTATATATAAATTATCATTTTGGTCCTTAGTTTTAAAAGTGGTGTCGTTTTTTATATGAAATTTATTTATTCATATGACAAAAATTTGTTCCATATTCTATAACAAGTTATTATTTATTATAGTATATATTTTATATGTTAGCTTTTACGAATACAAAGTATAGGGTGAAATGTCAGCATATGATAATTTAGGGTGGATAATAATGTAAATTTTTTTGTATCTGTTAAGGATTTAAAGTTAATTCGATTCAAAGTAAAACAAACACTTACATTTTGAAGATTCTGTTTTCCCTAACAAATGACTGCCGCTTAAAGGATGTTTATTAAGACGGTTTTCTTTTTATTTTTTATTATAATGGTGGTAAAATTTTTGTTTTATTTATAATTATTAATAATTATATCTTTTTAAATTTATGAAATTATTTATTATATTTCTACATTATTATTATTATTATTTGTCTATGTATTATTTTTAATAAATTTAAAAACTAATTAAATTTTATGTTTATTTTTATAAAATATTTTATTTTCATAACTTACGTGTTAATTTGTTATGATCTGTGTACTTTATTTAAAAATTAAAAATGTCAAATTAAAAATAATTGATATCCTTTTTTTCTCCATCTCATTGATTTTAAAACGAAATTGAATTATATAAAAATAAATACAAATAGCATTACGGTACACACATTTTCTTTTTCTAACTTTTACTTAAAAGGGTGATGAAATTCTGACCATAATTATTAAACTTTAAAGTTAATTTGTAGATTAATAGAGTTAAAGAGTTTATCTAAATTTGATCCATTAACTCGTTAATTGATGAATAAACTCCTTTTTAATATAAATTCGTGTAAGTGTAAACTTATATCAAACCTCTAAATTCATGTAAATTCGCATTAAACTCGTAAGGTCATAGTAAATTCTAGAGTCTATTTCTACTGTAAATCATAAACATTTGGGGGCGGATGTCTCCTTATAAAATCTTATATTAATCAGTCTGAAGAAGAAAAGTATACGTGAAAAAGAAGAAAACAATTATGTCAACATCGAATCCACAATGCCGCGTATGTAGAACATTATAATATAATTAATAACTAATATCCTACTTTCTTTATTATGAAAAAATAATACTAATTTATATAATTAAAAATAATGATTAAAATACTTCGTATCTTTAAAAAATAAAATTATTAATAAAAGTTGAGATAAAAAATAGCTATAAGAATACAAATTTCTTTATTAATCATTATAAATAAATTCTCCACTTTTAATTAAATATTATTAAAAATTACGAGTTTAACTTTTTATTTAATGATTTTTTTTCATTATTTTATAATTCTCAAAAGATGAAAGTGGATTAAAAGAATATGCTGAAAAATATATTACTATTCTTTTTTCTTAATGGTAATATGTAAGATGCACATTTAAACGGAAGATAAGGATAATATTGATAATGTAAATTGAAAAAGTGAGAAAATGTAATTTTATTATTTAAGTTATGTATTTAATTTATTTTTGCTATTCTATTTTAGACTCATGAGTAAAATATTATATTTTTAAAAATATAAATACTTATTGTATTTTTTTCTTAATATAAAACTACTCGTTGACTAAATGTATAATAAATAAATGATGATGATAAAAATTTACTTTGCCAATAAACTAGCTTATAACACTAAATAATATAAACTAATAATAAAGACGATAATTAAGCAGATTAATTTGCTCCTTATCAAAAGTTTTGGCAAGCCGCAAGTGGCATGCCATAAAATAGTAAAAAATTCTATCTTATCTGTTTGGAAGTACTGGCTGTCCTTTTATTACAACTAAAGATGATACCAAATTGCAAAATTTTATATAATTGTTTTGCTTAATCGAGTATTAAGCATTAACGATTACTATTTTTTATTCAATATTTTTTTAAGGTCTTCTTTTTCTATTACCCGCACCCTATGCACGTGTTATTACAACTCAGATATTTTATATATTTATTTGATCTCATTTATTTTAATAAATAAATAAATTATCTCTTTACTCTCGAATATCTTTGTTATCTTCTGATTTTTAAAAATTATATTTTTATTCTTATTCTTATTTATTATTTCAATTATTCCTTCATTTACATTTTTATAATTATAATTATTACTATTTAGACGAGGGCTGTAAAGTGTAGAATATTACTGTCATTTTAAATTAGCTCCAGTGTATATTGAATATGGATAAATTAACTATTTTAATAATAAAATACTATAAAATAATATATTAAAAAATTATTTACTTAAATTTTTAATATTAATTTAATTATTTATTATTTTTATATATTATTAATTAATGATATAATATTCAATATATTTAAAAATATATAAGTTTTTTTAAAATTTTTGAATTCCTGAGCCTTTCAAGAGAATAAGACAGGAAGAGTTAAAGTGTTCTCAAGCAATTTGTTGCTATCCGTTGTAAAGTTGTTGTAGTTATCGTTGTTATAATGAGAAATGTTAGCAACATCATTACATAATTTTTTAAAACTATTTTATTTCATTTGCTTTTAAGTAATTATTATCTTTTGTAATTTTCTAGATTCTAATAAAGAAAATATGTAGAAACAATGCCAAATACTCTTTTATATATTTTCACTTTATTACCTTTACCATATGTTACATTGTAATTTAACTTATTAATTATCATTTAAAATGTAATCCATATATAATATTTATTTACCATAAATTTTAATTATAATATAATTTATATATTTAAGTTAAATCTATATAATGAAGTTTAATTATATAAAAATTATATTATTCCAGCTAAGAAAAAAAAAACATTTTTGCCGGTTTAAAAACGAATATCTAAACCAAAGTGAATTGAAAATTTTCCTTTTTTCTTTCTATGAAATATTATTTTTGTACAGTTTCAATATTATGAGGTCTCGTTATAAAATGTCCAATAATATTTTGATGTTTAATTTCACCATTTTTTATATGTCTAAAGCTTCAAACACAGAAAATTTAGCCTTTTTTCATTATATGTTAGACTAATAAATTCAAAGACATAATGTTATGATCAATTTTTATATTTCGTTTTGAAAAAACTACTTTTTAAAGTTCTAAGAAATATTGAAACAATGTTTTTTTTTTCAGTTTATCAAATTATCAGTAATTTTTATTACATTTTATTTAAAAATTATGAAATATTTTTACTTTGAAGAATTTAAAATATTTAAATTAATCATCATAATTACATGCATGAACAAAAATAGAAGATTGTTTTGCATAAAACAAAAACTCAAGAATTGTATTAACCGCTAAAATTGTCTTTATTCCAAAAGGGATATCATCTATTAACTATGGATTAGGATAATGATGTCACTGTCAATTTGTCATAACGATAAGCATTCTACTGTCTATTCTCCTGATTACAGTACCAAACATGATGATAAAAGTAATGGGTTACATTAAAATAAAGTCACAATAATAATAAATATAACAAAGTCACAAAGAAATTAATAATATAAAAGTAATGGGTTATTATTATAGTTTAAAAGAAAAAACATGAAAGTTTAAGAAAATGTACATTAAAATGGGGTATTCCCTTTAATATTACTAAATATCATTAGTAGTGATGAAAAAAAGTGACATTATCGTATTTATTTATTCACATTAGAAGACTACTTTGCAATTTACATTTATAACATGATGATCTAAAGTAATTACTTTCTAAAAAAAAAAAATGTAAAATCTATTGAACTAAGAAGCATTGCAAGAAAAAGAAAAAAGACAGCAATATTTTTTTTTATAAATTTCTAATTTTGCTGAAAAACTATTTTGCAAGGTCCGCTGTAATAACATCTTACTAAAAGTTTTATAATGATATTTAACGTCGTTGTCACCGATTAAGCTTTTATAATGAAAATTTTTGCTTTCAGTACAATATAATCGTTTCTATGTTTTTTTTTGGATTTAATTGTTAACCGGAGGGTTTAAATGTGCAACTTTCCTTTTTCCAATTTTTTTTTTTTAAGTCTCAAAGTCGATAGATTACTTTATAATTCCTAATTTTTTAAAAAAAAATAATTCTTTTTTTACAACTCAAGTCATTGTAATAATTTTTTTCTCAACATTAACTTTTATTATATTTTCCTTTGCTTTCGTAACAAAAATTTTGATAAAATATTATCAATTCTTAGCAATTTATATCTAAAATTTATAAAATATTACTAAATTTATTTTATTAAAAATTATATTCTATTTCTATTATTTGTATTAGTAAAAATAATTTAACTATCATAATTATTAAAATTATAAAAAAATTTAAACTAATAAAAATAATTTAACTATCATATTTTTTAATATTTTATCTTATCTTTCCGAACAAAGATCAATGTTGTTGACATGAAAAAAAAAAAATATTACAAACGAATTTTGGATGTTATAACTATAAATGTATATTTGTCAGCAATTTTTATTGTAAAAGAATATAACTTTTCTAACAATATTAACATGTTGCTATAGAAATGTAATTTTTTAAAATAATTTTAATTTTATTACGATAAAAAGACATTTTCTAACGATTTTCAATGTTCATGTCACAAATATGGTTTTGTAGATAAAAATTAATATTATCGTTACAAAATAATATATTTCTTAGCACTTAGATATTATTACTGTAAAATTAACTTTTTTTCGATGAAAATATAAATGGTTAGTATAAATGAATATATTCCTAAATAATTTTAAATATTGTTAGTAGAAAAATACATGTATTAACAGTAACATTAAATATCAGTGATAAAAATATAAGTATTAGCAGCGACATTTTTTTTTATAAATACCATAATTATAATTTTTTCCACAAAATTAATATTAACGAAAAAATTATAAATCACAGCAATAATTAAATTTAAATGTCACCGTGAAATATTTATTTTTATCAAAAATTTATTTATCATTGAAAAAAATCGTTATTTAATTCCTATAGTTATGGTATTGATTTAAGTGAAATTGAGTTCCTGACAGTAGAGTTTTGGATTTGAATCTCGTAAATAACCAATATATAATAATAATAATAATAATAATAATAATAATAATAACAATAATAATAACAATAATAATAATAATAACAATAATAATAATAATAATAATAATAATAATAATAATAATAATAATAACAATAATAATAATAATAACAATAATAATAATAATAATAATAACAATAATAATAATAACAATAATAATAACAATAATAATAACAATAATAATAAAAACAATAATAATAACAATAATAATAATAATAATAATAACAATAATAATAACAATAATAATAACAATAATAATAAAAACAATAATAATAACAATAATAATAACAATAATAATAACAATAATAATAACAATAATAATAATAATAATAACAATAATAATAATAATAACAATAACAATAACAATAATAATAACAATAACAATAACAATAATAATAACAATAAGAATAACAATAACAATAGTAATAACAATAATAATAATAATAACAATAACAATAACAATAACAATAACAATAACAATAACAATAACAATAACAATAACAATAACAATAATAATAACAATAACAATAACAATAATAATAATAATAACAATAACAATAACAATAATAATAATAAAAACAATAATAATAATAATAACAATAACAATAATAATAAAAACAATAATAATAACAATAACAATAATAATAACAATAATAATAAAAACAATAATAATAACAATAACAATAATAATAACAATAATAATAAAAACAATAATAATAACAATAACAATAATAACAATAACAATAACAATAACAATAATAACAATAACAATAACAATAACAAAAACAATAATAATAACAATAACAATAACAACAATAACAATAACAACAACAACAATAACAATAACAAAAACAATAATAATAACAACAATAATAATAACAATAACAATAACAAAAACAATAATAATAACAATAACAATAATAACAATAACAACAATAACAACAATAAGAACAATAACAACAATAATAACAATAATAACAATAATAATAATAATAATAATAATAATAATAATAATAATAATAATAATAATTATAATAATAATAATAATAATAATAATAATAATAATAATAATAATAATAAAGAGAAGAGATATTATCAGAGGTGGTCAATAAGATTCCCTGTTATCTAATGATGCTTCACGTTCAATAATAATAAAAAGAAATAGATGAACCAATATATTCCTCAAAAAACTCAATAAAAAAATATAATAAAATAATTCTCAAGATATTATAAAATAATGCTCAAGATATCACCGTCCATATAAGAGTTCAGCTTTCACAGTAGATGTTATAAAATTTCTGATACACACGTTGAACTTCTGATTACACACTTTAGTCTATAATATAGCATTACGAATTCGAATTCGGAGAATCTACAATTATTATGCATCGATATCAATTGAAGGATGAAAAGGGGCAAGAAACGTGTTTCACTAAAAGTTAGTATAGTCTTCATAATTCATATATTATTTTAGAAATACCTACGGATTGGTCTTTAACTTTTATACAATATTAATCATTAAAATATTAATTATTTATATAGTATTTAATGAAGAGATTTTTCAACCACCAATTTTTCTTAGGATTCATTCTTTTAAACACATGGATCTTGGCCCTAGTTTGAGATGCTCTGTGCTACTAAGCACCATGTCATCACTGTTAACAAAACTGAATTTGACAGATGCGATGCAACGCTTGAATGGGATACAATGGAAAGATTAGACAAGTATAATGAATATCAGAAAATATTTGATAAACATTGTAATCAGAGTAGAATTAAATAATTAGATAATCAGTAATAAAATATGAAGAAGAAGAAATAATATATGTATATGTGAATGAGTTAGTTAATTAATGTGAATGAGTTAGTTAATTGACTACATATTATAGTTGACTGTGAAGTAAAGTTGAATAAAATATCGTAAAAATGTAATAATGTAAAGAAACTGTAAAGTAAAGTTGAATATAATATCGTAAAAATGTAATAATGTAAGGAAACTCACACACTTGTAATGGGATCAAATTAAAAATAAATAAAGGAACTAAATTTATCATTAGGCATGGACATACTCTTATGCACAGTAGCTCATAGGATATTGTTTTCTTACCAAGGAGGATTGTTAATGCTTATCCACCTTATCTCATTCCCAAGTTTAACACTTTTTTTCTGAACATCCTTGCACTCCTCACACATTCACATTAGTAGTTTGTCACAGAAGTGAAAATGTGTTAAGCATGCCACAAGTACAGCCTTTAGTTCTTTACTTGGACTGAGCATTTGAGATCACTTTCAGAACCATAAGTGAGTCTGAACCGTTCATTCAAGTAGTCCCCACTACGTATTGGAGGGAATCTGTAGCAAACATAGTCAAAAGTTCATAGCATATTGCGTGTAAAAGTAAAATTTAAGAAATGTACACATACAAGCTTTTAATAAAGATCTCCATCAGAGAATAAACCTTGTCGATTAAGTGTCTTTCTTTTTTCCGTTTTCATGTTTTAGCATACGTAGATTAGTACTCCACTTTTCTTTCAGATTTATCTTTTATGCACTTTCAGCACAAATGTTTTTGGATGATTTACGCTATTAATACAATAGTTTATACAGATGCATCAATTCAGTTCCATACTTCTATAATTTATACAGATGCATCCATTCAGTTCCATACTTGTATTTCTCTTATTTTACCTTAATTGTAAATTTGTTGTATGAATTACTATGAATAACATTTCTCTTTTTGGATTTAATCTATTTTTATACAATCATCCTTAAACAACTAGTTCAAGAGTTCTATTACTTTAATGATGTGAGTGATTGGTTCGTTGCTTTACGGTGAACTTTTCCGGAAAGATGCACAGGAGAAGAAGAAAAAGAAAATAAGAGAAAAAAATTAAAATTTACATTTTTAAAAGTTAAAATTAATTATTTTAAAAGTTAAATTTAATTTTTCATTAGCTAATGTGTAAAAACTCTATCTTTTAATATTCTTTTTAAAAAAATGTGAGACTTTTAACAAATTAGTTAATGAAAAAGTAATTTTAACATTTTTTTTTAATTTTTTTTCTCCTAAAAGTCCTTCTCAGAGGAAAAGTATCCAAACTGGCCTCATAATTTTTACTTTCTTATTTTTGTAAATTATACCACTAAATTTTTGTAAATTACAAATAAAATAATTGAATAACCAAATCCGCAAATTTGTGAATGTTTAGTATGCAAAATATGCAATAAAGCCTAAACTTCAGACAGCTTCTTGCCTCTATCAAAATTGAACTCTCTCGTTTTCTTAATCTTGAGACTCTTATTGTTTTTACGTCTTAGATACAGTTTTAGTTAAAAAATTCCTAAATGAAGAACATTTTTTGTCCTACCTGGGAGGAGATGATTCACTGCAGCAACTTTCAAAGCATTCCACCACACAATCTGAGGGCGGGTCGAAGAAGAATGCAGCCTGCAAAATTGCACATCATTCATATTTTACTGGAAATACATAAGCAAATCATTTCGACAAAAATAAAGACCATATCAAGATGCAATTAAAAAGAACCCAAATTGTAATGTAATGGGTAGAATGTACATTCTCGCTATCTATATATGACATCAGATTATTTCATTGTTAACATTTTTTAAGACAAAACTTATAAAGACCCTTTGAAAAGACATAGCATATCCTGGTGATCCTACATTCCTACCACTAACTAGCTCGTTAAGTAATATTATCCATGCTGAAAAAAAAAAACTATTTTAAGTTCAATATTCTTCATATCCTTTGGAGGGAAGACATGTTGTGCCAGAGTAGAGTACAGCTCAAAATGACAGGGGAGCTTCATTTAGATGTGTCATCTAGCACGATAATTAAGAATTTTTGGAGAAACCACAAAATATCCCCACAAGTGTCAAGCATACTTGATTTTGGTTGGGATGAAGAAAAATATAAAGGTATAAATTCCCTCTTTCTTCCTACCCTTGAACTAAAAGCAATCATAAGCTATCATTCAAGAGAAAACAACAATAAAATAATAAAGCAACCGAGCAAGTAGCTAGTAATTACAGAATAACGTTCTTTTCCTGTTTGTATAACCCTGTGAAGTGTCGACCTGCAAGTGTATTGATAAAAATTCAGAATATGTATAAGCACCAATCGCAAAGTTGCTCAAAGCTGTTAATAGTAAAAAAAGAAGGGTCTTCATTGCACTTTATGACTCCAAACTTTCAAAATCTAGCGAATTTTGCTCCCTAGTGTTTTTCCGAGCAAATTATACCTCCAAAGTTTCATAACCTCACAATTTTTGCCCCAAACTATCACAATTAAGAGATAAAAACTGTCACAAAATTATCTTAATTGTGGCAGTTTAGAGGGAAGAAACGTTATAAAATGTTTATTTATAACGATTTTTTTATGGAGAGACAAAAACCACGATTATCAAACTTGGGGGAGGGGGGAATTGTAAGATTATCAAACATTGGGGGCATAATTTGAAGAAAAAAACTTGGGTAAAATTTGCCATGTTATGAAAGTTTGGGGACATAAAGTGCAATTAAACAAAGAAAAAACTCTTGCTGGATCACGGATACCTGTATACACAATTTGTCCACCTTTCCATCAAGTCTCCAATGTTCACTATAAAGGCCCTGCAGACACAAACAGAAAATGCCCAACACTAGGAAGAAAGAGCAGATAAAATGTATAATTTTTAATGGAACTGTAGTCTAGAATCTTTAGATAATATAATTCAGTTGGATTCTGTTTGACTTAAAAGTATATAATTTATAAATTTCTTAATTATGAACTCACCCTTCGACATGAGACACATCCTCCCAGACTTGAGGTTGCTTCAACTTTTCCTTGCAGATCTATAAATTTAAAATCTCCAGCCTTTAATTATATGAAATTATGAATTGTAAATATTAAATAGAAACTATAGATCAATAAAAATATGAGATAACTACAATAAATAAAGTATAAATGAGGAAAAAAGGAAGCATGAAATGAGGGTGTATGAAAGGTGAAATATGTGGGAGAGTAGAGGATTTACACCCTGGAGGAGCATGATGTCAAAACAAATGGTATTTCAATATGAGGGAAAGGAAATAATAGGAGAAGAAGCTGATAGTAACAAACTGGACAAGTGGTGGTAAACAAATGTAAAGGAAGATTCAGGATGCATGAAAAAAGAGGAAAGAATGATACAGTTAAAGGGACCAGGAGTATCTGGTCCGCAGATTGTTTTCTTTCTCATTCTGCAATAGAATCCTGACACAGGGAGATGGAATCCCCTGCCTTTAAGGACTTAAAGTCCATTTCCTCTCTCTTACCAGGGACATACCACAATAATAGAACAGAAAGTGTACTACAGGGAAAAAGAGAACCTGCAGGCCAGGAATGCCGTCAGTCATTAGGAGAGTGACCATGCCATAATCTGAATGAGGAGAGGCACCACATATCTGTTCATCAGATCCCACTTCACCTAATGTAATTGTATCAGCAATAAAAGGTTGGACAGGGTAATTGGTTTGGAAACATAAAGGTTACACAGGGAAATCGGTTTGGAAACATAGTCCCTACTCGAAAAGCAAGAGAAAGAACTAATATAATATAAAGCACGAACTTTAATTGCCACCAGAAATTCAGTTTTTGATACAACTAGTAAAAGGAGTATTTGCAGAAACATACAAGCACATTATAAATATATCATACATTTCATTAATGTACTACTGCCACATTCATGTGTAATACTTATAGTTTACGCCTCAATAATGCTTAAAAATAAAGAAATTATGTTCCCTTTCCCTGATAAAACACTTCCTCCTGTTCATGCAGATTGAACAGGAAGAAATTACAGTAAATAAAAAAGATAAAAATCAACATGGAAGATAAAATTTGAAGTGAGCTAACAAACATAGGCATGCATTGGAGGGCATGCTGCACTTAAGAAGGTCCAGGAGAGTGAAAAATGTTAACAAACCTGGGTAGTGCAAAAGGCGAAGAAAAGCTGCTGGTTTGTTTAAGGCTCCTATCTTTTTAAAGTAATCTTCATCCAGGTTCAAGGACATGGCAATAAGAGACAACAGCTCTTTTCCAGTTGCACTGGGGCAGATAAGAAGAATATTTAAATTCTAAACTTTACAATAAGAACAAAGAAAACATGCATATCATTCCTCAGCCATCCCTTCCTTTGGCATATGGCCACAGACAGTACACTAGATTCACAGTGAAAAAATGCGTGAATAAAAATCTCAATAAATACACAGACTGCAAAGCAAACCCTTCATGTCCTATAGATTAGTGAAATTTATAGAGGGAAATCAATCTGCTGTTGACACTGTTTGGAAAAACTAAAAGAACAGCAGATGTTTCAATCTTACAAGTTGGCCAGTAAATAACAGCTTATACAGTGCTACATACTTAATAGAATGGAATACAAAAATACATTTGAGGAGCTAAAGAAACTCACAGTAGTTTCCAAAATAAAGATTCCATTGTAGGTCTCCAGTTTGGCAGTAATTCTGAAGTGTCCTAGCCAGAAAAAACATCTCAAGTTAAGCTCGTGTCAAGCCGTTCGCACAAATTAGATTGTGAATGCAAAGGAAAGCCATACCTTCAGAAGGCCAATGATTCAGATGAACAATAGAGGTATCTTCTACAGAACCAATGTAATAACTCTCTTTTGGATCACCTGTTAACAAGAATCAAAATTTTTTATTCTTTGCATAAGTCTGCATACACTTTCAACATTGGCTATACATACACATATCATACATGATTGACATTCATTGATATGTGTTGGAGGAAAACAATAAGGAAAAGAAAAGAAAAGAAAAGAAAAGAAAAATACCTTTGGAGAAATTAACTGGATCAAGAGCCTCGGCATAGAGAGGAGTGTAGCCTCTATAGTCCTTGCGGGCCAAGTTCATTTTATGATGGAGTGGAAGTGAGAAGAACTTGGCACTGTGCTCTAACACTTTCCTCATAAACTCAGTGTCCACCCCATGATTTACAAGGTAAAAGAAACCATACTCAACACATGCCTATTCATTGACATTAACCATGGATTATTTACTAACACATTGATAAATATATACATATGATTAATTAATTTTAGTCTTCAAATTTCAATTTTTAATACCTTTAAAATTTCTTAACCACTTTTGACATTTTTATTGCATAAGGTGAGACTACATTTACGCTTAACAGTTCCAATTCAAAGACATAAACTGAAGATACCGAGGAAACATAAATGAGATAGTAAATGTTGGTAAAAAGATTTTAGAAGTACTAGACCACAGATGCAAAATAATAACTACAGGAAGAACCAAGCCAGGTGAATATTCTATCCAGGACATAGTGTTATTCGATGAGGGACTTAGACACCCATATAAACTCTATTGATTATTATCAACAGAAAATAATCAAATTTTGTGAGAAAGAAAAAGCAGAAAAGAGTATAAAGACGTGAATGAGTTCAATTTCAAAACCTGATGGATGGAATTGGCGCTGGAAACGCGGTCCGGCGAAGACAGGTCTACGATGGGTAAACTCAACTTTGACGGCATTTTTTGTTAAACTCAACTCAATAATCACAAACTTTCAAACCAGTTCGTTTAATCATTCATTCATGAGGTTTGCCTTCTTTGTCCTGTAATGAGTCGTAGTACATCAAAACTTTGCTAATCTTATAATGAGTTCAATTCATGTATTAAAGGTTCAGACTTGGATAACCATGTTTTTTCTTTTTCCTGCAATTTTTTTCAATATAATCTCTTTTCTTTTTCTTACTCTTATTCCAATGTTTTTAATATTATTTAATTACATTTAATCGCAAACAATAAAAATGGTCCATTATCAAAGAGTTGAATCTCCCCGGCAATGACAACATTATCAACTAATATTAGGTGGGGTTAAGCGGGCTGTCATGCCCTGTTAAAGGCCCACTTAAGTATGTACATGAAAAGTTTTATCCGTCCCATATTTTAATATTAAATAAACTTAGCTTGATAGTCTATTTTTACTATAAGGATTATGTAACATCTTGATTTTTTTTTGAAATAAGATAAAATAAAATAAAATAAATCAAAATAAATAAAATAAAGTAAAATCAAAATATCTTAAAGGAATGGTTAGGTTTTTGTAAGTGGGTAGATTAATAAAATAAAATATGGGAGGAGAGAACAGTATGAGTGGACTGTTGTAAATTCTTACCAGAAAATCTATTCAAATTTCTCCGATATATTGTCTCCATAATTCTCATATCCTTTTTCGTTTTCTGTTTTACAAACCTTTCTAAAACAAACAAAAAAAAATTTGGTCCCTCTTCTGCATGCGATCGACTTACATTCAGGTTAGTGTATTCTCAATTTTAATGATAATGGTGCCTTATATTTCTTGTCCACCTTTACGTAATTGATTTGGATACACTGTGTTTTATTGGGTTATTGTTCCCTTATTATCTTCATCGAAGTGCTCTCTCCGTGCTTGATGTTATGTCACTGTGATTCCTTTTAATCTCACTGTTGTTTCTTTAGTGAAATTGTGTGTCATCACTATTTCTATTTTATTATAAAAATATATTACTTCCTATTGCTTCTGTTAATCGATCAAATTGATCTTTAAATTGTTATATTAATTCGCATTGAATTAATGAATATAAACATAATTGATTTCTCTTTCCACTCGGTAACTATTTGTTTTCACGTGGCTGTGCTATGTTGTTATCGCGATGGTGCTTTCGACCTTGTGTTTTGGCCAAATTGAAATAAACATTTGTGAATTGGTCTTATGTCACAAGATGCAAATTCTATTTGGAATGATTATATGATACTGCCCCATGTATGCTCACAAATACGGTTATGGATTTAGATATAAATTAATGATACAAGCATTTCTGAATAATTATTTTGTGCATAGTTAGAAAATATTTATAGAATAATTCTCAAAAATAGGTGAATATTTAAAAATGAAGTTTTGGAATTTTACCGAATATTTTCGTGATTAATTACCAATAAATTTTAGAATTTGTTCTTCCGTTTTTTTTATTAGGTTGTATGGTCTATTTCGAGTCTAGTATTTATTGTTTTACTGATATCTTTCTCTTTAATTTTATCTTAAAGGACTTTCTATCTGGTTTATAAATTATTTTGATTTATTACATTGTGATAATTACTGCTTATTTAGTGTTTAGTCCTTTTTGGTTATATGATGCTAGTTATGTTTAATTAACTATATGTTGATCTTAGTACCTTTTGTTAAATTAAATATTCTATTATGTGGGATGGTTGATATGGACTGAGAGATTAATTTTGTGTGTTATATTGCATTATGAGTTGTTTAGGTTCGTGATAATCTTTTCTAAGTGTTTTGATGAGAGGGATGAATGCCTACTGTTAGAATTATAAGTGAGGTTGCCCCTTGGTGTTTTTAAAAGAGAGAGATTATTATGAATACTAAACGCATGAAAATATTTTTGAAATGTGAGGATGAATGAAACTAGTACCGTTAGTCCCTAACGGGTCGATGTAATGGCCTAGGACTTTGAGGGTATTCGCGGTGGGGAAAGCTTCCACTATGGCTGATCACCATGAGTCGAAAGTGACTCCCTTTGCAACACTGGTTGCCCTGACTGTAACTGTCTAGTATTTCTAGTGAGAGTGTCAGAGGTGACATGTACTCATAGACATCGCTCAGTTGTGTTTTGATGGTACCACATGACATGAGAGTGAATTGTGAGTAGCATGCATCATACTGGGTTGCATGATATGATTGGTTTTGATAAATTGTGAATTGAGTGTGTGTACATTCTTGTGTTCCTTGTGTTGAGTTGTTTTTGTTGATTTCATCATTATTATTAAAATGTGAACTAACTCTGTGTTGTGTCTGTGGTTGACACCGGTGATGACCCCGCGAATGGGCGAGCAGATGAGCAGTTTGTTGGAGGCGAAAATAATGTAGGCTAGAAAAGGAATTCAATTACTTGAGGACTTGACATACTGTGGTCCTTGTTTTTTTCTTTCTTGATTTTCGGTGGTTGCTTCTATTTATAAATGTTAAAAAATTCTTTAAATATTTAGTTATTTGAGAGTTTTTGATTTACTGAGACATATGTAATTGTGAGATTTCGTTCTAAAATTTAGTCCATGAAATAAAGTTTAGTTTCCCTCATTTAATGATGTATTTATTTTCTGCGAATTATATAGAATTTATGACATTACGATCATAGTAGTTTAAGGGTGTTAAAGATTAAATAGAACAATTCGCAAATTAATTTTTAAAAATGTTAAATTTAAAATTTTAAAAAAATATTATATTTTATCTCTTAAAGTTTTCGTAAAATAAGTTAATAACATAAATTTTTAATTATTTTCAACAACAAATTTAAATTTTTAACAAGTCAATAACATAAACTTTAAATTATCTCCAACAAATTATTCTATTTTTGAAACGTTCTTTTTCCATCACCACATCTTTTTCTCCTAAAAATGATGTTATCGTTAGGGTTTGAGATTGAGACCGGTTCTGGCGGAACGATAGCGGAAGCAGAACTGGTTATGACAGAACATCAGCAGAAGCGGAATTGATGTAGGCAAAAAAGATTGAGAATGTGCAAAAAGATTAAGGGAGAATGAACCGATGAGGAGATTGAGAGGTACGACGAGGTACGACGTGTGAGAAGATTGAGAGGCAGGAAAGGAAAATGAAGTGAAACTATGATTTTAACTTTCAACCCTTTAAATAATGTGAGCTTGTGGGTCACCCCGCGGACCCCGCGAGTTGCGCGGGATGGGCTTTTATGGACTATACCCTAAATTTTTCTGAAAAAACTGGTTCAATCCCGCGCGGGTCGCAACCAGTCCATGGACTTCAACCCACGTACCCGCTCCTAAACAATATGCCGCTAGACAAGGTAAAATACTCACACATACATACATACATATATATATATATACCTTTTATAACTTCAACATTCATTTGTAAAAATATATATATTTGGTAAATATATTTTCTATTTTTTAAAACTGTATTAACCTTTAGAATATTATATATTTTTAATTTTATAAATTATATTTTAAACATTTTGTATTAAATTTAAAAATTAGACGATCATGTTGGAACATTTTAATCGTGCTCTTTAATCAAGAAATCTAATTTAATTAATTTAAAATGTATTAGTTATTACTTGTTATAAATCTTTTGCTATTTCTTAATTTCATGGATAAAACAAAATCAATTTCTTTCAAAAATGGTAAAAAAATGTTATTTTTGTCAAACAGTAATATATTTTCTTCTTAAAATTTATTTCTATACTATCATTCTTAATTCTCTTTATTGAATGACAACGTCTAAAGAGTTATTTTTTTAAGGCCAAAATTTTATGTTTTTATTCCAAAACACTAGATGAAACCAATGTATCAAATAAATTTATTCTGAATTAATGATTTTGTCTTCAAATCTAAATATGTAAATGTGTTGAACAAGAAAGTTTTGTAGTTTATTATAGTCCTGCACAATTTTAAATTGAATTGCATGTCTTCCATAAAAAGTACATGGGGTAGTACTTGTTGAAAATATATTTCCACTAATTTAAATTTTAAAATGATTAAATATTTTTTTTCTCTAAATCATTTTTTATTCCCTTTCTGTGTGACAATATGTTGTGGGTACAAGCCTTTATATATTTTACTGCCTTTTGAATAAAAATTGAGAGACAGATAAAGACAGGACACAGGTGGTGAGAAGTGAAACAGATACAAATTAAATTTTGATTGTTACTGTAAAATGAAAATTAATTTGCTTAGCAGCATTGTCACGGGTTGGCACCTTCTTCACTGCACACAAATTAATTAACAAAATTGATTTATCTTCAAAGGAGCATTCGTTGTCCTGACACTTTTTTAAGATTTACTTTTGAGTCGAATTATTTTTTATAAATATTCTTATCTTTATTGAGTTTTATGTTTATTGTAATTATATATATATATATATATATATATATATTTACCTTTAAATTTCATTTGATTTAATAATTAATTGAATTTTTTTATCTTTATCTTTATAATTGTTTTTTTTTGACACTTATCTATTTTTATTTAATCTTTTTATCTTTTTTAAATTGAATTTTATTATTTTTCAAAAGTTATTGATAATTTATACTAACTTTAAACAAACCTAACGTTTGTTTGTTTAAAATTTTAATAAGTAATATTTAAGAAATTGTTTTTTTTAGACTTATCATCCATTGGCCCAATGAAAACAAACCAGGCTGCCAGATCCAGCATTGAGTCAAGCCCGATCCACGATCATGTTGCAAGGTGTAAGCTCACCGTTAATTGACTTGGACTTGATATTTTGACAAAATAAAAACAAGATATCTTTTGTTTCTTTTAATTTTTAGCATTATTTAATTTTCAGTCTTTTTGTAAGTTTATTTTCTAATTTTAATTGTTATAATTTAGTATTTTTTTTCATTTTTAGTTCTTGTGATTTAATGTGTTTTCATTTTTAGCTTTCTTTCTACATTTTATTTAATTTTCATGAAACTTATAAATTTTACATATTCATTCCTTATTAATTATTTTTTTAATTAAAAATAATATAATTTAAAAATACTAAATATTAAAAATAAATATGAAATAAAATTAAAATAAAAAATTATAAAGATTAAAAATGAAAAATATAATAAATTAGAAGGACTAAAAATAATTTAAAAATTACAAAAACTAAAAATTAAAAAAAAAAATTACATAGAAAAAATGTATTTAAACCTAAAAGCAATTTGTACATATTAATCCAGGATTTGAGGAACTAATATCACGTCTACCTCAATTCTCAAATTTATCATTCATATAATATAGATCCATTTAATTTATGCTAAAAGAATGTGTGAGAAATCATCATCAATAGTTCTTCGGACAAGATAGCTACTGAGGGTTTATTGATTTTGTTGGTCCATCCATGGCGTGATCTTCTTAATGTTATTATGTTATCCATTGTTAATGTTATAATTCATATCATGAATATGTTATTAACATTTTAGTCTGTGTTTTATATAAGATAATTACTCATTTTATATAATTAAAACTTATAATAAATAAATATTTTAGTATATAATTTATGTTATAATTAGAATTTGTAACATATTTTAAGTATATAAAATTATATTTTAAATTTATGATAAGTAATTCATATTTTAATATAAAATTATTTGTAGTTATTGATATTTTTAAGAAAATTAAAATAAAATTTAAAAATAAATGTGAAAACAACATATGAGATAAGTAAGAATTTAAAAATTCTTAAAAGTATTACAAATTTCTAAAATTAGTTCAAAAATTATTTCCGTTATAGAATAGTTCATGTATTTTAATTTATATTAAGTGAAAAAATTAGTGTAGAAATATCATGGATTAAATATGCTTTTAAGTGATTGGATTTTTTAATATTTTTAATTTTTACTTTTATATAAATTTTTTACTGATTTTAATTCATGAATTTTTTAATATTATATATTTAATTTTTAAATAAAATTTTAATTACTTTAATCTTCGAATCATTATTGTAAGATATTAAGAACTAAAATTATTGATATATTAAATATTTAAAAATTAAGATCGATTAAAATTTTATTTAAATTTTAAAAATATAAAATTTGTAAAATTTGAAGAATAAAATCAATTATAATTTAATTTAATGGCAAGAACAAAATACTAAAAGAAATTGAAACCAACACTTATTTAACAAAAAGTAAAAGTTCATAATTCTTCCATCATTACATGCCACTGTATGTTGATTGGGTTGCCCTTCAGGTACAACACGGACAAAGAAAACAAGGCAGGCAAATTTTAAAACTAAAGGATGTGTCTAAGCCTAAGAAAATTGCTAGCAATTCCATAGCTTAAAAGCTGATTCTCAACTGGTTTAATCCACAACATGCTTCCTTGATTTTCTCTTTCTTAATGTTATCCTTCTTTGTAGTATGAAAAGTTCACCACAGAGTTGGAAAAGTAATATGTTTATGAGTTTATCAACTATCCATCTAATTCATTAATAAGAAATTAAATATATTTAATATCAAAAAACAACAAATTAATAAATTAATTCAATCTAATCATTTAATTTTGTGAATAGTCATGATTTATTTATATTTTTATCAAATCCAACAAATCATTTAATAGATATTTATTGGATCAAAATCAAAATATTTTATACCTAAAATTTTCTTAAATTTATTAAATTAAAAATTTAATAAATATGAATTAGAGGTAAAAATAAGTTAATTAGATAAATTAGGAATAATTTGGCGTCTAACCTATATAAAGTTTGTCTTAGACTTTTTTATTATTTGAATGGTTGGGTTAAATTTTATAAAAATGAGTTTATGATAATAAGATGAAGCTTTATGCTTTAAATTTATTTTTAATGAAGTTTAATACGTCTATATATGTTTTTATATATAATTATTACAATATATATTTTTAATATACATTATATCTATATTAATAAATATAGATATTTATTAATTTATTAACATAGGAAGAGAAATAACAAAGAAAGATAAAGAGATAAAATCTTTTAAAATTAAAAATATTTAATTTTTATAAATGAATTTCTTTTGGTAGGCATGTGAATATTCATCCATGAAAAAATTGTTAATGAATGAATTAGATGAATTGGAATGGATCCAATTTTTTAATAGATTAAGATAGATTAATTGATTATTTTAATCTAATTCATTGTAATCTAAAATAAAATTGATCTAATTATTTATTTTGTCACTTCGATCCAGAGAATTAGAACCTAATCATTTAATTTATCCCTAATGATTTAATTTCCTTACAACACAAGAAGATTTTTAGTCTTCAGAGCATGTTTCATGGCTTAATCCAACAAAAATTTGTGTATATATTTCTCTTCCTAAAAATTATACTGTGATTCTATTATGCAATCCACAAGTTCCTTCTAATATAGAAGTAGGACCTCTATTTAATGACTAAGTTGATCTTTAAAATTGTTAAATGTATCTAATGGAAGAATAAATAATTAATATATTATGCTTCTTAAAATAATATCAAAATTTTAGATACTTTCTAGACTACGTCACAAATATGTAATCTACTTTTTATGTAAACAACAATTTTTTAATATGTAATCTATTTCTATGTAAACAACGAGGAGTCTTAGAAAAATTCAAACATAACTTATCTTAATTTGTTGATATTTAGAAAGATTTGAGATTATAATTATTTTTTCCATATCATCTTTATTTGTCTTTTGTGATTCAAAATTTGAAATTAAAAAAAAAACACACACACACACACTTTTCTCCTCTCATTTCCTTCTCTTCCATCTTTCTATCTTCTTCTCCCACTTTCCTCAATCTCTCCTCCTATTATTCTACTATATTTCTTCAACTTTTTAAATTTTGCTACAAATTTTATTTTGTTTTTAATCTCTACATCTAGTTTTTTCTTTTCTTCGATAACCATAAACAAACGCATTGTGAGACAGGAACTAAGATTACAATAAGGGAAGAAGCATTCGATCTATGTGGGAATAAGGTTCGATAACAATTCACAACTTTTTTTTTATTTTATTGTTAAGTTACTTTTAAAAAATTATTAGAATTAATTTTGGTTATTATTATTGTATATGTTAGAGTTTGAGATTGCTATAATGGAAGAAGTGTGATACACGATTGGAGAATAACATTTTGTATTGTTATATTATTGTAAGGACTTGATTTTCTTAAATCTTGTCATTACTTTTCTTTTTCATAGTACTTCATGTCCAACATACCAAAAAAATAAAAAATTCAGATTGATATTTTATATTCTTTTCAACTTCTTTAGTTTTTAGTTATATAAGATCTTTTTGTTGAATAATTGTTACAAGTCTTTGGTTTATATTTTTTTTCTTTGTTCCTTTTGTTGAATTGCTATTACAAGGTTTTGTTATGTGTTTTTCTGCTTTGCTTCTATCTATTTAAAGTTTTTACATGCTATTACAATATGAAATTACTCTATGGTCTCTGTGTTTTTTGTGTTGTTCTTGTTATCTTCATTCATAATCAAATAATATATGATTTTTGTGTGGTTTATTTAACAACATGTAATTACTCTTTTGTACTTTCTTTGATTTGATAAATTGTAATTCCATGCAATATCGTTGAATTGAGACGCACACATATTAATTTTGGTGAAATTTAATTATATGCATGTGTTGTTTAAAATTTAGATTTTTCTAAATTGATCATTTTGGTTAAGTATGACATGATCAAATAAATTGATAATACATGGAAAAATCTAAAGCTTGATGTTCGAGTTAACGATATGATAAAAAAAATTCAGTTTAATATTTTATATTTTTTTTAACCCTCTTTAACTTACAATGACACAAAGTTCTTTTTGAGAATTATTTTTACATATTTTTAGTTTTTATTTTTTATTTTGCTTTGTTCCTTTTATTGGACTACTATTATAAATTTATTTTTTTTTATTTTTTTTGTCTTCTCTTTCCATTTTCTTTGATATAAACATTTTTATTTTTTTTTTCTAAGAAGAACAGTCCTCATTTAGATTATTCTTCTGAAACACAAGTGTTTAAACTTAATGATTGTCTCGTAAAATGTTTTGATGTCTTAAATTCCTTTTATATTTCATGATTTTTTTTTGGATGAAGTATATTTAGTCTTTTATCTTGTTCATTATAATCATTTTTCATCGTATGTTTTATTTGTTTTGATATAATACTTTGTCTGATGTATCACTTTATCTAATGTGTTACTTCATCTAGTAAATTGCTTTGTCTATTGTATCACTTCATCTTATAGTATAATGTGTGTATACTTTGTGTCATATGATATTTTTTTTTCATATGATGTTTTATTTCATCTAATACATTACATTGTTTTATATATCACTTTGTCTAATATCTTACTTCGTCTATTACATTGCTTCATTTGTTGTATCACTTCATTTGTAGTTTACAATATCTGATAGTCTATGTTATTTGATACTTTTATAGTATGATTTGTATCATTGATTCCTTTTGTCAAATCCTTAATTTAGCAAATATTGAAATACTTTAGTGTCACTTTTTGATTATTAACATGCTCTATGTTATTTGTTATTCCTATTAACCCATACACCTAATATTTTTATGTAATATGCTAACATTAATGATGTTGAGGTATGATGTATGATATCATACTACATAAGATAAATATTTTTGTATGTAACTTTTGTTCTCAGTCAATGTCGTGAACAAGTTTCTCTAGAAAGCTCAGAGTTTGGGGTAAGACTTCAGGTAATGAGCACACTTTTAAGACTCTTGCTTGATCAACGATGGAGGAGTATCTTTATGCAACTCATTGACTTTGATTATGTACTGGAAAGAGTCACTAGGTTGCCTTGCATTTTGAAAATGAGCTTATCACATTACATTTGTAGATTAGAGTTAGAAACATTCATCTCATTTGATATATGCTTGTGATAGTAATTATTTTATTATTGTTGTGTTATAGAGTTAAGACCTAAAAGTACTATTGGGAGTAAATAAATAAATGTTGATGCTATGTTATGGAGATTTACAACGGGTCATTTTGAAAATGTGCTATGATGATGTTATGTAACGAGTCATTGTCTAACGTTGTATATTCTTTAATCCTTGTAAATATAGGGAAACATGAACTTAAATTTAATTTAATAAGAATTCAAGTTTATGTTATATGTGTATGAGTTATCTTTGAATTCTTTGATTATGTTGCGAACACATTTCAAGTCTGTTAAGTCAAAATGATTTAGGATCTTAATTTTAATAATTACAAGACAGACGAATGTATCAATAGACGTAGAGGGATCAATGATCAGACGAATCATTATCAGCATAGACTAAAGATGCACCCTCAAAACATCAAAGCATAAGAAGTTCCAGACGCAAGGTTCAATTCGTCATGCTTCAAGGAAATCTCATCAGACGAAGAACCTTTAAAGATCAGACGGAGAGTGCGTCCCAACTTCAAGTCATGTGCTCAAGAGTGAAGATTTGAAGACTGAAGTTAAAGACGAAGATAGAAGATAGACGAATGAATTCAATACACAACTCTTTTGAATTGTTCATTCATCTAGCCTTTTATGAAATTCAAAACACTGAGTAACACGTGCATTCATTTCAAATCAAACTGTTACTCAAAAGCTTCTATAGGTGAAAAGAAATTTCAAAATAAACCTCTGCAACACGAAAAATAGTTGTATGTTTTAGTGAAATCTCTGAGCATATCAAGTCAAAGGCAGAGCTCACGCTGACATCCGCTGACTTCTCATTAAATGTTCTGATTGCTTACTTTTCCAAATGTGAAAGTACCCAAGTAAAGGACTAACGTTAACATCTACAGTCTAACGGTTACTTTACAAGAACGCATATATAAGGATTTCATCTCTACGAGTTCAATTTGGCAAACTACTCTGATCAAGATTATATTCATATACTCGCTCAAGCTCTCTACTTACAAATTTGCTCGCCACAAACTTAGAATAGAATTATCATTGTAAAATTCTTCTCTGCGTAGAAGATATTTTCTATTTGGTCTTAATTGTAAACCACTGTTGTGGTAATCTGTAGCCTGAGAAGGCTAATTGTTTAAAGAATACATTGAGTTTAGCCTGATGAGGCTGAGGTCCAAAGAATACTTGTTTTAGTCTGAAGAGACTAAGTGTTGAAAGAATACTTTGGTTAGCCTGTAGAGGCTATGTTCAAAGAATACTTGGGTTTAGCCTGCGGAGGCTAGGGTCAAAGAATACCGCTTTAGTCTGAGAAGACTGTGTTCAAAGAATATCTGTATTTTAGCCAGGAGTGGTTGGATTCAAAGAATACTCTTAGTGGAACCTCAGCAAGTTGCTGGGTAACTGGACGTAGTCTTGAATAGACGAACCAGTATAAAAATATTGTTGCTTTGATTATATTTATTTGTTTACTAACTGGGGATAACAACTTAAACTACATTCTTAACTAAAATCAATTTTTAAAAGAAAAGTTTAAGTTTGCGTATGGTCTAACGCTTTTATACAGACGCAGAACGCATCGTCTAAAAAAGTTTTAATTGAAAAACACAATTCAACCCCTCTTCTTTTGTATTTGTATTTTACACACTCATTTTCTTAATCAAGTTAATAAGAGTTTGTTAAAATTCAGTTATTGTGTGCTTAGTATTAGGAAGAAATTTAGCAACCTAAAGTTGTTACAAAAATATTTTGAGAATGAACAAACGTAACTTTTGAGTTATGGTGAAATCTTAGATTAAGGAACCAGACGTGACCTTAACATCGAGACAAATCAATATAAATCAAGCTTGCTCTTTTTATTTACCAGACAAACACTTGGATTATGTATTATGGATTTTACATTGCCTTGGTCACCAACCATAAAAATATAAACTCTAATTCAATAGTAAAATGTTTTATATTAATTAACGAAACATGTATTAGATCACATATCTCAATTAGATCATTTGATCTTGCTAGAAATCTTCCACATGATGTGTAAGTAATGAACCACAAAAGAATGGCCAAAATCTTGCAATTTGATTATCAATTTTCATTTTTTTAATTATTTTTTCAAACCTTTTGTAAAGCTTAAGTTTTAGAATTTTTTTCTTTATTGGAAATCCCTTTTTGCATGGAGTTTGATATGCAATTAACTTTACCCTTTCAAATATTTACATTATGTTAAGTGTAACCCTAAAAAGAATGTACCTAAAAAAGAGGTTGTAGTAATAAAAAATACTTTAATATATTGAAATATTATTTATAAAGTTAGAAGTGACGTAAAAAGAATACTTGTAACTCTTAAAGTCATAATATAATATTAATAGTTGTCTAGGAACTGTATATAGTCTTAAGATTGAGATAAATTAGTATAAACCAATTGTATCCTTTTATCTATAAGACTAATGTTTGGATTATGTTTGTTTACTTAATTATTAAAACATCCATGAAAATTTTTTAAGTGTTGAACATTTATGAAGATAAATTGCTCATTATTAGTGTTTGGTTTTATTTTTTACAAACTATTTGGTTCAATTCAATTTACAGTTTAGCGTACGACAATTGAACCAACCTAAATTAGACCATTACTCTTATTAATACTAAGAAAGTCAAACAACGATGTGTTATGTGGCAGAAATAAAACCCGACCATTCTCTATTCTCTAGTGTACACTCTCCCTTAAACACACTTTTCTTTCACTTTTCCCCCAACTCATAACTACACTTTTCTACCTCTGTGACAACACCAACTACATAATATCTTTTATTGTTGCTTTCCTGGTTCTTGCTTCTTGTTCTCCTCGTTCGCTCTGATTGTTGTTCCAAGTTTTGATTTTGTTCTTCATTCTTGATACTTGTTCCCCATTTTCTTTCTTGTTGTTATTCTTATTCCTAAATTCTATTTTTGTTGTCGCTCTAGTATTCGCACAAGATGTAGGTAAAGTTTTTCAAAGTCTGTTATTACAACATAGAATATTAAACTATATCCTCAAATTTTTATTTTTGTAAGTTTTCATGTGTATTCTTATCGTCTTGTTTTTGTTTTGATCAATGGTATCAATTATTTGGTTAATAGCATGTGTTGCAAGACAGGTAACTAAAGTATTTGAAATTGATTAATGTCTTTGTAATAATTGAGTGTTAATTTTCTTGTGTCTCTCAAATATTTGAAGGAATGCATGGATGAAATTTGAAATTGATTTATTTTTAATAATTTAGTTGATTAGTGTTATATGTGGATGACATTTTGTTTGAAACTAATGATAAGGGTTTGCTATATGAGGTGAAATAGTTTCTCTCAAGAAACTTTGATAAGAAGGATATGGGAGAGACATCTTGGGTCATTGGCATTAAGATTCTAGGGACAAATCTCGAGTTATTTTGGATTTGTCTCAAGAAGCCTATGTCAACAAAGTTTTCGAGAGATTTAACATGAAGGATTATGCATCAAATATAGCTCTCATTATAAAGGATGATAGACTGAATTTAAGCCAATTCTCGAAAAATGATTTTGAGCTGGAATGCATGAAGAATATTTCATATGTTCCAACAATTGGAAGTCTTATATATGCTTAGGTTTGCACTAGACCTGACATTGCATATGGTGTTAGAATTTTGATAAGATATTAGAGTAGTCTAGGTATTGACCACTAGAAAGCTACAAAGAAAGTTATAAGATATTTTCAAGGGACAAATGATTACATGCTTATGTTTAGACAGATAGACTATCTCGAAGTGATTGACTACTCTAATTCTGACTTTGACGACTGCATTTATACAATGAAATCAACATCTGGTTATGTTTTATGCATGCTAGTGGAGTTATGTCCTAGAGACGCGCAAAACAGACTATTGCTTGCACTATAGAAGCTGAATTTGTTTCTTGTTCTAAGGCTACCTCACATGGTGTATAGTTGAAGAGTTCTATATCTAGGCTTAAAGTTGTGGAATCTATTTATAGGCTATTAAAGTTATACTATGACAACTCTATTGCAGTATTCATTGCTAAGAACAACAAGAGTAAAGTCAAAGTAAGCACATAAAAATTAAATATTTAGCCATAAGAGAACGTGTTAAAGAAAAGAAAGTGGTCATTGAACATGTTAATACTGAGTTGATGATTGTTGATCCTTCAACTAAAGACATGCCATCAGAAGAATTTTAAGGATCATGTAGTGCGAACGAGACTTGGTTCCATGATGTGATTTCATTGTACTTACATTTGTTATTATTAATGAAACTCTTATTCAGCTTGATGTTTGATGTTTTCTCATATGGATTTTTGCACATATTTATTTCGAGAAATATCATTTAGTTTAGATTTGGAATAAACATATGGTTTATATATTATGTTGATAGCTAGTGTCGAGAGAGACTTAATATATTGTGGTACATGGAAGATATTACTCACTATTAGGGAATTTATCATCATGACTCATATGTTTCTTGTTATGGTTAATTATTGAGTTGAATGGATCAAGTGAGAGAATGATGAAATTTTCCCTTTGTTAAGTCAAGATGATTTAGCATCTTAGTTTTGATAATTACAGAACAGTCTGTTGTGCCTATAGACGAAAGAAAGAGCATTAGACTGAAGCATCAGACGGAAGAGCCTCGAGATCTGAAGCATCGATCAAGAGCCTCGGATCAAGCATCGATCAAGAGCCTCGATCAAGCATCGACGGAAGAGCTCAGACGGAAGAGCATCAGACGGAAGAGCCTCAAACTGAAGCATCAGACGGAAGAGCCTCAGACTGAAGCATCAGATGGAAGAGCTCAGACGGAAGAGCCTCATACTGAAACATTAGACGGAAGAGCTCAGACGGAAGAGCCTCAGACTGAAACATCAGACTGAAGAGCCTCAGACTGAAGAGCACAGACCGAAGGAACAGACGGAAGGAGACAGATGAATGAATTCAACACACAACCCATTTATTTATTCATTCGTCTACCTCGTTTAATGAAGTTCAGACGGAGTAACTCGCGCCCCAATTCAAATCTAGCCGTTATTCAAGAAGCTTCCAAAGACAGAATAGAGATCTGTGCAAAGCCCCTGCAACAAGAAAAGCAAACATGCTTTTTGTTGATGTCTCTGATCAAGTCAGAAAAAGCCTGTGCAAACATTAATTATTCTGATTGATCTCTGTCACACGTTTGAAGACCCCAAGACAAATGACTAACGTTCAAATCTTTAGTCTAACGGATACTTCAAGGAGCTCTCTATAAAAGGACTTCATTACTTCAAGAGAAGGCTGGCGAACTGCATAACAAAGAAAATATATCCAAGCTTCAAGCTCTCAAGCAAAGTTCACTCGCCCTGAACTTAGAATAGATCTCATTGTAAAACCCCTCTCTGCGTAGAGGATAAACTTATTCTTTCATCTTCATAAATCCACTGTTGTAGTGCTCTTAGCCTAAGGAGGCTGTGTTTCAAAGAATACATCTGTTTTACCCTGTGGAGGCTGTGTTCAAAGAATACCCTGTTTAGTCTGTGGAGGCTGGGTTCAAAGAATACCTGTTTAGCCTGGGAAGGCTGTACCCAAATAATATCTGTATTTAGCCAGGAGTGGATGGGTTCAAAGAATACTCATAGTGGAACCTTAGCGTGTTGCTGGGAAATTGGATGTAGTCTTGATCAGACGAACTAGTATAAAAATATTGTTGTCTTCTCTATTGATTTATCTGTTAACTAACAGGGGATAATAACTTGAACAGTTTAATAATAAAATCAACCTTAAAGAAGAAAACAATCTTGCGTCTGATCAAGCTTTGAAAACAACAGACGCAAACGCATCGTCTTAGAGAAAAAGTTTTAAAAACAGTCTACACAATTCAACCCCCCTTCTCGTGTGTTTTTGTACTTTACACCCTTGATTTTGCTGTTGCAATTAATCAGGGATTAATTTCCCCCAGATTTTACCATTGCAATTTATATAGGAAATTAATTTTCTGAATTTGGTCCATTTTTCTTCCACATTCAACCTTTACTATGCATCAAGCTGACATTCTAATCACGATTTGTTGAAATTCTGTGATGAACAGACTCTATAAATAAGATGGGGTGATCTAAGTTTTGAATCACCAAGCCCACTCCTTTATTCGGAAAATACATCATCTATTTTGAGTGAGTAAAGGCCTAGAAAAACAAAGTTGGTTAAGGTTCGTACTTGAGTTGTTGTGTGTTTGGCTTACAATGGCTATAGGTATGTTTTTATTATCTAGCCTCTGTTGTTTGATCGATCTAGATATGTTGTTAGATCATTATGATTATAATTTGCAACCTAAACTAAACTACTACTCTTATTAATGCATATGAAAGTTAAACAATGATGTGTTAAGTGACAAAAATAAAACTCGGCACATTCTCTACTCTCCAGTGTTCACTCTCCTTTAAACACATTTTTCTTTCCTTTTTTTCGCAAAACCTTAACTACACCTGATAACTCGCAAAAGTGAGTTATTTCTATGCTCCTTTTATAATATAAATTGCCCTTTTCACACACTTAATCCATCTAAAATAACTCTAAATTGGTCTTAATTCACAATAATTCGCATTAGAGCTTGTTGATGGTGTGTTAAGTGTTTCAGGAGAAAAGTAGCTAAAAACAGGTGAAATTGTGCTCAAGAAAGCATCTTTCGCGCGTTGGATAACAACTCGCGCGACGTGGAGCTCCAGTAAAAAAGAAAAGCTCTCTGGAACCTCATCTCGCACTCATCTCTTCTTATCTCGCGCAAAGACATATTTCTTGAAGAGTAAGTTAACTCTCTAGCACCTCATCTCGCACTCACCTCGCGTCCAACAACATCACCTTGCACGAGGTGGTGTATCTTCAAGAAGAAGTTAACTTTCTAGCACCTCATCTCGTACTCATCTCGCGCCTAGCTCCTTCATCTCGCATGAAGGGACTTGGAGTATAACACAAGGTTCCTCTCTCGAATATGAACTCGCGCGAGGTAGACTCGCACTAGGCCCAAGTCCATTTCCAGAAACTATAAATAAACCTCATTCAGCAGAATTTCATTATTCAGTCCTTAGATAATTTCTAAAACCTAGTTCTTAAAATCCCAATGGCTAAACTAGACGGTAGCTGTTCTTCGGGTGAGATACTCTTCCAGTTCATAGACGACAACAGAATTCAACCACGAGGAAGGAGACTCTAGACTTCGCTATGTATTCTCTTTCCATTATTTGTGTTGTTTCTTTTACCACTATGAACTAACTCCATCTTTGATTGAGAGAACAATGTAGCCTTAATTATCCCCTTTATGTGATTCTTGATGTTATTCAGTATATGTTTGGGTGTTTTATTCTTCGTTCTTAATGCTATTTATTAAACTGAAAAGTTGATAAATTGATAAGGTAATCTAGGGATACTTCAACAAAGTAGACTTCTAGAGAAAACAGGAGAATGAGATCATTATTATTCTAAGATCCTAGAGTTGAGAATAGGTAGTAATGCGGACTGCACTTAATCACAATTGGATTCATGGAACAAAAATCCCTAAGTAATTTAGTGTTAATTTAAGAGGTTGAATTAATCTAGGTAGACATAGGAGACGTGTAAAGAACAAATCACAAGAAGGGGGGTTGAATTGTGATTTTAATAAAATTTTCTCCTATCGTTTGTTGTTTTAAAACCAGTACAGACGATTCAAATTTATCTTGAAGGATTGATTTTAAGAAATAAAGTTATTCTTTAATTACTGTTAGTCACAAGATAAAATCAAGGAAATACAACTATTTTTATACTGGTTCGTCTATACAAGACTACGTTCAGTTACCCAGCAAAAACTGAGTTTCCACTATCAACTGTGAAAAGGTTACAAGTATTGTTTGAACACAGTCACTTCTGGCTAATACAAGATATTCTTTAATCACAGCCTTCCCAGGCTAACCAACCAAGTATTCTTTGAAACACAGCCTCTTCAGGCTAAAGAAAGGTATTTTTTGCAAACACAGCCTCCTCAGGCTTAAGTACCACACAAGTGGATTTAGAGAAGTTTAAAAAAACTTTAGATTTCCTCTTCGCAAAGAGGGTTTTTACAAAGAAGAATATATTCAAAAGCGAATACAAATAATCAGCTTTTTGTAGCGTTTTCGCCAACTTGAAATGGTGAAGAGAAGTCCTTTATATAGACATCAGTCTTGAAGAGATTCGTTAGACTTAAAGTCTTGACCGTTGTCCTTTTCTTGAAGCTTTCCCATCAGTGGCAGAGATCAATCAGAATAATTAATGTTTCGCAGCGAAGTCAGACTATGTTCAATACCTTTTTCTGTCTTGATCAGTTTGGATAACAAAAGCGTGATTTGCTTTTCGTGTTGCAGAGGTTTTGCACAATACCCAAATGTTTTTTGGAAACTTCCACGAGTAACGACTAGATTTGAATTTTTGCACGAGTTACTTTGTCTGTCTTCATCTTCCATGTCGTCTGTCTTCACCTTACTTCTTGTAGACGATAGGTCTTTGACAGAGCAGAAGAACTTTTAACAGATAAAGCTCTAAGATAGTATTGTCTACCATCATTGTTACCAGAATTCTTATTGTAAAATCTCTCTCTACATAGAGGATATTTTCTATTTGAACTTAATTGTAAACCACTATTATGGTATCTTTGTAGCCTGAGGAGGCTAAGTGTTTAAAAAATACCTTGAATCTAGCCCTGCGGAGGTGATAGTCCAAAGAATACCGTGAGTCTAGCTTGTGGAAGCTGAAGTGTAAATAATACCTTCTTTAGCTTGAGGAGGCTAAGTGTTGAAAAAATACCTTGGTTAGCTTGAGGAGGCTGTGTTCAAAGAATACCTGAATTTAGCCTGCGGAAGCTATGGTCAAAGAATACCGCTTTAGTCTGAGAAGGTTGTGTTCAAAGAATATTGTATTGTTAGCCAGGAGTGGCTAAGTTCAAAGAATACTCTTAGTGGAACCTCAGCAAGTTGTTGGGTAACTAGACGTAGTCTTGAATAGATGAACCAATATAAAAATATTATTGCTTTAATTATTCTTTATCTGTCTACTAACTGGGGATAATAATAACTTAAACTATTTTATTAAAATCAATCTTTAAAATATAAGTTTAAGTTTGCGTCTGATCTAATGCGTTGTCTAAAATATTTTTTAGAAAACACAATTCAACCCCCTTCTTATGTATTTTAATTTTACATAATATATGAGAGATGTTTCATAGTTTTTTTCTAAGTTGTGAACCATGCCTAAAATCACTTCAGAATAACATAGAGGGAAATAAGGATAAAGTATGTAGATCTTTATTTTTTTTTTTACCAAACTACCCTAGTAGAATGAGTCAAAGTAATCCAAATTTTTTGGGTTACAACATTAAATGTTTAATGTAATTTAACGGTCTAAACAAACTCATCTTAATAACTCCAACGACCATTTGATTATGATAAATTATATAATAAATGGGAGGAAGAGCAAAGAAATAAGAAAAAATGTACAAATTTCTATAAACTAGTTCATGAGGAATGTTTCAAAGAATATTTAAAAACTGTGAACCTACCAAAAGTCACTTCCATGACGTCAGGAGCAATGAGAGAAGTGTGTGGGATATTATTTCTTACTAAACTAAGTAGGATAAGACAAAATAACTCGTATTTTGAAACTGTAATTCAATGAATTTAATATAATTTAATTGCTTAGATAAATTGTCTTAATAATTCTAAAGATTGGTTCAATTTAGTTTTAATAAATTATATAATAAAGAAATAAGAAAAAGTATACAATTTTTCATTTATATGTGAAAAAAGTTTTGATTTTCTTAAAAAAACATATTACAAGCCTTTAAAAAATTCACTTCCACGATAACATGAAGAGAAAAATAAATATTTTACTAAACTACCCTTAGATTAGTATTCTTTTATTTTTTATTTTCATACATTTTCACTTAGATGAATAGATTTTATTGGGTGATCTAAGTTTTGAATCACCAAGCTCACTACTTTATTCAGAAAATACATCATCTATTTTGAGTGAGGGTCTAAAAATCAAAGTTAGTTATCCTGACTGAGTTGTTGCGTGTTTGACTTACAATGACTATAGGAATTTTTTATTATTTATGATCTAAATATGTTGTTTAATTTGATTTACATATTTAGATCATTATGATTATAATTTACAACCTAAACTAAACCGCTACTCTTATTAATGCATATGAAAGTTAAACAAAGATGTGTTAAGTGACAAAAATAAAATCTAACACGTTCTCTACTCTCTAATGTTCATTATCCCTTAAACACACTTTTCTTTCCCTTTTTTTCGCAAAACCCTAACTACACCTCTCTATTTATGTGACAACATCATCCAAATCATATCTTCTATTGTTGCCTTCCTGGTTCTTGCTTCTTGTTCTCCTCGTTTGTTCTAATTGTTGTTCCAATTTTTGTTCTTGTTCTCTGTTCCTTATATATGTTCTCATTTTCATTGTTGTTGTTATTATTATTCCCAAATTCTGCTTTTGTTGTGGTTCTAGCATTAAGCACAAGATGTTGGTAAAGTTTTCAAAGTTTGTTATTATAGCATAGAGTATTAAACTTTACCCTCAAATTTTTATTTATGTAAGTCTAATTTGTTTTCATGAATATTCTTATTTTCTTGTTTGTGTTTTGATCAATGATATCAATTATTGGATCACTGGGTCCGGTGCTACAGGACAAGTTTCTAAAGTATATGAAATTGATTAGTATCTTTATAATAATTGAATGTTAATTTTCTTATTAATTAATCAGGTCATTATTAAGCTAGGATGCAAGTGAACTAGATTAAATTGACATAAGTTTAATATAGATGCACTTTTATTAACCTAAAATAACTTGTTAGTTTGTAGACTATGGAAAATTGGTTATTTTATTTTGTTTTGTTTTTATATGTTTTAAATTTTATAATAATAAACATTAAACTAAATAAACCTAATTTCATAGGCATGTTTGGTCTGCTAGGATGAGAAAAAATAACCTAATCTTTTCTTTTGTCAATTTTAAGAATATAACCTAGTTTAACCACTTAAATAAATTCATTATAATAATACTAACTACGAGATTGATTTTAACCAATTGTGTAACCTACAAGAAGGATAACAAATAAATGAGAATAAGAATATAGATTTCCATGGATTAATACACAGAGATGTTTGGTAATTTTTTTAAGTGTTAGGTCCCACCAATAGTCACTTCCACAATAACGTAAAGAGAAATAAGGATAATATATATATATATATATTTATTTATTTTTTGCTTTTGCTAAACTATCCTAATAGGATGAGACAAAGTGATTCAATCTTTTTGAACTACAACATTAAATGTTTAATACAATTTAACGCTCTAAACGAACTCATCTTATCAACTCTAACGACCATTTGATTCTAAAGAAATAAGAATAAATATATATATATCTCTATAAATGGATACACATAAAATATTTCAAAGAATATTTAAAAACTGTGAACCCATCAAAAATCATTTCCATGATGTCGGAACGAAATAAAAATAAAGATAAAGTGTGTAAGATTTCATTTCTTATTAAACTAGTTAGAATAAGACAAAATAACTTATTCTTCTATAACAATAATTCGATGAATTTAATATAATTTAATTGTTTAAATAGATTTGTTTTAATAATTCTTATGATTGATTTAATAAATTTTAATAAATTATATAATAAAGAAATAAGAAAAAGTATACAATTTTTCTTAAATACAAGAAAAAGAAAGTTTTAATTTTCTATAAAAGAAAATTACAAATCTCTAAAAAGTTATTTCTACATAAAAAAAATAAACATTTTTACTAAATTACTCTCAAACAAATACTCTTTTATTTTTAATTTACATACATTTTCACTCAAGTAAAATTGTTAAATATCTATGTATAGTTGAAGTAATCATTTAATAGGTTATATTTATTTCTTAACTAATATTTTATATATTTGACGAGTTATAATTATTTCATCTTCATATAAAACATATATCCTATGCTAAAAATTATTTCCACGAAAACATCTTCATAGAAAACTAAACACTTTTACTAAATTACGCTCAAACTAATATTCTTTTATTTTCGATTTTCATACATTTTCACTTATATAAAATTGTTATATACTACGTTAATCAAGTATCCATTCATAGTTGAAGTGATCATTTAATTGGTTATATTTATTTCTTAACTAGTATTTTATCATATATCGTTATAATTACATTATAAATTAAAATAAATTGATATTATATTTTACTTATCTTCTCTCACGTTAAACCGTCCACTCTATTTTTCATCTTCAGTCAAACAACTTTTCATTTTCTTTTATGTCTCATTTTTCTATCTTAACTTGTTTTTCTTTACCAAACACATCTTAAATAAAATATACAATTAGATTTTTATTTTTAATTTTAATTTTTTTAGGACTGAGGTGGCTTGTGGCTTGGATGAAATGGTTTACAAGAGTGGGCCGCGGGATGAGGACCCTAAAATCCAAAGTGTTTTGGAAGGAGCAGAAGAGGAATAAAATAGAAAGTGTAAGGGTAAAAACGTGAAGAAAAAGCATTAGAATTTAAGCATTGCAACAACAGAAAGAAAGAAGCAAGTCTTCTTATTTCTAATTTCCATAACACACTATCGACCTTGCAAGCACCGCAGCAGCAGCAACAGCAGCGCCTCTTCTTCTCTTCTCTCTCATTATTCCCTCATTCCTTATTACGACGCCGTTTTACTCAGCTCTCTTCAACCGCGCTTTCGTAATGGCCACCGCACCGGCACAACCTCATGTCAAGTCTCAGCCTCTGCACAACTTCTCCCTTCCCTTTCTCAAATGGGGCGGCACAGCCAAGAACCACACCAACACCACCCACCACCACCGTTACCGCCGCCCCTCCTTCCTCCCCTCCGACCCCGACTCCGACCACGACTCCCGCCCCCACCGCCTCGGATCCCGACCCGCCCGCAACCGATTCGGACTCCCCTCAACCTCCCTCCCCCACCCTCACCCTCCCCCACCACCGCACGACGATACCGACGACGAACTCAAACGCTGCGACACCACCACCGCCGATGACACCGAAGAGACCGTTCACAAGCCCTGGAACTTACGCCCCCGCAAACCCACGCTCCCCAAGACCGTCCTCGAGATCGGTGCCGGAACTTCCAGAAACAACAATCACAACCACACTGGTAACAACAACAACAGCGGAGAATTCAACGAGGCCGGTGAGAACCACGCGCCCAAGTCGCTGAGGCTGCGAGGGTTCGCGGATACTCAGTGCACTGAGAAGAAGGAGAAGAGGAAATTCTGGATCGCTCTCTCCAGGGAAGAGATCGAAGAAGACATCTTCGTCATGACCGGCTCCAGGCCCGCTCGAAGGCCCAGGAAGCGGCCCAAGAATGTCCAGAAACAAATGGATGTAAGTTTGCTTCTCACTTTTTTTAACTCTTTCATGCTTCTTTTTTGTTTTTTCTAAACTTCTTTATTATTCTTTTATTTATTTATTTCAGACCTGTTTTCCGGGCTTATGGTTAGTGGGGATAACTGCGGATGCATACAGGGTTGCTGATACTCCCCCAAAGGTTTTTTCTTTTTCTTTTTCTCTTTTTATTTTACTCTTTTGAGAAAATTGATTTATCTGTGGTTGTTCTTTTGCAGAAGTGAAGCCAATTCAGGAAGGTGTTGAAGATTGGAGGTACAGAGGAGTCCAATTTTGTAAAGAGACAAAGTAAATGTTAGATATTGAAATGAAGACGTTAAACATCATTATCCTGCTAATTTCCTTGCTTGTGTTGTTTTCCGGCACTAGGTTTTAGATGCAAGGGCTAGCTTTAGTTGATTTTTGTTTTTTAGTACTTTATCGCTGTAATCAAACATGTATATATATATATATATGTTTGAGAGTATATATATATATAGATTAATTAATTAATAGAGTACAATACAATGAATGATAATTTTCAGTCTCAGAGGTTTTGGCTTGGTATTCTTAAGTTAATTCAGATGGTTTTCAAATACAGGCTCTAGAGTAGCATGTAGCAAGGTTATAGTTAATTAGCCAAAGTATCGACTCAATTTTAATGGAGGCACTGTGCATCTGCACGCGTTTCTTCCAAGCTCGCTTTGAGGAAGCGGACTCTGTCGAAAGAGCCTTGATGAGGTTGAAAGTTACTGTCGTGATTGCATGTTTTTCAGTTTGATGCCTTTTGTAAATTATGTTTTCATATTATTAATTGCTTTGGTTCACTCCTTTAGTTTTGCATGATCACAAGCAAAATCTTAGACATCAATGGGAAGAAGCTTTAAAAACAGTTAAGAATGCATATGCATTTATTCTGATTATAAATTATATTGTTAGTGTATTAGCTTGGAATAATCAAGCACTGTGATATGAAATGATCATGTTAGTGCATTGGTTGGTTTACTAAGGTTTTTTTTTTTTTTTTTTTTTTTGGTGTTTGAATTGTTTCTATGACAAACTTTTGCTCCCCGGATGGAAGAGCAAGAAACAGGTGTGTTCCTTCTTCCTTGAAATTTAACACCATGATGGATTGAAGTTGGATTAAAGTTGGATTAAAGATAATGCTGTTTTGTACAATGTGCTCTACATTGTTTATTTTCTGAGGAAGAAAGGATCTCTCAACCATTAGTTATTTTGTCAAACTGCGTTGATGGAAATGATGAGTGGTGATTGATGCCATGTTATATTTTACATGGCAACAATAGGCGTCATACTTAGCTTTATTTCTGTGCAAATAGTGAATGAATAAGTGCAAATAGTGTATCTTTATTTTACATGTTCATTCATTGCCTTGTGAAATTTGACAAATTTGGCTAGTCGATTCACTTGATTGATTTATTAGCCTTTTATAAGAGTTGCTTGGCTGCTGCAGTCGTGTTACTTGGTGTGGAGGCTTTGATTTTTCACTTGTTATATTTTTTTTTTTGACCATTGAAGTGTTTGATTGTGAATATTTGTTATTCTCTGACTTGGTTAATCCACAAGTTGGAACAATAAGATTTTGGTCAATGACCCGAAGCTCTGTTGTCCAATCAATTTTTTTTATTTATATCGTTTATTACCATGACCAAAGTTGTATCTGCGGTGGTCAAAGTTGTTTTAAAGTATTTGCCAGAGAGAGAGGGAGGATATTAGCTTGAATACTATTAGTCTTAATTTTAAAATTTTTAAAATAAATATTTTTAGTCTTTCAAAATTTAATAATGTGATGTTAAGTGTTATTTGATAGGAGATATACGTGACATTTTACTCAATGGGATTAAAACTATATTTTTTAAAATTTGAGGAAGAAAATATTAATTTTAAATTTAGGTGAATAAATTTGAATTTAAATGTGAAGGAACAAAAGTATATTTATCTCATCACAATAATTAAAATTTACATTATTGAAATTTGGGCTGATTATTTTGTCTTAAATGATTATAAGAGTATTTCCAATAGATAATTTATTAGCTGATATCTTAAAAATAGTTATTATTAGAATTAGAAATATCCAAGATGAGTATAGATTCATATATTAATTTTTAAAATTATTTTTTAGGATTAATATAAACTCAATATTTTCAAAAAAGTGTGCATAATACTTTTGTATTTACGGGTCAAATTTTTTATACCGCAGGATATATTTTATTTAAATAAAACGTCAAAGTTTTTATACTGCAAGATATATTTTATTTAAATAAATTAAAAATAAATAATAAGAAATAAATATTAGTGGATATGAGATTTATACAAAGTGGTTTAAGACCTAAATATGTGATTAAATAGTAGAGAAAAAAGTAAAAGAATTTTAACAATAACATTAAAAATAAATCGTAAATAAGATTTAGTTTTAATTTTTATAGAGAATATAAATGATATTATTTATAATGATAAAAAAAAACTTTTGAAAGATTTTATCCAAATAAAATTTTAAAAATGATTTAAGTGAATTTAAGAGTTAAATTATTGAAATTAAATAAGTAAACAATTTTATTGGATTAATTAAATGCTAAAAAATTTAGAGTATGAAACTCTCATTTCTTATTTATTAGTGAATTAACTTACTTGAGGTTTCTAAAAATATACTAAGATCAATAACAATATTCTTATTATTGAGTATGTTCTTACAAGCTTACTCCACTTAAATTATTTTGAGACAAAGATTGCGGCTTTCCATTCTTATTGTTTTCCTTAAACAGTGATCTTGCACCTAAAAAAAATAGGTCAATGAAAACGTTAAATTAAAAATAAATAATAATTCTCAAAAGTAATAACATTTGTTAGTGAAAATTTTAATAGAATTAACGCGAAAAAGATATTAATACTAGACATCTTTGCAAATATAAAATTATAAAATGAATGTTCAACATTTGATGAAACAAAGATGTATGTTTGAAACAACCGTCTATTTATATTTATCGTATAAAACATATATTTTTCAGTGGTATTAATTAACATGACAGATAATAATGATATTGCATATAAATTTGATATTCATAAGTTTTGGTATAAAGTTTTTATTTTGATATTATATAAATATTAATTTTGTGATTTCAAATGATGTTTTCATTTTTATTTAGTATAAATATTTAGTCTTATAATTTCATTATTAATTTGGTTTTAAATAAAATGTTATCATCATTTATGTAAATATTTACCATGTGATTTATGATGCAAGGAAGCAAATGAAAAGGTCTAAAGTACCCAGATTATGATATGTCAGTGATTAATACATTCTCTTCCATGTCCTACGAGAATAAGTTTCTTGAGGTCGAAGGAGAGTGAGTCAATTTAGAACTTTGATGAATTTATATAAAATAAATCTTATTACGTTAATAGAATATTGTAATTCTTTTAAAAAATAATTTTCAAAATCTTTCTTAAATTAATATTCCATTCTTTATATTAATCTTTTTATAATATCTATTCCATTATTATGTTATTAAAGATGTCTAAAAAATGAAAATCCAAATGGAAATCACAAGTAACAAGCAGTAACTACAATGCTTAGAAAATCTTGCTTAGTATTCAAAATTGAAATCAAGAGGCTAATCCAACTAGTTATGCTGAGCATGGGTCCTGTATAACCCACCACTAATTATGCCAGAGAATAAGGACAATAAATAATGTATATTTAATTGTCATTTGTTTCGATAATTTATATTAATAAAAAATTAAATTAATAAAAATATTCATTTAGTTTGTTCACAACTGCAGTTTAGAATGTATGGCATTTTAAACAAAAGACTTTATAATTTCTGTATTTTGTAACAAAATTAATTGGCGTAAACTAAACGTTAAAATACTATTAAATGTTGTTGACATTTAACCGTTATTGATGTGATGTGTAACCAAGAAATGTTACTTGTATTGGTGGTGTACATGTATTATTTTTTATGTATGTAATTTTTTTATTAATTTAATATATTTTATTTATTATTGTGATTAAATATGTATGAAATAAAATTAAATTAATAGAAATAAATTTATAAAATAAGATAAAAAATTAATTAATCATATCACTAAGACTTACATAGTTAGTTAATATATAATTATCAAAAAAGTTAAGGTGATGATAGCCAGTTAATTTAGAGTCTTTTTATACTTTTTCTCTTTTAAAATATTAAACTAATTTGTGGAAAGGAAAAAAAAACTAAAGAGACTAGTAATAGAAGATGAGATAATTTTACAGATAATTTGATAAAAAAGATGAAATGGAAAAATGATGAAAATTTTCTTTTCTCTTATTCGTTTGCATATAAAGTAAAAGCAAAATGTACATAGAATTACAAAAATTCCCCTTAATAAAAAATAAGGATTTTTTTATTACTAATAAAATTTATATTTGATATCAAATATACATATTGAAGGTGTTAACACCTTGTATAACATTCCTCTGAAAAAAAAAACATACTTGATAAAATTTGTCCTAATTTTACTAATTAATTAAGCAAATTATTAATAGCTTTCAAAAATATTGACCTCACCCTAAAAATAAAATGAATATTAGTTTTTGTTAATTTTTAACCACGAAAACAAAATTTACTATTTTAGAAAAAATATTACGTAATTCAAAATTATTAGTATGTTGAAAATTTTTATTTTATTATTTATTAATTTAAAATTTCTGAAATACCACCGCTCGTGCATTTGAAAATATACATTTGATAGAGGTTTACACTGAAATTGATCTATTATAATATTTCAACTTTAAGTTAACATTTTTATTTTGCAAAAAATTAATTTTAATTTTAATTTTTAATTTTAGATAATAGTTCTAAGAAGACAAGTTGTCATAATAAATATCTTAAAGAGAAAATCATAATTTTCTATATTTTTTTAATATCTCATTTATTTTTAATGTTTATGATTGAGTAAATTTTAATGAATCCTAATCAACCATAGCGTAAGTGTTAGAAATTATAGATTAGATTACACTTCACATGTCTTAAACTATTAGGAGATGTTTGTTTGAGGTTATCAATTTATTTTTCAGAAATATTATAATTTGGAATATTATTTCCGAATATCCTTAAAAAAATGTTTGATAATATTTCAATATTTTCAAATAATATATTTTAAAATTTTAAAATAAAAAAGAAGTAAAAATGGATGTTATTAATTGTAAATTCTTATATTCCTATGCGAATATATTTTTTTTACCATCATGTATGAAAATAAAGGTGACAACAAGATACACACATACTCATTCATGAAAATAAAAAACAATTAAAAATACATTTTAATAACCACATAATAAAAATTGAGAAGGCCCATGTGTCCATGACATTCAATCCATCAAAATTAACGGGAAGCAATGTATAAAAGAAAAAATTATGAAATGAAGGTCTGAATCTTTACCCAAATTGAATTGGGCCATCTCCTAAATACTGGGCCAATATTTGCGAAGTCTGGTAACAAAGATAAGAGGAAAACGAAAACAAAAACAAAAACAGAGAATCAATTGTTGAGCCCAAAATAAAAGGAAAAGAAAGTAAAATGAAAAAAATGTGAGTTGAAACAAATGTTAATACATTTATCTTATATGCGTAAAGTAAAAAAATCAATTACTATCAAAAGATAAATGAAATAAAATGGTGGATAAAATTGGGTGTTCACATAGGACTGTTAATTAAATTGATTAATCATTTATGATTTCAAATACCATTTCTTAAGCCTAATTAAACTTGTCTTACGTTAACAATATAGAACATGATCCAGTTTTTTATTCATTATATGTTATTCTTTTGATAGATTTAGTCTGACTTGATAAAATTAACAAACACAACTATTATAGAGCTATTGGAAAATATAATTATATACAATTTTGAATAAGTCTTGGCAAAAATTACAAATAAATGGCACAAATAATAGTCTGAATACTGGTTGCTAAACCAAAAAAAAATATTGTAAATTGATAAATAGGCCATCTCTTATGTTAATAGGTTCTTTTTAAGACAAAACCTAGCATATTCAAATAAATATTTAACTATATTAACCTATTTAAATAAATAGGCTTCTTTAGAAGTTCAAACTTAATATTGTTATTAGATAAGTTTCTATTAACTATTCTCATTCTTAAAAATAAGTATCAAGAAGATTTACAATAATTCACGTATTTTGTTCAATCATCTAAGATATGTTCCTTATATTTTTAGAGAACCATTTCACTATTTTTTTATTAATTTTAAAAATCAGTTTCACCCATTAATACTATTTTAAGCACTGTTAATTCAAAGATAATTTCTTTCTTATTTCTTCCATTAAGATCGAAATCTTCAATTAATTTGAAGGAATCTCACCGCACAAAGCCCAACATTGCTTCAAAGATAGAACTATTTTATTCGAAAAAGAAAAAAAATATAAATCCTTTAATTTGGACATGATATATACCCCGTCCCAACTCAAAAATAATATTTGTGTCATTTTAATTCCATGTGCTTGTAGAGTAAAATTTTAAAAGGTATTTATACATCTAATAGAAGTTTAAATCCCATGCTAGCAGAATAATTAATTTGTGTTATTACAATGTTTATATTTATCTACAACTACTAAATAACAAGTTAAGAACATTAGATACGAAAGTGATTAATATAAACTGTCATTATTATTGTTGTACTTGTAGTAATAATATTAGTGATATTAGGTATATGTAATGCAATCATTATGTAAGTGTATGATGACCTATATTAATCATAGATATAAAGTGCGCAAATGGTTCGAAACTTCGCGTGGGGTTGCAAGCAATCCAATGAATCATAAAAAAACAAAACCTCAATCTCCACTTTCAATCTGAAGTTATTCCAAGGCAAATAATTAAGAAATATAAATTTGAACTCTAATTTGTAATCTACTATATAATTATGCAAGTAGACCATGTTTTACTCCAAACAAAAGCTTCTCTAATTGCTCACTAAATCTGGATAGTAGGGGACACCCTTTCCTGTTTTTGCATTATTTATTCCAACCAAATGCCCCTCTCATGCTTACAGCAATGCACCTACATATATAGCCTTGTTACATAAATCATTTGTAATCTTAAGTCATTTTCATTAATTTGGTCCTACGCGTGTGTTTAGTTTTTATAAATCATCGTTGAATTTGAATGGAACTTCAATGAAAGAAAATAAAATTTGAACAGAATATATAATATATCTATAATAGTCAATAATCATTATCCCATGCTTTGATATAATTGTATAGGAACCTTTCATCATTTGAAGAATCGGTAAACGAAATGATTGGGTCAGTGTAACCCACCAGTAATGATATATGAATAACAATTAATTAAGCAACAAAGACACCCCAATATCATGGTATTTATTTATATATTTATAAATAAATCATTGCACCATCATGTGCCTTCATACATACTCTGTCATTCTTCTATTATGTTATATATAAAATCTTTACCAATTCATCGAAACATGCTTTCAACCAAAAATATCACCTGCCAAATCTATTACATCGTTCTCTTTCATCACTTCCAACTATGCCCTTCATTTCTATGACAATTATGGTCTTTATTTAAGATTAATAATTGGCAGGTTTTATTATTTTATATTTAGGCGAAATTTTAAAATAAAAATTATGTAAACTTATCAAGAAACTTGTACGTCGTTTCACAATTTTTAGAGTTGTTTTTCAACGAATTTTAACAATGAAACTATTAATAAACTTACATTATGAAAAGAACTGTCAATTATTTAGTTAAATTATTTGCTAAGATAGACTAAGAACTTTAGGATACAATAATGGTACGTGCAAAAAAGAAACATAATCATCGATTAACGACATTACACATCCAAGTAAGCGATTGGTGTAACCGTTAATCACATGAGTACCAGCTCAGCCGGTCACATGGCCAGATATACTTAATAATGATGAGTCACACACGAATATGATATGGCAAGTGGGTTTTGTAACTGTTCCAAGAAGATGGTTGCACGTGCACGTGTGGAGAATCCCGCAATCCTACTGTCTCTAATTGTTTAATGCTTAATTAATCAGAATCAGACGGCTAAACGATTCCATGCTGCTGTGGACATGACCGACTACGCCGGTTAAGAAGGAGAGGGGAAGCTTATGCAGAAGAAGGAATTATACAATTATTGATGCATAAAAGGTTTAATTATACTTTTGTCGGTCTAATTTAGATTCTTGGTGATTTTAATTTTTAAAGATTTCTTTTACTGGTTTTTTTAGTTAATTCAGTATTTTTAAATTATAGTAAATTTATTCTCTCTACCAATTCAGTTTTACTTAAAACGCTTAAATTGTTATTTCTTTCTCCCTTGAAAGCATTATAAATTGAACCAATTTAATTGTATTTTACTCAAAACTCAAATTAAAATATTAAATTTCATTAAGAGTTTTTAAATATTTTTTTCAATGGTTTACTAAGTATATTCTAAATATTTTAAACTACAAAGATATTAAATCTATATATATCTTTACCTTTTTATTTTTCGACATTTCTTCACTTAAATAAAAATCAAATTCATTTAATACACATTATTCAATTAAAGAAGGTAACAGTAAAATAAATAATTTTAGTGAGAAAATATTTTTTTTGTTGTTTAGTCATTAAATTAATCAACTGAAGTCTTGACAAAATAGTCTTTTTCAAAAAAAAAAAAAATATTATCACTATTTTAATCATTTATAAAGATAACTATAGTGATATTTTAGCCATTTAGATAAACATTTTTATCATAACTTAAATATTTAAACTACTCTATAACTATATTTTGAAAGAATGATATAAAAGAAAAAAAAAACATCTAAAGGGTTTATCTTGTGACTAAAATTTCTGAAAGATTAATATGATATAAAACATATTTACTAATTTTCTGATAAGCAATTTTTGGATAAGAGAAAAGTGGTAAGTGACACCTGATGCATATAATTGTTAACAGACGAAACAACTCATTCTGCATAATATAATAGCCCTAATGTCTAAAAAGCCTACTTATAATTATTTATTAAAGGCTATTAAGATGAGATATTGATTTAGAAAAAGTGAGGTTTGACCGTGGACCAGACCAGCAAATACAACAAAGTAACTTTGACCAATTTTGCACGTGCGTGGGTGTAGACGGACATATACACGTGTACTTTGGTGTCTGTCTATTAAATGGTGCTCCAAGTAGGATTCACGTGGGTTGCCCTCACCATAAGGTTAGACGGTGAAAGAGAATCTTACATTCTTATAAAAATCCATTTATACACATTCAGAATATTATTCTCATTTTAGGTCATTGTGCATGACATTAAAGAAATATGCCTGAAATCAATCTTTACATTGTTAATTCTCAGATATTTGATTGATAATAATGCATGACAATGATTGAAATAGTGTTTTTTTTTTAAAAGATTATTTGAGTAATATCAAATAGATTTAATATCTTTAAACAATATTGACTTTATTTTGATATTTTAAATAATTTTTTAGTTGCATAAATTAATTTTGTATTATTCAGAATTTGATAAAATTGTTTGCTTATATAAGCAACTCATCTAAGATACACATTACGCTCGCAACAAAATATGTTAAGTAACATTTCTTAACTCCGAGTAATTTTCATAAAGTATCACATTTGAGATGGTCTTAATGTACAGAGCATAGCATGGCATAAGATTTATTTATTTTGTTAGTAATATTCTGTAAGTATTTAAAAAGACTTTATGATCTATTCTGACTCTAGTGACCTTTTGAAATTTCATTCACTTAAAATTTTATACAGCAAATTTAGTATATGCATAAAAATATGATTAATAACTCAAAAAAATAAAAATAAAAATTTTAAAATATTAAGTTTCACAATTAAATTCTTTCATTTAAATTTAATTTAAGATATTATTAAATTAAACATTTAACCAAACAAATAAATCTTTAAAAAATTAACATATTTTTTATGTGTATATATTTGTAAAAGTATAATATTGATTGTCAGCACATTAGTTTCTGATTTATATTGATTTTTTTAGTTAAAATATTAATTAATAAGACTTTCAGTCTTGACCTGATTTAAAAGTTATTCTTGTATCCTACAATTTTCGTGAAATATTATTTTGTCGTTTCTATATAAATCTTAATAGAATGTGCGCAAAATGGGAATAGAGTAGTTTGACCTTCGTATTATTAAAATCCATTTTATTTAAATTGTTTAATTTATCTCAAATAAAAATATCTCGTCTATTTTAATACGATTAATTAGATATATTCATTATACCAATTATCTTTAATTAGATTATTTAATTTCTTTTATTTGAGGTAAATTAGACAACCTTAAAACAAATTAATCTTAAAAGTTTGTTATAAGTTTTTTTTTTTCAAAATTCAAAAAACACAATAACATTCTACATCGCTTATTAATATTACAAAAATTTCACCGTCTTCTATTATTGATTTTCTATGAATATGACCTAGTGTTTTCGGTAATAATTGTTAAACATGTTTTTAAGCATTTAAATACGGGCTATTTAAGTTGAGTCCAAGTTAGTGGAAATCATTCATTTAGTATCAGAAAAGTATTTTTTTTTTATCAATATATGACATTTTTAATGATAGTTATTAATACAATTTGTTAAAAGTTATATGAATGTTTTATTGGTAAGAATTAAATACTAATATTAAAGAATTTATAACAATATACGTATTTTAGCTTTAAAAAATATGAATTATTAGTTGTCTTAATTCGTGAGCATTTATTAGCTAGAAAGAAACGAAATTAGATTTCTATCGTTGTCGAGAAAAAAGAAAGAAGCACCTTACGTTGAAGACATGACAGTGCGACAATCAAACATGGCATGGCTAGGAATGACAAGTCCAGGGGTGTCACCACAAAAAGATAGATAGGAATGACCCTTATTCCTACTTATAATACACTACTTAATGTCGACATATCACTGATATATATATAAAAAAAATGAAAAAATAAAAGTGTAAAATGAAATCAACAATTTTGATCTTTTTATGTATAATAATATATGCCAATATTTTTTTCTGCAATGAACAATTTATAATTTATAAATCAACGTTTGTATTGTTTTCGTAAGAAAATATAAGAAAGGAATAGATTTTATACTTGTATATCATGACAGTTCAAATTGTTTATTTATCTCTGCCTACAGGATATAATCGAGTCTTAAGACATTATTCCTACTGCATTGATTTTATTTAGTTTGAAATTCAATCCTTTTTTTTATGTGCAGAAAATTGATTGACATGCCGATCACTTCAGGATATTTTTTTTCCAAACATTGACATTTTCTTTTTCACTATAATAATAATAAGACACAACTAGGTTTTATGAATTTCCATGTCTACTCTTTTCTTGCCTTAATTTTGTGTTCTGAAATTTCTGATATTAAATTTGTGGATTAACCTTTATTTTGTTGTTTTACATTATTTTTGAGATTTTTATGATAACAACTGTGATGAAATAATCGTGAAGAACAATGTCCTACACGTGACATGTCTTAAAAACAATAATTCAAGTACAAGCGTAAAGAACTGTCATTTGGAGCCTTGATCACTCATAGTCTCACAAGTCACAGCACAGTTAAGGATATATATGAATGAAAAAGAACTCCGGGGGTGCCAAAGCAAAAGTAACGATCTCATGGGGTATCTTGGTGCACAAATTTCAAAAAAAAAAAAAGATATACACAAACAAAAAGCATGATCAAGACTCGAGTGTATAAAGCTATCAATCCCAACTTTAAAAGGAAAGGAACTTGCCATGTTTGTGAAAAGTTAAGTCATCATACACCAAGTGACAAGCATAGAAAAGGCAAATAACAACCCTCTTAATTAAGGCAAGTCTCAACAAATTAAAGGAACGATATAATTATTTTCTCAAACTTACATTGCCACCATTGTGAGATAATGAATCACCCACTTTGATATAAGTGGAAACATTACTATATAATCTTGTATTATTATTTTAACTAATCTTGGCTTGACACAAAAATTTATCAATAGCTATTCCAGAAATTGAAAAAAAATAATTACATTTCACTTATAAATTAACCAAGATCATTAACATAAATGATCCATCACGTCTAATAATTTCTCCAAAATATCATGACTCATCGATCCCTCTCCTTTGTCCTATCTCGTGTCCATATTAGATTATTTGTAATGCATTGTTAAAACAGAAAATCACACATGGAAACTTGAAAAGTATCCAAGAGCAATGTAATATTTTTGCCCAGCATCAATCATTGAATAATGGAGATAATCCAAAATAGGGGCAACATGGTCATTGGACCTATCTTGAAATAGCAATGGCAATGAGTGAAAACAGCAGGGTCCGGAATTCACGTGCGAATCACATGTAATGGAACATTGTACGGACCCTAGGAGGAAGAATGGCCCCATCCTCGAGTTGTTGTGTAATCGATAGTTCCAATTATTGGGTTCCTTGTGACAACACTACAAGATTTTCTTTTTGCATAAAAAATAAATATTATTTTTTTCGCTCAATTAAAAAAATCAATCATAGTATAAAAGTATAAGAAGAAAACTTTTCAGTAAAATAAAGTTAAAAAAAATTAAAAACTATTCCCATTTGGACGAAATAAAGTTTTTTTTTTAATACGTGATTTTTTATAAAAGAAAAAGTCTGAGTCACAAAAAAGTTTAGTGCTTTGGCATTTTTTTTTTGATACGTTTCCCTTTTTTCAGTAATAGAGTAAGATTTGTTTGTTTTACCAAGAACCTAGTCAGGACAAGGAAAGCGGGACGAAACTCGAAAAGGAAGTGGAAAGCTACCTAAATTCACGTGCAAATCACATGGGAAATATATTCCTTCTATTTTTATTTAATTTTCAGAAAAAACTATATTGACTATAGAGAAAACTTGCAATTACATGTTAAATGATTGGTTGAACTAACATATGAGTCACTGTAAATTTTTATCTATGTTCCATTATTACGATTTAAGAAAATGTAAAATACGATTTACAGTTTCAGACCAACTACGAAATTTGAAAAATGTTAAATTGTTTTTATCCATGATTTGAATTAAATTAGTTTATAGTTTATATTTTTTAAGATTTATTTAAGAAATAATTTAATTTAGTTTATAAAAAATAAGGTTACGTTAATTATAATAAGAATAAAATTCCAAATTTGCATTATTTTTAGTTGTTAAATTTAAGGAACAAAATTAATTAAATAAAAGGTCAAATATATAAAAGATATCCGAATAAAGAAATTTGCTTAAAGTATTAAATTTTATCATAGTTTACAAAGTCATAGTAATCTCAAATTTTCTTGAGAATAGAATAAAAAAATAATATTAGTTTTGTATATTTGTGGTTTAATTCAATCTAGTGCGTGCTGATTGTAAAAACAAATAAAAATCAATCTAGTGCGTTCAATCCTAAACATAAGTTAGTTTTAATTATTTTTCAACTAACGATATAATTCAATTTCACAATTTGAAAACTTGGTATATTATTAAAACATAATTTGAAACGATTCATATGCATGAGCCTCGTACGAGAAAGATGAAGAGCAAAGTAATATTCTTTTTATTTTCTTTTTACAAGAATATATAATATACTAGTTGAGATTTGTGGGGTGGAAAAAGGTATGATAGTGGGAAGAAGAAGGTTGATGAATGATGATGGGTGGGTTTGTCGGGTGGTGGGTGTTACGTTAACTAGTGTTATGATTTAATAAGTTAGGGAGAGATCCATTATTGGGGTTTGTGGAAAGACCTAGCCCTATGCAAGGGAACACGTGGGACAGCTATCACGCACTCGTGGGGACACTCATAATCATCACCCAACATCTTGTCTCTCATGCCATTCACTTCACTATTAATTATACTTAACTCATTATTAATCATTATTTTATTCAAACCCCCCATAATTATACTCACAATATCATACCAATTCCGAACCATCCTTCTTCCGGGCTGATTTTGTTAAAAATAAAGGGAAAAAGATCTACATATTAATTAATGCAGAGAGAAAATGGAAAAGCATATAATAATAATAATAATAATAATAATAATAATAATAATAATAATAATAATAATAATTGCTGAAAGGAGTTTATGTTATGCACACTGCAAAGTCTGTGGTTGAATTAGTGATTAGTCAAGATGATAAAGTTTGTGATAGATAAGGCATATTTCAATGATTAGGTGATTGGGTGGGAAACCTTTTTCCCTGTGGAGGAGTGTCTTACTTGTAAGTTGCAGACTCAATTCTATTCGTTGGTGAACCTTTGCAAGCGAACCCAATTGCTTAAAGTCGCAATATGAATAATTGTTGTAAAAGATAAGATCGGGATGGGAGATGCTAACTAATACACATGGATTTCATTTACGGTGGTCAGGTATATGATATATCAGGTGTCTGACAGGTATGTAGAGGAAATTATTTGAGTGATTAACACGCGCCTCGAGAGAGAGTGGTTGAATTTTGCAAAGAGGTAAGGGGTGTTCAAATGATTGTGATAAGGAAGGTGTCGGTGCGTGAAGGGACAGGATGACACCCACGATTTTGGTTACTCCATCTCTCCTCGGAGCAAAGTTATATGCAATAGTAATCTACTGAGGTACTGTGATTTTGCTAACTGACTTCAATCTTGTTATTAATCTAAATTGAATTAGATATTTAATGTTCAGAATAGTTCAATACATATATTTATTCAAAATTACTATTAAGTATTTATAAATTATAAACTTTATAAAGAACATATTTTCTAAAACAAATTACTATTAAAATCGGATTAAACCAATTAATGAACGTAGTTAAGTCAATGGTTCGTACAAGTAAAACAAAATTAGTTAAAAATGTTTTTTCTATTTGAAAACATTTTTTAAATAAATAAAATATAAGGTCTACATTTAGATTATTAAAAGTATATAATATAATTCATTTATGTTAATTTAACTTCTCACTCCACGTAATTTTATTATAATTTAATTTTAGTATATTATATTTTATATAATATGATATTTAAATATTTTTTTTTTATTAATATTGCTTCAATCTAAATTTAACCATCTGATTTCATCTCACTTGACTTCTTCACTGGATAAAAGATTAACTAGATTATTTTCATAAATATTTTATGAAAATAAGTTTGGTTGCAAATTATTGATGAGATTTTGATTTAAACATAAACTAACATTAGTTATATGAGAATATCATGTTTTTGTTATATGGATATTATTTGTGTCTAAAATAAGAGTGCAGTCATAAGAAGAGTCACACCTAAAAATTTGGTGCTTTTAGGGTTGTTTTTGATATCCACACAGTTTGAGATGAAGCTTTTTTTAGAATATTTAATGTCGAAGTACTCGAGCAACACGAAGGAAGATAATGGAACAAGAGAATGAAAAAATATTTGTTTAGATTCAATAGAAGTTCTAAAAAGTTATTTTGCTCCTAAAAAAAATCATAATTATAAATGTGTTGATTTATACATGTAGTGACATAGAAATCATCTTTTGGCTGAAGTTGAAAATCTTGCGGCCAATTATAAGACAGACACAGAAATCAGAGGATATCCATTATAAGATTTAAATTGGAACAATTCTAATAAATGTTTTCAAAATATAAAATGCTAGATTCTGGATTTGGAAAAAGAAATACGAGAGTTAGGCCTAGCTTTTGAAGCAAAAGCAAAAAAGTGTTGAAGCTGCGAAGCCATTACAAGATAAAATACAATCTATAAAGACTCAAAAGGTTGGTTGTTGTACCATTTAGTTTCGGTTACTCAATATACTCTCTATTATACACTTGACAATGTTACCGTTCAAACTGCAACAAAAGATAAAACAAGAGGTTGGACAATTTTGACAATGAAAGGCTTTTAGAGAGAAAGAGTTGTTGCAAGTACGTCGAGCTTCTCATTTTATTGTGTGTTTAATTTGTCTATGTACTACTCATCTTTATCTCATGGTAGAGAAAGTTCACCAATTAATATTTCTCCTGAATGGAACAATTGCTTCATTATTACTTGTAGCTCTATTGAAATGTTAACATAAATTGATATTTTATATTTAATTCAGTAGAGTTATTTTTTTCTTTTCATGTTTTGTTTATTTTTTCACGTTGAGTGAGACAGTTTTGACTTTTGCATTCTACACCTCACCTTGTAGATGCATTTTCTTCAAAAAGAAAAATAGAATTTATTTGTAGGGCTCACAACTGAAAATATGTTCTAGACACAAACAACGTTCGTATGGCGAAAGTGTCAAGTTGTGGGACGCATTAACTTTTCTTAACACTGAATGCGCTCGAGCAATTAATGTTTACACTTAAAACAGACTCCTCTCACAAATAATTTTTAATTAAATTCATTTTCATAATAGGTTTACGGAAATGATCCATTTACATTTTTTACCCCAATTCTATATTTCGTAGTATGGTGCAACTTATTTTATGCCTAATTTTATGTTTTTGAAACGTATTATTAAATGAGAAGGATTTAAACGTAAAGTTCAAGTCGTCATTTATTCTCATCAAACGAAGAACTTTCAAGATCAGACTGAGAGCGGGTCTCAACTTCAAGTCATGAGCTCAAGTGTGAAGATTTGAAGACTAAAGTTGAAGACAGACGAATGAATTCAACACACAACTCCTTATAATTATTCATTCATATACTCTTTATGAAGTTCAAGACTCTGAATAACTGTTGAATTGAAATGAGTGTACAAGTTATGATAGGCTTTAAGTGCATATAACTTGTAATGTCTTTATGGTGTCTAGACTGGTGTTAGAATTGCGGGTGAGATTGTCAAATGAGCCTAGATGATAGGTAGATAGACGAACTTCAAAAGAAGGTCAAGGAAATATAGAACCTTGTATTGTGATAAGCTAATATCCAAGTATGTCTATTCTGTCAAGCCACTTTATATATTTTGTAAGACTAGTTCTAAGCTCCCCCTGATTGTTAATGTCTGAGTGCTATGTTAAGATATTTGTAAAGGTAGTCACTCATAATGTCTGAGTGCTATGTTAAGATGTTTGTTGGTATGATTTGAATTGTGTTTATGATGTCCAGTGTGGTATAAAGATATATGTTATTAAAATTGAAATTTTAAATGAAGTGTAATTGCATAACATAAGTTTTCACTTATTACATACGGTATATTTCTTTTTCTATATGCTAACCCTTGCATTTGTTTTCATGTGTGGTTCGTTCTTGTGATGATTTATGATTTCAAATGTGTGTAAGAAGTAGCAAAATAAGATTATGATCAAGGGACCGACAACATGTCAATTATCCTGAGGCAAATATGGATGGAGCAAATTAAAGAAGATTAAGGACGATACAAATGGTTATGGTCACTTTAAAGTCTAATATAAATTCTGTTTTCTAAACTTATTTTGATATAAGACCTTAAAGCTAATTATGACTTAAAAAAAATAATTTTAGATTTTAGTGACATTTATTGTTTATCAAAAGAGGAAAAATTTCACTCATAATTTCATAATCAAATTAATTAAAATTTTAGATTTGTTTTAAATTTTTGTTAAGGTTGTTATGTAGTAATTTTAGATTGTTACAAATTTCATTTTTTTTCTTATTATAAGTGCTCTGAGAGAGAGAAAAAAAAACCAAATTGACCAATATCTTAAATTATTATACCTGCTCTTATTAGGGAAGTTAAGGTGTTGCTTGATTATTTGATTTTAAAAATATATTATTTGTGAGATATTGAATATTTTATAATTAATTATAACATGTTTATAATTAATTGCATGTGATTTGTACGTTGGAAGTTTGGTAGAGAAAAATGGGTTAAACAATCTAATAAAAAATATAATTTAATCTTCTTATATACTTTAAGATTATTATACAAATAATTTTTTATTTGATTATTTAACTTTTTTTTTTACATGAAGTAAATTAAATAAGCCGTATAAATAAAATTTATTTATATATATATATATATATATATTTATTTTTTTTAAAATCAAATAATCAGAAAGTAAAATTTTACTTTTTTAATAAACCATCTCTATTTTATTTTATTTCAATTTAAATTTTTACCCACTCATGCTTCTTCGTTGACTTCTTTCCACTATAGTAATAAGTAAAGCGGTGATATCTTACAATGCAATAAATACGATTGTCTAAAAAAGATATACTGGATTACGCAAAGAAAATGTGTGAAAGCAATGGTTGATTGACAATAATGTTTCAAAGATTGTAACGTACTAATAAAAAAATGCATTCAAATGGTTGTAATTATAAATGAATAAATTGAGAAAATACATATTTTAAAGATGTAAAAAAATATATATTTATTTGTAAAAAATGTGAAAAGAATTGATTGAAAAGAAGGACCACGTGTGTAGAGACGTAAGGAGGTGTTGTAGCACGTGTCTTGCAGAGGCATGTTGGTTCATGGAATTGTGATTTGTGAGTTAGGGGTAGGGGCAGGTTTTTCTTCCACGGTTTCTTCATTTTCGCACCACGTGAACACCAATCGCACTTGTCCCCCCCTCTTACTCTAACCTCTACACTCTCTTCAATTCCTTCCCCTTCTTAGCTCCAAATGAATAAATAAATCAAAACCTTCCATTTGGCTACGCTCGTAAACGGCTAGCGCCATTTTTCGGATAAGCCGAATGTACAAAGCATCTTGCTACCTTTGTAATTTTCATAAACTATAATACAAAAATATTATTATTTTTGTAACAATTATTTAAAAATATTTATTTAATTATTAATATAAAATTAAGTTAATCAATTTATTCTGTTTCTTTCGTGTGCATAATTGACGCCCGATTACGAGTGATTCCCTTTGCATAGCTTCTTAGCCGTTGCGAATTGTATTGGTTCACATTGCACTACGAATCTATGATAGCTCATTGTTGATTTACCTAACACCGAGACAACAATTATTGACGGACACACTTGTTACCAAAATGTTCCGGTTGATAGGTCATATCAAATGGTTTGACGTTTTCTTAACATCAAATAAATTAGGTTAAAATATATTTATATTGTATGCATTTAAGACTCAAAATAATTCGCTTTTATTTTCTTTCTTTTTATAAAGAATTATTTTACACAAATTATAAATTATAATTAATTTTCTTATTTTTCATAAAATAATTTTATTCTGTTTCATCTCATCAGGTATATATTAATTACAAAAATGTAATAAGTAATTTATCTTGAATTTAAAAATCATATATATATATATATATATATATAAACAATTATTTTTTAAGAAATTGATAATTAAAAAACCATTTTTGAATTTAAATATTTAGGATTATGATAAATTCTACGTGTCATTATAATATACATTATTCGTGTAACTTACTGTGTAAATTAATTAAATATTAATATTACAATTAAAAGAATTGCTCTGGGCCCATTAACCGTGAAAACATGCGGGGTAAAGCAAAACCCGTTTTCGTCCAACGCGCAACTCATGTTCTCAGGACACGAGGAAAGGAACAAAGCTAAGTAGTTTTATTTAATAATGAATTTTTAACAGTCACAGGGGAAGATAGATAAAAAAGGAAAAGTTTGAGAAAGCGACGTTGTTGGCTGGGGGGAAGACCCTCGTGGTGATCGCATGGGTGAAGATTTGTGTGTCGCGTAGGATAAGGGATAATGGGGTCCCACTCAGGGACATGCCAAATAAAATGAAAAGGTTATCTGTTTGGTTCCAATCATGACCATTGGCTGTGCTGATTTTGATGGATGTCGAGTGATCATCCGGATCATGCCTCTTCCTACATGTCACGTTTCTTCTCAGCCGTTGATTTAGGGAATTGATTCACTCCTGGGGCAAATCTTCAGGTGCGACCTGCCCCACCAAGTTAAATGCTCAAGATTTCTTGCGATTTGCCTCCAGACACCCTATAGTACCTAAACCAAGCTACATTTATTTTGGGTTTTACATGTTCCACTTATTGCTCATATCATCACCCTACACACATCTTTTTCTTTTCCTTCCATTCTATACAACAATTATAAATGCTTTTATCAACTACTACTACTACTACTCTTTTTAGTTTGTTAACCTTAAACTCCCTATTACCATCATAATTGTCTTGTGTGTACTTTCCAAAGAGTCCCGAACGGAAGATCAAGAGATTCCTTAATGATATTAATCAATTCATATAAATAAATAACTTCAATTTATTCTCTTAAAAGATTTTATGATTGCACATGCCAATTGAACAACTAAACTAATCAGCTTGTTAGCAAAACTTTAGAAAAGGAAAAAGCAGTCTCATCAACCAAAAAACGTGACATGAACAGGGATGTGATGTATGTTGTTATCGGCTCATCAGAAAGCCTTTCACAAATCTTCTTCGTTTCGGTGATGGGTTTATGCCTTATGAGTGGGAAATAACAAACTCCTTTTTACGTAAATTTAAATTTTAAAAGGCGAAATCGTTTTCATATTTCCCCTTTCCCAGTTGTGTTCCACTACCGGATTCATTACATCACTGTAAAAGACATCTTATTTTAGTAAGTTTTTGATATTTGTATATTATTATTCAGCGGTCAATGAAATTAGTTGTGGGTTGGAACTTATCCGAAGACGCTTACATGGAGTGAAAGTTATCCAAAAAAACAAACAGTGTGAAAGTAAAGTCAGAATAAAGTCGTGCTTATTTACTCATGGGTAAATATATATATTAAAATTTAAATTTTCTTTTTTAGTTTTTCTAATTTTTTTTGTTTTGCTTTAGTTCTTCTGATTTAAAATATATTATTATTATTAAATTTTAAAATGAATTAGATAATGTTTATAATAATTAAATTATTATATAGATTAAAATAATATAAAAAACATAATAAAATATTTAAAGACTGTTTATGAGATGGTCAAACGTAAGATAAGGAGGTTAATTGGGGAAGACATGAATGAAGTAAATGAGGGGAAGACAGAGAAAGCAGGATTGTATTATTTTGGGGGCAAATGTCATGATTGAGATAACTGGCCTTGCTGACATAAAGTCATCATTGAACTTACACACCACTCCCACCCATTCTCTCTCCTCTCTATATAATCTCCACCCACACGGCCCCTTCTAACACTCCAAAACTGCGCTCTTTTCCATTCCCTTCACTCTCTCACCAAACCTTCTTACCTCCAGTACCCTCAAACTCAGTTTCTGAGTTAAAAAATAAGAAGAAGCTATATTTTATAAAGTTTCTAGAGATGATGGTTGAAAAGGAAGATTTGGGTTTGAGTCTGAGCCTCAAGTTTCCCCTGAATACCACCCCAAATCCTCAACATGTCACTCTCATGTCCTCCTCTACTCATTCCTCTTCTCCTTCTGCTTTCAGTCCTCAGAAACCCTCTTGGAACGACCCTTTTGCTTCCTCCGGTATGTACTCAAATAAAATTGTTCCATTTTCCGGAAAAAAAAATTAAAAAATTTGTACGCTATATTCTAACTTCCAGATCTGTTCAACTTTAACTTTTTATTGCCTATTTTTCCTTCATTTTCTCTTTCAATCTGATCTAGCTTGCTGGGTCTTCTTTTTTCCTCAGAAAAACAAAATTTTTCACCCTTTTCTTTTATTCTCCTCAGCATTCATTTTCAGTATCTTTTTCACCGCCTTCTTTATTTATGCCAAACCAAATATTCCAAATCATTTAATGAACAAAAAAAATTAAACGATCTCATTAATTACCATTCAACCAGATTCAAAGCCACAATTTACTCTACCTCTATGTTTGTCTTTTTCAAAAAAATTAACTTGTTTTTGAATTGTTTTCAGATCGAAACTCGGACACATGCAGAGGAGAAACACGATCGTTCCTGCGCGGAATCGACGTGAATCGGTTACCTTCCGCAGTAGACGTGGAAGAGGAAGCGGGAGTTTCGTCTCCGAACAGCACAGTTTCGAGCGTGAGCGGAAAACGAAGCGAGAGAGAACCCAACGGTGAAGAACACGACATGGACAGAGCATGTTCTAGAGGAATCAGCGACGAAGAAGATGCTGAAACCTCTAGGAAAAAACTTAGACTCTCCAAAGACCAATCAGCTATCCTTGAAGAAAGCTTCAAAGAACACAACACCCTCAACCCCGTAAGCTTCACTACCTTATTTCTCTTTCATTATTTTCTTCTTATATTTTTGCTAGTACTCAATAATAATTAAAAAATAATAAATCACTAATATTAATTAATTTAATTATTTTTTTTCAGAAGCAAAAGTTGGCACTGGCAAAACAGCTAGGTCTTCGACCGAGACAAGTAGAGGTCTGGTTTCAGAACAGAAGGGCAAGGTTAGTTATTACACGCAAATTGCAATATGAAATAATTAATTCGATTTAATATAAATTTTATTTTGTGATTATTTTTATTGATGTGGTCCTTGTGAAATTTTGATTTTAGGACTAAGCTGAAGCAAACTGAGGTAGATTGCGAGGTGTTGAAAAGGTGCTGTGAGAATCTGACGGAGGAAAATAGAAGGTTGCATAAGGAAGTTCAGGAGCTTAGAGCACTGAAACTTTCTCCTCAGTTTTACATGCAAATGACCCCACCAACTACACTCACTATGTGCCCTTCGTGTGAGCGTGTAGCTGTTCCGTCCTCAGCCGTTGATGCTGCCACGCGTCATCATCCCATGACCCATGCACAGGCCCATACTCGGCCCATGCCCATTGGCCCGTGGGCTTCCGCTACTCCCACTCCGCACCGGCCGTTTGATGCCTTCCATCAATGACCGAGGGTGTTTTGGTCATTGTGAATTATTATTATTATTATAATTATTATTATTATTGTTGTAGGCCTTGTTGTACCGTGTAGGTTTGTAACAGCTTGTTATGGAATTGTGCGATATAGGAGATGATGATTAGAAGAAGGGATTTGGTGGGTCTCCAATGTTTTCTACTAGTTTGACTCATCTTTTGTTTTGTTGGGTTATAACCTTATATTAGGAGAGTTTTAGTTTTAGTAATACTTAGCTTTTTCCCGTGTCAAGGCTAAACAGACACATTTTGTAAAGTGCATTCGTCTAATTAAATGAAGTTATATAGGTATGCTTCCCTAGCCTATTTATTTTTTACATAATTGGGATCTTTCTTTCTGAGTTTTGGATTCTAGAACACCCCGTTGAAACGATCATCTTCTTGTCTCACTTCCTAATTTGTTTTCTTGGTCCACGGACGGGGGCACTCCTAAATCAATCATCACTTTCATTTTATTTTTTTAGGGTGAAACTAAAATATAATTCCAAAAATAGAAAACACGAAGCTTGCTGGATTTTATATTTTAGTTTGAAGTTGGTTTTTTCTATGTTAACTCAAATTTTGATTTGAGTTTAATCAGGTTGTAAACGTTTTCATACTTTTAATTATTAAAAAAATATTTAATACTATTTTGAGTAATTGTTCAAATTTAATAAATATCATATAAAACAGGATGATAAAATGATTTATATTGTCTGTCTATATGTTATTGAGTAAATAACTTAAATATTGATTGTACGGAGAATTTTTAATACTATTTTTCAATCACAAATTATACTTACAATATAAGTTTATTAATTTTTTTGTATTGATATTTATTATAATTTTTAATTAATTAACTGTAATTTAGTTATTGTTGATTGAGCTTAATTTTGATGTAATGTTGTTAGGGTAAGTTACGCTGTGAATATAATTTGTAAGTATAAAAATGTTTTACTAGTGTTTAGTGTTGTTGATTTATTATTAGCAAAATAAAGTTACTCATAAATCTTTGGGTGTGTGGGTGGTCCAGGTCCACGGGAAGGGGTGTTCAGGTTCGAAAAATTAAAATTGAATTCAATTTTCTTATTTTACGGGTCAATGTATAGTATCACGCTGGGTCTGAGGTCTACAATAATAAGGTCAAATGTGTACAGGACCAAATTTTAATTTAAGAAATTTGGGTCATTATAGGCCCAAATAACAATGGCTTTGCATAACAGGCTCCCTGTTTCCATGGATTATGTTCCATTGATCAGCTCTAACGATTGACGTGGACATACAAAAATATAAAAAATCCATGATTGACAAAAATCACGCCAAAATTATTGAAACTCGAAATTATGTCGAATTTGACGTATAACGCAACTTCTAGAATGCAATTAATAATGTGACTTTTTCACTCAATATTTTGGACTATACAATAGTATATTGGTCGTTATTGAATTACATTGATTATATGAATTTCCAAGACCAAACCAAACTAAATTGATTAAAGTTGACTAAAGTTTACATGGATATTTTAGTTCACGAGTTGAAATATTCTAACGTAAGATTTTATATGATGACTTGTGAATTTGACCTCCTTAGCAAAAGTTTTAAAATTTCTATGAGTCTCCCTTGTTTCGCACACACTTTTACATGATCACAGAGTCTCGCTCACAATTTGCACCAACAAATTCACATTCTATGCCATCTCCCCTCCACCCAGTCAAAGCTATAAGAGTCAATATTATTTGCATCAGCAAATCAAATAGTTGGCCAAAGATGATTTTGCGGTGGGTAACATTTCTTGTTTCTTCGTTTCACATTTTTTGTCATTGGGTAATTAATTTGACCTATCTTTCTTCTTTTATGGTGGGATTCTTAATTTTTTTGCTTGGTGAGATTTATAAATATTAAGTAGAGCTTGTTTTATGGTAGAAATTGTGTATAAAATAGTACTTGGGTTGATGATGTTTTGTTGTGTTTTCAGATAGAATTACTGGACTGCTTGTTGCAAATTCGTAGGTGAAATTTCATGACCTGATTTGAACTAACTGGTTCTTAAATGGGTTTAGTAACAAATAGAAAAATGCCAAATTGAACCAAACTAGAATCAATTAGAATTGTATGTATCTTACCCAATAAACTTAAACTAAACGAACGTTACGAAACAAATAAAGCCAAATAAAAAAAGGAGAAATGAATGCCAGTTGTTTTGAAATACTTACAAACTAGATATTGATATACAGAGCGAACTTTGAAAGTGTTAAAAGTTATAAAAATTTTATTATATGAATTATTTATAATTTAATATATAGTTTTTCCAATAAATTAATATTAGTTATATTATTTTTTATTTTACTGGACTAAAATAATATTTTTTCTTAATTTTGAAACATAAAAAAATTATACTTTTTAATATACATTTTTTAAAAAAATTTCTATGTCTTTCAATCATTTTCTCGAATTAAAAAAGTTGAGAAACTTATTCTTAACTTTTTATAAAACATGAAATTTTTATATAAAATATAACTTGTACAAAAATATATAAAAAGGAATATTAATAATTTTTTTACTAAAAATAATAACATTTTTCTATCAAAATTATATTAAAATGACCATTTTTTTAGCAATAAATAAATACTACTTTTTATATATTTTTAAAGAATAAAAATTTAAAAAAAGTAAAATTAACTTCTTTCAATAAATTTAATTTATTATTATTAAAAATTAAATAATTTCAAACATATTTAAATACACCATAAAAATACTAATTTTTGTTAGTAAAAAAACATACATTTTGATTTTGAAATTTAGTAATTTATATTTAAGGATAGTTACGTATAAGACCGTTTACGATGACATATGATTTAGCTGATATAAAATCTGATCTGATGTAACTTATTTAACGTCTAGTATAATACGACTTGTTTAATCAAAAGATTATATATATACTCTTAAAAAAAAAAATTAATTTGATTACATCGATTATACTTATTAATAAAGTCTATAAAATATGATAAATTATCGTATTTATTATTTGAATACTATAAATAATTAATATAAATACGTGACTAGATTTTTAAGAATATAGTTATATATTAATATCTTTATTATAAAAGGAACGAAATTTTATAATATTGATTAACAGTTTATCATACAATTTGACTTTTGTATATATGAATTTTTATGCTATTTACAGTGTGATTTTGTTAAAAAAAAAATGGTACGATGTCACTCCGATGGTTACATTATTTATATAAAATATAGATTTAATTATAAATTTATATATATTGCAGTTGAATATTTAATATTGATACTTGTTGTTTTAAAAAATCTAAACTATACCTAATAATTTTTTAACATATTGTATTATTTAAATATTAATCTGTTGGCCTATTTAAAGATTAATATATTATTTTTTTACAAGTTTTAATAAAAAAAATGGTCGTTGTAAAAATAAAAAATTAAGTTAACAAGTTAGATCAAACTTTTAAAAATATCGTATCGAACTTTAATAAATTTTTTTGATATATTAATAGGTTAAGTCATGTCTTAATTATATAGAATAGGTTTTAATTATATAGAATAGATTTAAATTATATAGAATAGATTTAGTCTGTTTATGTAAAATTTCTAGTCTGGTTTATCACTTAGAAAAAATAAATTATAAAACTATAAAAAAGATTTTCTTAAAATGTATGAAAGACCGAATTCCTTAATTTAATATGTTAAAAATAAACGAGTATGAATTAACAAATGCTTATAGAATTTTCTAACTTACAATAATTTATTTTGTAAAAGAAATAAGATAATAAATTATAATTATAATTTTCTTATATTTAAAATATAACTTAATATATCTTATTTTAAAAAATTATTTTTTTAATTTATATATATATTCTTAAAATTTTGGGATCCATGCTCAAATGAAGTTCGGGGACTTTGACACGTGGACAGATAAAAAATTATAATATTATGAAGACATTATAATTATATAGAAAATAAACCATATATAACTCGTAAGTATTATATTGAAATTTGTAAAATATTTATGAGAGAAAAAATGACATAAAATTATTCTAAGTAAGAAAAAGATAACACACATTCTTTCGAATATATTATAGCAGCTACTTTGATTAAGAATAAAATTATATTGTATGATAATATTTAAATTTTATTTTTGAAGAGGAACATTAAAACTGTTGCATACACAAGTTAATAAGAAATATACTTCTGGCATTGCTATCCAAAATTAATTCAGGTGTGAAGTTAATAATAACAAATTTATTATGATGTGTTACTGTTTCTGTCATAACAGAAAGAGAAGTCAATACTTTGCTAGTTTCCATTTCAAAGTCCAAAGTCCCCACATGCAGAATTCATATTGATTTCCATATGCTATAGTAATGTGCCTCATCAGTCATCACCGAATACCCAAGTTTCATAACTCATTGATTTGCGTAGGCCTTAGTACTGTGCCTCGTTATCTAATAACCATGACCCAGTTACTACATGATGCACTGTACTTCAATTCTAGCAATCTTCAACAACATCTGGCACGTTCATTTTGTAAGCTCCTTTCAAAGTATCCTTAAGACAATCCAGTTTACCCCAAACAAGCCACATCAGAAACATCTCCCTATCAGACACGGGATGTGAAACCAAATCAATCTATGCGTGTTACCTGTGTTTGTACACATAGCAAAAGATTTTCAAATATAGAAAAGGCATCTATAATCATTTTCAAATATTACAGATTTCTTTCCCTAGTAAGATGTATCAAACACAAATAATAATTTAGATCCAGAGAAGCTTAGTAATGGCTGGATTTGGAAATTGTTGCAACATATGAACATTTGTGTTGTATTCGGAAGGCTTTCTACTATTCTTATCATTCCTTTGATTGGATTTGCTGGGATTAATTCAACACCAAATGTTACAGGCTTGTAAGAGGACATGGTCAAAAGTCAAAACCATCTTACATCCCTTCTTCATGACTGTCGTAAATACCATGTTGATTGTCATATTGCATGATGCGAGCTCTCTTTAGTAATGTTTTACTATGACATCAAGGTGATTATGATATTTTGCACGAGAAGGAGCTTGGGTGAAATTTTTACGAAAGGAAAAATCAAAATAAAATATATTTTATTAAAAGTTAAAATTTATTCTTTTAGTTGATTTGTAACTGTTCCCTTTTTTAATATTTTTAAAATACGTTAAATATTTAAAATTAACTATTAATTTTAATTTTTGGATAAGTAAATTTTATTTTATTTTTCCCTTAAAAAATTTCCTAAAAGGATAATACCTAAAGAGACTTAATAATTTATTAGCTTCCATAATCAAATAGCTTTGTAGCCTCCATCATGTTACGAATCTCAAATAAGAAACAAGGTTTCGATAGACTTTTACAATAATTGTTTGGTCCCAACAAAAAAATAAAGTAGTCGAAACTTTGATTTCCTCATTTACATTTTTAAGAAGCTGCGTTTGGTGAGGGGGGAAAAGTAGAATTTAAATATGTAATTGGTAAATAATATTATGATCTCAGCGCCAGAATTCAGAGTTATAATTATGAAGAGATACCAATTCTTAAAGTAATTAGTTGTTCTATAATTTCCTACACTTGCCTAGGCTTTACATTAATATTGACAGGTTATTCTATCAACGAATGGAAAGGAGATGAAACTGAAATTAAGAAAGGTTATAAGGAGTTGCAACTTACAAGTTAATCCACATTAAGTCCCTCCCCGCACTCCAATTAACCCCAATGAGCAAATGAAATTAAGGAGCCCTGACTCCTGTTAGTTTCCTCTGTATGAAGTGGGACAAGGCCCAATGCTACCTTTTTTTTTTCGTTTTTCTTGTTCTTTTAATTTGTTTGGTTGTTGCTGGGCTAAAGACCATAAATCTTTTCGTCTCTCATGTATTTTAATTTTATTGTAATAAGGGTCTAAAGCCCAACAGAGTAATGGTCACTAAAATAAGATAGAAAATAAAAATAAATAGATAAATAAGAAACAAATAATAAATATAATACATTAAATAAATAGGTAAAAGTAAAATAATAATAATAAATAATACATAAAAAATAGGATTAAAATAAAATAGGAATTTTTTTTGTTTCCTTTATACTTGTTTTTATTCTTTTTGTTAACATTATCATTTTTTTTTCTTTTGATTTTACTACCTGCATTCGTAATCACTAATCACAAATATGTGAGAGAAGCTCTTAACCTAGAAATTTGCTGAAATTTCATCACGACCTAAGGTACAATTTCATTAATTCACATTTTTATATATTATTAGTTATATTACTAAATGGTACAAAATGTACCTTTGCATGATTATGACAACATAAATCATGGCAAACAGCTAATGGACAACATAAATCATGGAGAACAGCTAAGAGTTGATGATTTAGAAGCTGATGCAGAATAAAATCCATTGATTGAACTACTGAAGATATCACCATCATTGTTTAATGCACCTATACAACTGCCATTTTTGAAAGAGAATTTTGGTATTGAGAACCTAGTTGTTCCATTATACGTATCATTGACTGATGTTCTTGAGATTAGTTCGGGGACTACCATGCTAAACATTTCTGTCATACAAGCTTAGCAAATGTCAGTAAAATTAATAATTATTTTGATTTAATAAAATCTAATGACTTATACTAAATATGTTTTCGGTTAGAAATAGTTATTTGTATGGGTTGAACAAGAACCAAGACCCATAACATGTATATGAATTTCTTGATCCTTAGTCAATATAGAAAGTTGGTAATAACCAAGCCTCAATTTAAGAATACATGCAAACATGGATGACTGAATCTAGAAAATAAATATATTTTGCTCTATTCATCTCTGGGTTAGTTGATTAATGAATTTGTGGTATTTTTTAACTTCATTTATGTGTCAACATATGATAGTAATTCATTTACTGTTGATTCAAGTCTCATTGGCAGCTTATAGTCTTTATTCCTAAGGATTATACAATAGTTTGGTTTTGCTCATTGCACCATAAACCTACCATGGAAATGAAACAATTACTGAACGGGTAATTTTATAATGTTTTTAGATATATTTGATATTACTTGTACATATGTTTTAATGCTATAAATATATTTAATTTGATTAGGGTCATTCAGAGTATAAATGTGTTGTCTAGAATTGCTAATCGAGGAAGGAATATCGACATTATCATCCCTAAGGTATAATGTATCAGATTCAATTTTCTTAGTTAATATTTTAATCTAACTATGAATCTTATTAATGTAGAGGTCTCATTGGCAGCTTATAGTCTTTATTCCTAAGGATTATACAGTAGTTTGGTTTTGCTCATTGCACCATAAACCTACCATGGAAATGAAACAATTACTGAATGGGTAACTTTATAATGTTTTTAGATATATTTGATATTACTTGTACATATGTTTTAATGCTATAAATATATTTAATTTGATTAGGGTCATTCAAAGTACAAATGTGTTGTCTGGAATTGCTAATCGAGGAAGGAATATCGACATTATCATCCCTAAAGTATAATGTATCAGATTCAATTTTCTTAGTTAATATTTTAATCTAACTATGAATCTTATTAATGTAGAGTTTCAAACAACTTGACTCCTTTGAATGCGGTTATTATGTAATGTATTGGATGAAATTATTATTACTGCAAAAATTAAGGATTCTTTGCTTCAGGTAACTTCAGATTCAATTTATATTATTTTCAAATGTTAAAACACAATCAATAGCAATTAATAATTTATACATGTTTCAGATGTTCCAAGATGCTGATTCATTACTTACTAAGAACATTGACATTATTTAAAAAGTATGGTCAACATATGTAGTTGGAATGAATAAATGCTCATAGTTAGACACCTCTGCATAAAGAGGTACTCAAAAGATTTACTGTAAAGATTGTATTGTTATGACATAGTTAATGTTTTAGATTGATTTAATTTGATATTGGGCTGAATTGAATTGATTGTTGACATATTTGATTTTGGTAATAATCCAAATTACGGGGAGATTTCTGCCCAAATTTTCACTAATATTTTTTTTAAGGTTAGTTTATCTTTAAATTCTTTTAACTAATGTATGATACAATCTTACTTAAATTTTTTATTTTATTTTCAGATAACATTTTACACAGTAGGAGTTGATGGTACTCCTTAAATGAATATATTTTACTTTAAAATATTTTCATGTAATTTATGTATAATGTTTATTATGTACACTTTAGGGAAATGATTGAATAATATTATTAATAGTTTTAATTATGTTTCATATTTTGGTGATAATTAATATGTTATATTGTTTGATTTTAATTTATTGAAGAATTCAACAATAAAAAAAATAATGTCCTTATATGGAATATTTATATTTTAATTAATTGAATTTATAATTTCTATTAAAAATATGAAATTCATGTGTATTATATAGATTATAATAATGAAATAAAGAAATAAATAAATTAAAAATTAAAAAAAAAAACGTATTTTTAACGATTGTTATTCACCGTTAAAAATATCAAAAATTAAAAATAATTAAATATATATAAAAAAATATATTAATAACGGCCATTAAAGACCTATTTTGCATCGGTGTGTGCGCATCCCTCTTTTATTTTTTTCTTCCCGTTCCTGCAACTAGTACTATTCCTTGTATTCTCATCTCACATATAAATCTTATTGCCAAGAAAAAAAGTAAGACCTATTATTAGCGGTAATGAAAATACAGTTTACATGTAAGGGATGTTCGTTTGAATCTTGATATTAAAAATCAAATGGATTTCAGTTAGGCTAAGTATTTAATAAGTATGCTTATGATAAATATTTATATTAAGTGCTTATATTTGTATTGAAGTACGTCCAGGTGGAGAAATATTTGAATAGACGAGAAAGAGCGTACTTCCGTAAATATTTGGTGTTTAAGAAAAGATAGAATGTTTTTATGAATATTAATAAAATAAAATTAATAATTATAAATATAAGATTATTAATTCATGAGATTCATATAAAAATTATAAAAAAAATTAAGAAATTTGTATATTAAAATAATTGAAATATTTAATTTTTAAAAAATAATATATACACACCTAAAATCTATTATAATATCATTATATTATCACTATAAACATTTTATACAAACACCTTTTTACATGCAGTTACTCTCTTGTTACTATCGATATTGTCGTCAATTGAACCATTAATCAATCCCCCAACCAAGTGCATCACAACTCCAATCGCAACTATCGATGTTGATGTAAATTGAACCACAAATCAATTCACAAAGTTCCTATGTTTTAAAATTTAAACACATAAATGCTTTTTCACTGAACATCAAGTAGCAACAGTCACAAGAAAATATGATAAGACTATGCTCCGCCATTTTGAATCCGTACAAGCTTCGGACACGACACTATCTCATCAAAACGAGAACTCATGTACCTCAATGTTTTAAATTTTACAAACCAGGAGTCACTAGCTAGATACACTTCTTTTCATATGCTTTTTATTATTAATTAAAATTGATTGAAAATTATAAAATTATCAGTAAAATTCACCAAAAATTGTTGTTTTAAATAAATTCAAAAGAATATGTTACAACTGTGAAAGTTGTAAATGTTGATGTCTTCGTACAAATGTTGGCCAAATAGGTGATGATATCACAATTACCATTCAAAACAACCGCAGAAAGTTTAAATATAATATAAACTAACAAATTGAAGTAATTATAGTAAAGCGCAGGTAAAATCAGTAAATCTGTCTATAGCATAAATATTTATGGGGGAGAAAGAGTAGAGGAATCCAATTACAACCTTAATCTGAGGAAAGAAAATATCCACGTCAATTTAATTACATCCCATAATGTTATAGTATAAATATAAGGATATTGATAGGGTGAATATTATTAGTATTATTATTTATTACCTTGAAGAGTTTTTTGCAGTGCGTGTACTCCTCTTGATAGACTCAATTCTCTGAAGCCTTATTTGCTCTCTAAACTTAGCAATGAACTCATCAGCTTTTTTATCCACATCAGGTCCTTCATCACTAACACTTTCACAACAAGTCTCATCTATTTTTGAACTTACTCCAACAACAGGTGGACCCTTCTCACTTTCATTCTCAGCAACAACAACAACATCATCATCATCATCTTCACTTTCTGTATCATCATCAGATTCCACAATTACCTTGTCTAGAAAGCTTTCTTTCTCACCTGGCTGTGACACAATAGCCACACTACTAAACGACGTGCGTTCCATGGATTGTTGTTGTTCTTCATCTGATTTTTTTCTCTCACTTGTTAAGCTTCTCTTCAACTCCTTACCAAAGGAAGGTTCTTCAGTGAATAAAGCACCGTACCTTGGCTTCATGGAAATTGATTTGTGAAACATCATTGGTGGTGGTGGGGGAGGTGGCGGAGGACAAGACTTGTAAAACCCTTTCTTCTTCACGAAATCCTCTGCGTTTTTCGCAAGCGATTCCGATGAAGGCACAGAAGTGAGGTTTGGTGAAGCACGTGAAGTTTGAGACTTGACAGGGCGAGATTCTTCCTTTGAAGGAAGAAGCATCGTGTCAGAAGCATCATTAATTTCTTCTTGTTTAGGTTCCATTCTTCCTGATCGAGAACGCCATGGAATAGGAGAAGGAAGCACCACGTTATCTTTCTTATTATTCTCAACTCTTGCAACTTCAACTTCTGCATTTCTAACTGAATTGTTTGAGAATCTTTTCGAGCTTGTTGACCTATTTAGAGATTGAACATAAAAATCAACATCATCATCAGCTTCAACTTGTGCATTTTTATTTGAAAATCTTTTGGAACTTGTTGACCTGTTTTGAGAATGAACAACAACAAGATCGTCATCATCATCATCTTCATTAGTTTCAACTTCTGATTTTCTACTTGAATTACTTGAAAATCTTTTGAAGCTTGTTGACTTATTTAGAGATTGAATATCAACAACATCTTCAGTTTCATCAGATAACCGAGACTTCAAACTCCTAACAGGCAAAAGCAAAGGCTTTTCGCCATTCCTGTGATCAAAACTAAAAGACTTTTTAAACTGTGGAGCTACAACAAGCACAGGTTCATTCCTGTGGTGTTGGTTGCTCCATGTTTGGACTTTGGTTTCATCGGACTCAACCGGGTTTTCGGTCTCGTCCTCGAAGAAAGAAGAGACCTGAAGGAACCTTGAAACAAGGGATTGTGCAGTGTCGAACTTTGAGTTATGGTCTTTCTCTGTTTCGTCGTTTCGGCGACTGAAGAGGCCGTATGAGATGGCGACACCGACAAAGAGAAGGTGGAGGAGTTCCCAGTTTCTGGTGAGTAGTGACTGGTTGATGAATTCAGGAGCTTGTGAGGGAAACAAAGGAAGAATAACGAAGAATATGAGGACTAGTGTGGCTTTGTACATAAAGTGGTAATAGAACTTTTTTGGGTCTTGTTCAAGGGGTAATTTTTGGTTTTTAGTTGCAGTTGCCATTGGAGAAGAGAGGGATGAGGAAGAGAATTGGAATGAAGTTGAGGCTAAGGAAAAGCTCAAAGGGAATGAATTGGGTCATGTGGTGAAGAAGAAAAGTAACAAGGAAATTAGAAGGTTTTGTTGGCTTTGTTTGTTCTCTTGGCTTTGCACCGTCAAAGACAAAATGTCAAGCTTAGCCTTGCCTTTATTCTCTTTGCCATGTTACCTTTTTCTCCCTTTCGGTTCCAACAACACCAAGATGCTTTCCCTCCAATCTCATTCAGTAACATGAAACTTGTACATGTTTTAAACTTTGACAATAATATACCAGTTTCGTTTAGTATATACACAACTTGCTATTAGATATTAGAAATTGTAAATGTGTATATCAACTGACATCAGTACAAATCTATTGTCAAGATGTATCACTACGTGTACATCCGTTCATGTGAAATTGTTGTAATTTAATTAAAGGTTATGAGTTTAAGCCTTGGATATTAAACTGTATTAGCAATAGTTTTTCTGTCTATAATAATTTTATTAGACCGGAACATGATTATTTTTAATAATTATACTCATTCTCTACTAAAACATTAATTAAATTAGCAATTTTTTCGGTCTCCCTTCACCCAGCATATGTAAATAACACGAATGTTATACATAAATAATGAGTTTGAAAACTTTTAAAAAGACAAAATTATGTTTGAAATGTGAAAATTGTAATTATTAACTTTCGAAAATTATATCTAAAATAAAATGTGAAACCAAACATGTTAACTCAGAAACGAATTGTGAGTAACGTCAATTTTTCACAAATTCCTTATCTCCCTGTTTGGAATCTTTATAAAAACATTTCGCATCCTATGAAATTCTAAGTTTCCAGAACAGAGTTCTAAGCAGAATAGCACAAGGTGAGGATCAATTATCTATAGAAATAAAAGTGACTATCCTCAACAGAATTTTTTCAGGCCTAGAAATTATTATTTTTTATCTCCTACACATTTCATCCTCTCGATAAATTATCCAAAAAAGAGAGTACAAAAATCAATTTGCAGTAGAAGACTGCTTCAATTCAATTAGTATATCTAGATTGATAAATTTCGTTTTTTCTTAGAATTAGGAGTGAGTAGTTTTGGAGCTTAGTCTCTCGTGCTAACAAAAATAAATAAATAAATAAAAATCATCCGATACCTTACTTAACTTCCCTTTGGTTCTAGAAACCTTTATTTTCTTGGAGATGCATGTATCTTATCAAATTTTACATCACACCAAGAAATAGTGAAAGATTGGCACATGGACCCTATATGCTCAACTCAAGTGTTCTTTAATTGGTTATCACTAATATTTTTCCCCTAGTGGTGCTACAGATTGATCGAATAAAACTAAACTTTGTAGAGAGTGAAAGGAAAACAACAGCTTGTGATCAATGCCAAAGTGTACACTATTCAGGTGATGGTCCATGACTAGAGGAACAAATGCAAACGGTCCATGTATATATATGCATCGAATCAATTTGCCTACATCTAGTAATAGTTGCAAAACTCATATTGATGACCAGCTATTGTTGAGCATGGGAATTTCAGATAGAGAAAAGGGACAACTTCGGAATAGAAAAATATGCAAGGTGCAAATGCTTAATTAGCGTCGGAATTGGTCATGATTCCCCTTTGTATACTCCTACCATGGCTTTCATTTGGACAGGGGCTGTTGGATAAACGTGACAAAAGAAAAGCCAAAATTGGAGCTTGTGTTTACACCTACCACAAAACTTAGATAATGGTCTTTAATGATTTTTTGTGTTGTTATCTAATAAGAATTTAAGTTTCCATCATCTATTAACTAAATTAATAATTTTTATTTATTCTACAAATTTATAGGATACTTTTTATAACTTATTATCATTTTAGTCATTTCTACATATAATTTTATTATTATTGTAATCTCTAACTTTCATAATTTATTATTCCTTTAGTTTATCAGATGAAAATAACCAAAAAATAAATTATAAATAAGGAATTTGTTTACTATATTTTAATATTGATAACAAATCTATATAGTTAAAGACTCCATCTTAATATATTAATTTTTTAATGTAACTTTCATTATACATGTTAGAGATGTGAAACTTTAATTCTTATTAAAATATAATACTATAAATTATAAAACATATAATATAAAGAATGCCATCTAAAATTTGCTTTTATATACTATTTTTGTTTACTAATACTTCAAATCCTCTTTTTTGGCTGCAATTGGATTCTCTTAAAATTTACGCAGTGACTCAACTTGTTCTCTTAAAGGTTACGCAGTGACTCAACATGGATGCAAAAGTAGAAGGAACAATATGCTAACCTCAGTTAGTGATTTGTTTAATCATACACACATAGGAAAAGAGAGAAATCTCTAGGTGACGCAGGAATGTTATGAGTAAGAAAGTTTGAGGACTTGTAGGTCCAAATTTACTTGTCAACGTTAGATGGTTCAACAATGGTGACTTATTCTATTAGTGTAACTCTCCACTTTATCAAAGCTGCTCTAAACTTGCCAACTGCCTTGGCCTTTTAAATATTTCGGGTAATCTTTCTTTTTTGTGAAAAAGAACAAAGAAAAGTTAGGAATGACGGTAGAATGTTGTGGATCATATTATTTAATTAATTTTTTAAAATCTTAACACTACTAAATAGTAGAGTGGATTTAAGTAAGACAACATGGCCAGGCCAGGAATCTTTTCTATCTACAGTAGTCTATATAGATAAACTTACTAAATCTTTAAGTGCTAACTTAATTTCTTGTTTCTCTACTGGAAAAGCTAACAAGAACCGTATGGGAGCGAGTAATTAATAACAAGACCACGACGACATCGTTTAGCATGAATGAAGCATCAATAATAATAATAATAATAATAATAATAATAATAATAATAATAATAATAATAATAATAATAATAATAATAATAATAATAATAATAATAATAATAATTGTTCTCGCTGGATTTTGAGGTGGTCCGTGAGCTCGCCCTAAGAAATCCGGCGGCGTGAGGGGTTGGAACTCTCGTTGATTGTATGAGTGATTTAAGTTTTATTTTGTGTCATTGTCGAATCCTCTATTAGTATTTATAGGGATTGTAATTAGGGTTCCATATTCGTGGATTCCGTGGGAAAGATAGCTTCAGGCCCAAGAATCCCGAAAAATCAGGGAAAAGATATATGTCCATATTTGTCCAGATTTGTTCTATTTATGCTCAGCTAGGCCGGCCAGTGAGGAGAGCCCGGCATCACTGGGGATGAGCTCGGTGCTCATCCTCAGCCTTGTACATCAGTCCCCCGAGCTCAGGCCAAGCGATTGATTGACATTGAGTTAAGTCACGAGTTCGGTCGTCCGAGGTGTAACGGCGGGAAACTCCCACGACGGTTGGTATTCCCTAATTTAATTTTATTTAATTTTTCAATTAATTTTACGTTGCTGGGCCTTGAACGTGGGTAGTGGGCCGTTTGCGGTTATGGGCTTGGCCGTTATCTTGGCTGGTAACGGCTCTTTTCTCCCCTTCTTAAAGGCATTGCCCCTTCATTTCTTCATTTTCTCCCTTCTTGCCTCTGCGCTTTCGTTCCTTCATTTTCTCCCTTGCATTTGCGCTTTCGTTCCCCTTTCGCTGCTGTTCCCTTTTCTTCCCCGAGATTCTCTCTCATTCTCAAGGTTTTCTTCGACCCTCGCTCTTGTCGAGTGAGTTCTTCGCGGTTGGGTTCGACCTCGCGTGCCTATTTCCCCCTTTTTGCTCGTCCTCTGTTCCCGCATTTCTCCACTCTAGGTATGTCTTCCTCTTCACATTCTTCTGCTACTCGTAGCTGATAAGTGTTAGATTATACATGTTTTCTTAGGAGTTTTATATCCATTTTCATCCATTTTCAATAGGTTTAGTTGTAGTTTAGGCAAGAAAACATTGAAAATACCATATTTGTTTAGTGCTAGCTCTTTAGTTAGTGTTTTGTTAAGTTTTATAAGTTTTCTTGAGTTTTTAAGTCATCTTAATCATTCTTTTGTTGATTCTAGGTTCATTGAAGAGAAGAAAGAATGCTTGGAATGGAAGCTATGGACATAAGATGAAAATTCCATCAAGAAGAACAAGGATGCAAGCCCAAATCAAGATCAAAACAAGCCAATTGGAGCATCCCTACCTGTGAAAACGCGCCAGGGCGCACAAAGTGGCGCGTTTTAAAGATTGCTTGCGGCGAAACGCGCCGAGCGCACAAGTGGCGCGTTTCGAAGCATTGCTTGGTTTGAAAACGCGCTTGGGCGCACAAAGTGGCGCGTTTCAAAGATTGCTGCTGAAAAGCGCGCCGGGCGCGCGCGCGCAGCAGGTGGCGCGCTCAGGCCCCCAATTCACTCAAAAACGTGCCATGGCGCGTTTCTCTTAACAGGGTGGCGCGTTTTTCTGCTATAAAAGGGATCCTTGGGCGCGAAATTGAGGAGACCTCATATTTTCAGTTTTTCTTGTTAGCTTCTCGTTACACTTCTAGTTTTCTCTCTTCTCCACCTTTGTTCTTCATCCTTCTCCATCAAATCCTTGAAAATTCTTGAAGAATTGGAGCTTGTGGAAGCAAGATCTAAAGATTCATGGAGCTTCTCTCGGTTTTGATTTCTATTTTTGTTCTTTCTTTTTCTATTTCCATGTTAGGCTAAATTCTTAGGTTAGGGAAGGGGATTTCAATTCCAGAATACTTGTAATGAATTTCTATGTTGATTCAATTGTAATTTCAGTTGATTGATTGATCTCTTCTTACTTAATGCAATTTCTTGAGGTTTAATTCATGAAGTTCAAATAGTAATAAGAATATTAACTGCTTGAATTGGATTGAACTGTTCCTTGAGTTTTTGTTTCTCATTTCAATTATGCCTTCGGAAGATTGATAGTTGAACTAGGAGAAGAAGTGCATCATTATAACAAAGGTAATGAGTCTAGGAATAGAACTTGCATGTTATGAGACATTGTGAATTTATCTGTTTCGCTTCTTGAATGCATTTCTGTTTTCACCTAAGGGATTAGGGATTATAGAAGTCATTCAAAGGGACTAAAGACCTAGGAATAGGATTAGTCTAAGGTATCACAAATTCTAGTCTCCAATTAATTGAGATTCTGTTGAATTGATATAGGAAATTAATTACTTGAAAGAAGGAATTGAATGAACCTACTTCCTAACTGTTTTCATCATTTTTGAAACTTAAACATTTACTGCATTTCATTACTTGTTTCACAGTAGATTACTTTAGTCTTACATAATTACTTAGTTTTCTATATCAATGTTTACTTCAATGATTCGTTCTAATAGCAACACACGTTGAACATTCGATACTTCACGATTAGTCTCTGTGGTTCGACATCCTTTTCTCACTATTTCTAAACTTTTGACGACCGGTACACTTGCCGAAAGATTGACACACACACACATATTTTTAAGTCAACAAGTTTATGGCGCCGTTGCCGGGGACTATTGGTTGAATATCGATAGTCTTGACGTGCTTGCTACTTAGGACATTTTTTTTTTATTTTCATAGATTTTTTTCATTCTTTGAATCTGTTTGTTATTCCCTGTATCCTTTTGATTTATGGTTTATGCGAAGAGCTAAGGAAACTAATCTCTTGTTTGAACCAGAAATTGAGAGATTTTTGCAGGAGAAACTTGCAGGCCAATAAAGAAAATAAAGAGGCTATACCAGAAAATACAACCAGAAATTGAGAGATTTTGCAGGAGAAATCTGAAAGAGAATAAAAACAATAAAGAAGAGACCATACAGAAAATTCAGGTATACTAGAAAATTCAACAGAAAATATGGATAATATAAGGTGCATGACATTTGAGGAGTGGTACGCTTCCAATGCTATGAGTTGTGGATACAGTATCGCACCTCCAGTCATCTGTGATTACTGTGGAGGAGGACATCAAGCAGAGTATTGTGATGGCTCAGGTATGAACATTGAGGAACAAGCTCAAGTGAATTACATGGGAAATCCTCAAGGCAATACTTATTCCAACACAAACACTTATAATCTTCACCACAGAAACCATCCAAATCTGTCATATAGGAGCAATAATTTTCTGCAACCTAACTCTTCCTCATATGACCAGAATTTTAATCTACCTTTCAACCCAAACCATTCTAAATTCCCAACCAACCAACCTAGAAATGCTCTAGTAAGCTGTAACATGAATCCTGTTCCTAGAGAAGGATCTTTAACTTTAGAAGACATGTTCATGTCCTTTATGCAAATGACTGAATCTATTTTCACAAATCAAGAAGCTTCTATCAGGAATCTGGAATCACAGATTGGCCAGCTTTCCAAGCAACTTTCTGAGAGAAGCCAAGGAAATCTGCCAAGTGATACTATTGTGATTTCAATGGAGCAGTGCAAAGCTAATACCACAAGGAGTGGTAAGGTGTTGGGAAATGAAACTGTAGAAATGAAAGGAGATGCAGTGGAGGTTGCATGTAAAGAGAAAGAGCTGCAAGATCTAGAATTGAAAGAACAAGACATAGAAGAAAGAAGAGTCATGGATAGACAAGAGAAGGAAACATTTGGTGATTTAATTGTTTCTGCTAATCCTTCCTCTGTTTATACTGATTCTCATTTTATATGTGATGTAGGAGTAACTTCTAAAGAAGAAATGCAAGTTTTTTCAGACCCTCCTCCTCACAGAAACCTTCATGTCCTAGTACCTAGTGGAGAATTGTCCATCAAGTTTCCTTGGAACTCATACTGTGAAGAGGATGAAGCACCCAAGGAATCAAAACAGCCACTAGGGAAGATTTCTTTACCATTTCATACTCTTTCTCCTTGCAAAAATATAAACAACACTAATGGTTTCACTTTAGATACTTATGGAATTAGAGCATGGACTATAATTGAGTTTGATAATTTAGACCTCTTAGTTGTTCCTAATGCCTTTTGCTCTTATGATGATGCATATTTTTCTAGGTCATTAGAGAAGTCATCAATGGAGGTCCAAATGCAAATTCCTATACTTAGTAGAGAATCAATGTCTACACACATTGTAGATGGAGTAGAGGATGGCCTTGATACTTTGAAACACTCTAACCCTTTACTCTCTCTTTTAAATGGTGTTGTCGATACTGATGTTCGATATTCCACATGCTTTAATTTGTGTTGTAGATCAAGTGAAACATTTAAATTGTTCAAATTGGATGCCAAGATTAAAATGAACATATGGAAAATTATGATTATGGCATTCAAATTTTTCCTACCACCACCATGCACTAATCATAGAACATATCTGCACCATTAATCATTTACACTAATCAATAATGACTTATATATAGTTGTAGATGATTGGATGATATTTGATCCTGGTGGATGTTTGTTCTGGTAGGTACCAAAGGCAGATTCATGGTGAATGGGCAGCTACAGCATTATCAAGGAAGCACCATTGAACAGCCATAGAGCAAGAGTTGGTACCACTTGCACCCACCCTGCTGCTTTGAGCGGCCGAGGGAGTTTTCTTTTCTCCCTCCACTCTTTTCCGTTCTATTTTCATTCATTTCATGTCTATCCATTTTTTGTAAATGTCAAGCTAATGACATTAAAGAAGCGCTTGGTGGGAGGCAACCTACCCAATTCAGAGAAGCTTTCTGTAACTTCTCATTGTAATATACTTGTGAATGGCTTAAGAGTTGAGGAAAACAAAAATAAAATAGAATTTGAAGATTAGAGTAGGAGTGTAAATATAAGATACAGTAGAATAAATCTGATTTTTGTGTTGATAGATAAACAAGTAGATATAGGAATAAACAATTGAAATTACATTGAATTGAGTGATAGAAATAAGAGAGGTGAGGTGTAATAGCATTAATGGGAAAGTTGTGAGATCTTAATGCATGCTCATGTTTAATAGGTTCCTTATGCAGAGAATAGATCAATTAGAGCCAAAATGACTTAGAATGCTTGCACAAGTTGAGTCAAGATGCAATGTCACTAGTTCTCACCTTAGCCCACCTTAGCACATAAAGAATTGAACCAAAATGTAGAAAAATGTGCCTTGGCGCTAGCGAAGGCACCTTTTGTAGCGAGCAAAAAAACGTGCCTTGGCGCCCTTGGGTGGCGCGTTTTGCAATTTAGTTCGGCCAAAACGTGCCTTGGCGCCTTGGGTGGCGCGTTTTTCAATTGCATTCGGCCAAAACGTGCCTTGGCGCATTTTTACTTACAGGGTGGCGCGTTTTGCGCGCCTTGGCACATAAAGGGTGGCGAGCTCGCGCCTTGGCACAAAACGTGGCGCGTTCCTTTGTTCTTCCTCTTCTCCTCTTGTGCTTGAGGTTCCCAAAGAGTGCAATTCCACTTTCAATTCATTCTCACCTCCATCACTTCACTTTACAAGTAGATTTGACTTGTATTCTTCATCACTTCCACCTTAGTCTTTCAATTTTCATTGCTAATTTTCAAGAATCTTCACTTGGTGTGCTCAAAGCCCATTCGGCCTAAGCAAGGTATGTTGTCCAATCCATTGATTTTAACGTGTTTCCTTCATTCTTTAAGCTTCAATTGCATGATTCACATGATTATTTGAGATGAGGGTTTAAAAATGGGTAGTTCGAAACCCTATCCCCCTTTTGTGCGAATTGATTATGGCTTAATTAAATGTTGTTGCATGGCCTTGTTTTGATGATTGTTGATGAATAACATTGATTGCTTGTGAATGTATGGTGATAATTGTATGGGAGATGCATGTTGTGAAGCAATTGGGAAGAAATATGATATGCTCATTCATGACTATTTAGTGTTTGTTAAAATGCTTCAATGAAATTTTGAGTATGTTCTATGTGCACAAACCTAGTAAGCATGACCATTTTGTAATCACTTGTGCATTCCCTTTGGCAATTCCCACTTAATTTCTTTTTGAACTACACTATAATTTTAATGAAGATGCATGCTCTTATTGGTAATATTTGTTAGTTAATTGCATGCATGTTTTTCTCATATGTACTTTGGATTGTGTAGGTTCAATTGTGAGAAATTATGTCTTCAAGAAATAGACCACCTGGTTCTTTCTATCCAAGGCAACCAAGAACTAAACATAGAGCTACCAAAGGACAAGGCCAAGAGAGGAAGAAAACCACCAAGAAAGTCAAGGCTACTCCTGAAATTCAAGAATATGATTCTCATAGATTCAAATCACAAGAGCATGCAGAGGCCTTTGCCTCCCGTTTTATGGCACGTGCAGTGCTAGTGGAGCGGAAATTCAACATGAATCCGAGCCTATACATTGATGAGAGCAATGGGGATGCTTCTCAACGTGCTAGTTATAAAGAAGTTTGCAATGAAATTTCTGGAAGGAAGTGGACTGGACTAACCAACATTGCATACCCGGCATATCAAGAGTTAGTGCTAGAATTCTACGCCAATTTGACAAGTAATGATGACGAAGAGCGCTATGCATCATATGTCCGGGGAAAGCAGATTTCTTTCTCACCTCAAGCCATCAACCGACTCTTATTAATTCCTTTCTCACAAGGAAGGAATTGCATCTTCCAGTATAGAACCGATAGCAAAGCCGAACCAAGCAAGATAGATCAGTTACTATGTGAAGGCAAGGGAGCTTGGAAGGATAGTCTATTGCGCAACAATGGAGTTACTCAGGTTAAAGCTTCATCATTATGTTTCAAGGCAAGAATTTGGTGGGCTTTTATCTTTGGGATTTTATCGCCAATCCAAAGCACAGATCTTCCATCACAAAGAAAAGGATTTGGTGCTTATACACAATAATGAAGGGTGAGTATCTGAATGTAGGCCTGACCATAGCCAATGAGATTCACACAATGCACTTGCAAAAACAGGGATCCCTGCCTTATGCAAGCATCATCACTCAGCTGTGTATTGAGGCTGGAGTTTCAACTGAGGGTTTGATCCCTATGAGACCGGGAGCCACATTAGAGGTGCATTTCACCAAAGGAGAGTCCAGGAAATCCAAAGCCACACCAGATGCACCGTCCACTTCTAGAGCCACTCCAAAGTCCAAAGGTAAAGCTCCATTGGTAGAAGCTCCAGCTACTACTGCAGATCAGCAAAAGATATTGAGGCATCTGAGGGTAGTTTAAGAAAATCTAAGAAGGATTCACGAATCCAATAAGACTTGCATTGCACTTGAGCCCCTCATGAGAAGTTTAGCTGCCCAAATGAATATGCCAGTAGAGAAGTTGACGCCATTCAAACCACTCAGCAGTGAAATGATTGAAGACTTGATGAGGTTTGAAGAGTTTTCTGAGGATTTTGGAAGTGGAGTACCGAATGAGGGACAAAATGATGATGGTGAAGAGGTTGATGGTGGCAATAATGAAGAAGCAGAGGAGAGCATTGAGGAGAGTGAAGATGAAGAGGAGAGTATTGAAGATGGAGAGGATGAGGAGAAGAAGATGAGACAGAAGATGAGGATTGATGTCCCACTTTAATATTTCTGTTAAGTTTAATCTTTTGGTTAATGTAGCTTAACTAGACTATTTTACTGTCTCTTTAGTTCATGGTATTGTATTTGACTTTTATTTGAATGGAAGTTGACTGTTAGTTGCTGTCTGGTTAGTTTGTGTTGTTTTTGTGAATTTTTAGATGCTGAGCACTGCTGGAGAATCATGGAGAATTTTGGCACTTGATCCAGAACTTTGAACAAGTTTGGCTGGTTTTCAACAGGGAGCACTCTCATACTCTTTTGATGTTAACTAATAATTCATGGTTTAGATTATTTGCCCTGTTTTGAGTATATGCCATGTTGGTTTTGAGTATATGCCCTGTTTTGTTGCACCATCTTATGAAGGTTAATTGCATTAGTATAACATTGACTCTGTAGTCCAGTAGAATGAACTGTGTAATTTTTGGCACTTAGGTTCAATTTGAGGTTCTATGACAAAGTTGCATGTCTTTCAAAATGTTTGAAGAGTTACTGTATGAGAACTCTAGCATGACAATTTTTTGGATTGAGACATGATTGATGAACGTAGCAATGTTATGCAATGATTAATCCTGGATAAGAATTTGGGCCTCCAACATGATTTATTCTTGAGTGTTCTATTTTACCATGTGATGTGTTTGTTCCAGAACTTGCTTTAGCTCTTGGTCAAAATTGCATACATTTAGATTTGGACACAAATGATAAAGGCATTTCTTTCTTGTAGCCTTGAGCCAAAATAAGCCTGAACCTTAACATTATCCATTGCTAGCCCCTTTGAGCCTGATTTGACCCTTTCTTTCTTGGTTACTTAAGCTCATTATAAGCCTAATCAAGTGAAAAACCAATGGTCCTATCACTGGAACTTTAAGTGTATTGGTTTCTTTGCTTAGATGATAGGTTTCAAGATTAAGTTTGGGGTTAAGATTTTGGGGTGCATGAGTAGCTGTTGACTTGAGGACAAGTCAGATTCTAAGTTTGGGGTTGTTGGGTCACTTTGGTGAAGTTTGTGATGTGAAGTTTTTGAATAATAGATAGTTGCATATGGTGCATTTCTCTTTTTTTTTTTCATGCATACAGTACAGTACATTGTTTTCATGCATACCATGCAAAATTTTTGTTTTTCTTCTTGTGATATCAATAAGTGAGATTACTCAAGAAAAGAAAAGTGGCAAAAACAAAGAGAAAAGCAAGAAACTAAAAAGAAAGAAAAAGGAAGAAACAGAACAAAATGACAAAAATTATGAGAAATGAGGTTTAGAAAGAAAAAGAAAGCAAAAAGAAAGAAAAAGAAGCAGAAGAAAATGCAATCTAAAAGCAAAAGAATAAAGGAACAAAAGGAAAACAGAGTAGTCTCATAAAGTGTTTATGTTACTCATGGTAAGTTTCTGTTTTGTTTTTGAGTTTTCTTTTATCCATCATGAGTTCATGCATAGCATATAGGTTTTAACTTGTACTCTTTGAGTTCCTGTGAATATGTAGCCAATAAACTTTCTGTTTAACCCACCTTTACCTAAGCCCCATTACAACCCTGAAAAGACCTTTTGAGTGTCCAATTTCTACTTGAGAGCAGTGGAGATTTTAGAGTCATTGCAAGCCTATGGTAACATACCTTTTGATTGGTAATATTGAGAGAAACATAAGCCTAAACACTTGAGAGATTGAGGGCAAACACTTAACTGGAGAGGACTTTGCTGATGTTGGCTAAAGTACATTTTCTCATGCCAATCTATGTTAGTTGCCTATGCTAGATGAATTATGCAGTGCTTGATAACATTCTGAGTGCATGTCCAACTTTCATAGATGAATTGAGTTGGCTTAAGGAGTTAAGAACTGCATAATGCATTTTCGGTCATCGATTGAGCTCAATGTTATACCATGCTTATTAACCCTTGTAATGATGGATTCTAATTTGCTTGAGGACAAGCAAAGCTTTAAGTTTGGGGTTGTGATAAGTGTTAGATTATACATGTTTTCTTAGGAGTTTTATATCCATTTTCATCCATTTTCAATAGGTTTAGTTGTAGTTTAGGCAAGAAAACATTGAAAATACCATATTTGTTTAGTGCTAGCTCTTCAGTTAGTGTTTTGTTAAGTTTTATAAGTTTTCTTGAGTTTTTAAGTCATCTTAATCATTCTTTTGTTGATTCTAGGTTCATTGAAGAGAAGAAAGAATGCTTGGAATGGAAGTTATGGACATAAGATGAAAATTCCATCAAGAAGAACAAGGATGCAAGCCCAAATCAAGATCAAAACAAGCCAATTGGAGCATCCCTACCTGTGAAAACGCGCCAGGGCGCACAAAGTGGCGCGTTTCAGCATTGCTTGCGCTGAAAACGCGCCAGGGCGCACAAAGTGGCGCGTTTCAGCATTGCTTGCGCTGAAAATGCGCCAGGGCGCGCAGGGTGGCGCGCTCAGGCCCCCAATTCACTCAAAAACGTGCCATGGCGCGTTTCTCTTAATAGGGTGGCGCGTTTTTCTGCTATAAAAGGGATCCTTGGGCGCGAAATTGAGGAGACCTCATATTTTCAGTTTTTCTTGTTAGCTTCTCGTGCACACTTCTAGTTTTCTCTCTTCTCCACCTTTGTTCTTCATCCTTCTCCATCAAATCCTTGAAGATTCTTGAAGAATTGGAGCTTGTGGAAGCAAGATCTAAAGATTCATGGAGCTTCTCTCGGTTTTGATTTCTATTTTTGTTCTTTCTTTTTCTATTTCCATGTTAGGCTAAATTCTTAGGTTAGGGAAGGGGATTTCAATTCCAGAATACTTGTAATGAATTTCTATGTTGATTCAATTGTAATTTCAGTTGATTGATTGATCTCTTCTTACTTAATGCAATTTCTTGAGGTTTAATTCATGAAGTTAAAATAGTAATAGGAATATTAACTGCTTGAATTGGATTGAACTGTTCCTTGAGTTTTTGTTTCTCATTTCAATTATGCCTTCGGAAGATTGATAGTTGAACTAGGAGAAGAAGTGCATCATTATAACAGTGCATGAGTCTAGGAATAGAACTTGCATGTTATGAGACATTGTGAATTTATCTGTTTCGCTTCTTGAATGCATTTCTGTTTTCACCTAAGGGATTAGGGATTATAGAAGTCATTCAAAGGGACTAAAGACCTAGAAATAGGATTAGTCTAAGGTATCACAAATTCTAGTCTCCAATTAATTGAGATTCTGTTGAATTGATATAGGAAATTAATTACTTGAAAGAAGGAATTGAATGAACCTACTTCCTAACTGTTTTCATCATTTTTGAAACTTAAACATTTACTGCATTTCATTACTTGTTTCACAGTAGATTACTTTAGTCTTACATAATTACTTAGTTTTCTATATCAATGTTTACTTCAATGATTCGTTCTAATAGCAACACACGTTGAGCATTCGATATTTCACGATTAGTCTCTGTGGTTCGACATCCTTTTCTCACTATTTCTAAGCTTTTGACGACCGGTACACTTGCCGAAAGATTGACACACACACACATATTTTTAAGTCAACAGTAGCATAGATAGTATGCTCCCTCCCTCTGTCTCGGGCTCTGAGCCCGAATCGGTGGAGGCTTCTTCTCCCTCTATTGAAGTTTCAACGGGAGAGGCCGATCTCGGATCTGGGCTCTCCTCTGCGGCTACCGAGGTCCCCCCGGCTGGGGCCGAGGTCCGATCTGTGGGCCTCGCCGAGGTCTCCCCATTTGAGACCGAGGTGAGACGTGTAGACGTCGCTACGGAGGTAGCCGGCGGTGGGGGCACCCTCCCCGGTTTGGCCGAGCCCGTTCCCACCAGCGTAGAGGCAAACCAAGTTCTTGCTTGTGGCTATCGACTACTTTACCAAGTGGATTGAGGCCGAGCCCGTTGCAACGATATCGGCCAAGCAGGTTCAAAAGTTCGTTTGGAGGCATATCATTTGCCGGCACGGCATACCCCAGGGCCTGATCACTGACAATGGGCGGCAGTTCACAGATTCTACCTTCTGCACATTCTTATCCCAACTCGGCATCTAGCACCGGACGGCATCAGTGGAACACCCTCAAACAAATGGACAAGCCGAGGCAGCCAATAAGGTCATCCTTAATGAGTTGAAGAAGAAGCTCGGCCGTGTAAAGGGAGATTGGGCTGAAGAAATACCGAGCGTATTATAGGGATACCACTGTACACCCCAATCCTCTACCAACGAAACACCATTCCGCCTCACTTATGGGTTCGACGCCATGATACCAGTTGAGGTCGGAGAGCCCTCATGGAGGAGGATGACGTACACGTCCTCAAGTAACGAGACTGCTCTCAGGGAGGAGACCGACCCCATTTTCTCCCTTGCATTTGCACTTTCGTTCCCCTTTCGCTGCTGTTCCCTTTTCTTCCCGAGATTCTCTCTCATTCTCAAGGTTTTCTTCGACCCTCGCTCTTGTCGAGTGAGTTCTTCGCGGTTGGGTTCGGCCTCGCGTGCCTCTTTCCCCCTTTTTGCTCGTCATCTGTTCCCGCATTTCTCCACTCTAGGTATGTCTTCCTCTTCACATTCTTCTGCTACTCGTAGCATAGATAGTATGCTCCCTCCCTCTGTCTCGGGCTCTGAGCTCGAATCGGTTGAGGCTTCTTTTCCCTCCATTGAAGTTTCAACGGGAGAGGTCGATCTCGAATCTGGGCTCTCCTCTGCGGCTACCGAGGTCCCCCCGGCTGGGGCCGAGGTCCGATCTATGGGCCTCGCCGAGGTCTCCCCATTTGAGACCGAGGTGAGACGTGTAGACGTCGCTACGGAGGTAGCCGGCGGTGGGGGCACCCTCCCCGGTTCGGCCGAGGAGGAGGTATCGAGGGAAGCCGAGGAGGCCGATCTCGAAGTCCCTGTCCCTGTTGGGGAGCCCGACTTCTCGTGGCTCCTGGCAGAAGTGTCTAGTCGAGTCTCTTCCTTTGACAATATAGAGAGTGTCCAGGCCGTCCTTGATTGGTATGCCATCTTGAGGGAAGGGTTCGAGGACGTGGTTAGGTTTAGGACTTGTAAGCCTAATCAGATGGTCCATGCTCGTACCCTCATCTCTGGTCGGTATGCCATAACCGTATATGAGTATATGTTCAAAGAGTACGATATAGTCTTTCCTTTGAGTCGCTGCGAGACCGAGGTCCTCGCCTTTTTAAATGTGGCTCCCAGTCAGCTCCACCCCAACAGTTGGGGTTTCCTCCGTGCCTTTCAAATTTTGTGTAAGATGCTCGGCCTTAGGCCGAACACTCGCGTATTCCTTCACTACTACCAGTTGAAGCACGACCCCAAGGTGGGTTGGGCTTCTCTTAGCAGCGCCCGGGGTGGGGGAGGCTTACTTGTCCCCTATAGCCAGTCATATAAAAACTTCAAAGAGAAATACTTCAAGCTGTCCCCGGTCAACAATCGGGTCGTCAAGGCCCTCTTCTTGAAGGACGACCTGACGCTGAGATACCCCTTACACTGGTGCCTCCCTCGAAAATACACCAAGTTTCCCGGGGAGATGTTGACCCCGGGTGACCGAAACATTATTCAAGTCCTGGACGATCTCCCCTTTCCCATAAGCAGCCGGGCTCTGATACATTCAGCTTGGGAGGAGGACCCCTATCATCACTTTTTAGGTAATAATCTTTAGTGTCTCCCCGTCCCAGTCGTGAGTCCTTGGTCTGATTTATTAATTACCCTCTTAATATATGTTTCTTGTTTTGTTTGCAGGGCTAATGGCTGGGAACTTCGACCTCACGGCCGCACTGAAGGCTCGCAGGCCAGGCTCTAGCCCGAGAACGCGGGGTGGCCTCAGCCCAGCTCCTCGTCCTTCTACCACCCCCAGCCCGGCCAAGAGACCCTGGGAGGAGGGAACTGAGGCCAGGCAAGAGGTTGCTACCACTCCTAAGAGGCCAAGGCCGGAGATGACCATGACCACTCCAGCACCTCCCCCACCGTGACCACACCAGCTCCGCCTACCATCCCGGTTGATGTCGTGGCGTCTCCCTCGGCGCTGACCTGTGGAGGTGTGCCCGTCCCCGTGGTGAAGACCTCGGCCAAGCTGCCTCTTGGCGCGTCTTGGTGCAGCAAAGAAGGCTCGGAGCCTCGCATCGAGCAGATGATGGCTGACATCCTCCCCGAATCCGGGGAGAGCACATCAAGCTCGGAGATCCCTTCCCCAGCTCCTACGACAACTTGCTGCTAGATGCTGTGGGTGTAGAGGAAAGTTTCGATGGGGCCGAGGTCCTCCTTGCTCGGACGACGGCCATAGTACGTCATGGGAAGAGGTGGGCCAAGCGGACAGCCGATCTCGCTGCTCGGGTAGTTGAGTTAGAAGACGCCTCCACTCGTCGGGAGCAAGAGTTCGCGACGCGAGTGGTCACCTGGGAAATGGAGGCCGTCAAGCTGAAGCTGGACAGGGAAGCGACCGAGCAAGAGCTCGCAGCCTCGAAAGTCGCCCGGGAGGAGCTCGAGCGAGAGCTCGTGGCTAGCAAGGCTGCCCAAGAGGAGTTGGAAGGCAAGGTGGCCTCGGCCGGGGACCGGGCCACGAGTTCCGAGCTCAAGGTCCTTGAGTTGACAGAGAAGCTTGGGACCGTCGAGAAGACCTTAGAGCAACAAAGGGCCACCATGGACGAGATGGAGGAGGCCGTGGTGACGAGCTTCTGCAAAGGCTTTGACGGGGCGGTCCGCCAAGCTTGTCACCTGGCCCCGGCATTGGATCCCGAGTCCTTCGACTACATCAAGGATGTCGTGGACGGCGAATGGGTGGACCGCACCGACTGAATTTTCTTGTCTCTTTTTATTTTTTTTATTTATTTTTTTTTTGTAATTTCTTCGTGGCCGGCCAGGAAGGTCGGCTCACTCTTTTAGTTAAGGTCCTCGGGCCAAACAATGCTTACTTTTCTTACGTTTAATATTGATGTCTTCTTCCATACTATGTTCTTCCGTTTTAATATTGCCGCTCTACCGCTTTATTCTGTGTTTGCTTTACTCGAATGATTGCTCGTATCTTCGTCCGACCGACCTCCAACGGGTCTCGGTCTAAGCTCTTAATCTGGTGCTGCTCGAGCCCGGTCTGGAAAGGGCTTTTAGAGGGACGCGGTCTCCTTTAGCTCGGTAGCCGCCGAGCACGGTTAAAACTTGTAAAGGGACGCGATGTCTCCTTTAGTTCGGTAGCTGTCGAGCACGGTAAGAACTTGTAAAGGGACGCGATGTCTCCTTTAGCTCGGTAGCCGCCGAGCACGGTAAGAACTTGTAAAGGGACGCGATGTCTCCTTCAGCTCGGTAGGCGCCGAGCATGGTAAGAACTTGTAAAGGGACGCGATGTCTCTTTCAGCTCGGTAGCCGCCGAGCACGGTAAGAACTTGTAAAGGGGACGCGATGTCTCCTTCAGCTCGGTAGCCGCCGAGCACGGTAAGAACTTGTAAAGGGACGCGATGTCTCCTTTAGCTCGGTAGCCGCCGAGCACGGTAAGAACTTGTAAAGGGACGCGATGTCTCCTTTAGCTCGGTAGCCGCCGAGCACGGGTTTAGCTCGGTAGCCGCCGAGCACGGTAAGAACTTGTAAAGGGACGCGATGTCTCCTTTAGCTCGGTAGCCGCCGAGCACGGTAAGAACTTGTAAAGGGACGCGATGTCTCCTTTAGCTCGGTAGCCGCCGAGCACGGTAAGAACTTGTAAAGGGACGCGATGTCTCCTTTAGCTTGGTAGCCGCCGAGCACGATAAGAACTTGTAAAGGGACGCGATGTCTACTTTAGCTCGGTAGCCGCCGAGCATGGTAAGAACTTGTAAAGGGACGCGATGTCTCCTTTAGCTTGGTAGCCGCCGAGCACGGTATGAACTTATAAAGGGACGCGATGTCTCCTTTAGCTCGGTAGCCGCCGAGCACGGTATAAACACAAGTGATTATAGAAATTCTTCTTTATTGAATACTAGTGTGGTGCCTCGTTAAAACCTTTCCCGGAAAAACCCTCCTTAGGGAAAAACCCGGGCTTAGGAAAAAGAGTACACCTTATTGGGAAATTAAAGTTTAACATTCTGTCTAAACCTGACCGTACTGAACGCTAAATAATAATAAAGGAATACATTAGCTGAAGTAGGGCTTTAAATGACTAGCGTTCCACGTTCTGGGGATGAGACGTCCCCCCATTTCTTGTAGCTTGTAAGCTCCGTTCTGATGGGTCTCGAAGATGCGAAAGGGGCCGTCCCAGTTGGCGGCGAGCTTGCCATGAGCTCGGTCCCTCCTTGCCTCCCCGGTCTTTCTCCAAACAAGATCACCCGGAACGAAAGACCGTTCACGTACTCGGGAGTTATAACGACGAGCTGCTCGCAACTTCGGGGCCAACTCCCTAACTCTAGCTTCTTCTCGAACTTCTTCAATGAGGTCGAGCTCCTCCTGAGAGAGCGTCTCGTTACTTGAGGACGTGTACGTCATCCTCCTCCATGAGGGCTCTCCGACCTCAACTGGTATCATGGCGTCGAACCCATAAGTGAGGCGGAATGGTGTTTCGTTGGTAGAGGATTGGGGTGTACAGTGGTATCCCCATAATACGCTCGGTATTTCCTCAGCCCAATCTCCCTTTACACGGCTGAGCTTCTTCTTCAACTCATTAAGGATGACCTTATTGGCTGCCTCGGCTTGTCCATTTGTTTGAGGGTGTTCCACTGATGCCGTCCGGTGCTGGATGCCGAGCTGGGATAAGAATGTGCAGAAGGTAGAATCTGTGAACTGCCGCCCATTGTCAGTGATCAGGCCCTGGGGTATGCCGTGCCGGCAAATGATATGCCTCCAAACAAACTTTTGAACCTGCTTGGCCGATATCGTTGCAACGAGCTCGGCCTCAATCCACTTGGTAAAGTAGTCGATAGCCACAATCAAGAACTTGGTTTGCCTCTACGCTGGTGGGAACGGGCCGAGGATGTCCATCCCCCATAAGGCGAAGGGCCAAGGTGACGAAATGAGATGGAGTTCGGTCGATGGAGCCGTCGGCAGCGAACTGTGTTCCTGACACTTCTTGCAACTCTGGACATAGTCCTTGGCGTCCTTCTTCATCGTAGGCCAGTAGTATCCAGCTTGGATTAACCGGGCTGCCATGTTCTTCGCCCCCGAATGTATGCTGCAGATGCCTGTATGGAGCTCGTCCATCACGTATTGCGCTTGTTCCTTGTTCAAACATTTGAGCAACGGGGTCGAGAAGCCTCTCCGAAAGAGCTCTTGATCCCTCAGCACATAATAGGGGGCTTGACGACGCACCCTCTAGGCCTCATTCTTGTCATTGGGTACACCATTGTCTTGTAAATACGACATAATGAGAGTCATCCATGAGCTCGGCTCGCTATTGATTGAGTAGACCTCATCCTTGTCCCAGCTCGAAGAGATGAGTTCTTCCTGAATGATCGAATGGTGTTGTCCCCCTTTACGGGAGCTCGCTAGCTTGGATAGGATGTCCGCCCTGTCATTTTGTTCGCGGGGAACATGGATGATTTCGAACTTGGCAAAGTGGGGAAGCATGTTCTTCACCCTGTGATAATACTGTTGTAAGAGAGGCTCTTTGGCTTGGAACTCGTCCCTAACTTGCGAGGTAACCAATTGGGAGTCACTTAGGCATTTTAGGTGTCGCACGCTCATGTCCCGGGCCAATCTGAGGCCGGCCAACAGGGCCTCATATTCAGCTTGATTGTTTGAGGTTGCGAACGAGAAACGTATCGCTTGTTCCAAAACGAGATCATCCGGTCCTTCCAGAATAACTCCTGCTCTGCTGCCTTTTTTGTTAGAAGATCCATCAACTCTCAACGTCCAGCCTAGATCGGGGTCACCGAGCTCGGGCAGCTCGGTGAGGAACTCTGCTAGGAACTGGACCTTCATAGGGCCTCGGGGTTCAAATGTTAATCCAAACTCGGACAACTCCACGGCCCAGGCTGTCATGCGACCTGCCAGATCGGGTTGCTGTAATATTTGTCTGATTGGGTAGTCCGACCTCACTACTATGTCGTGGCTGCGAAAGTAATGTCTCAGTCGGCGAGCCGTGAAGACCAGGGCGAGCGCCAATCTTTCAACGGTCTGATATCTAGTCTCCGCGGGTTGGAGTGTTCGGCTCACGAAGTACACTGGGGTCTGTACTCTGTCAACTTCTTTGACCAGGACCGAGCTGATGGCCACCTCTGAAACTGCTAAGTAGACATACAAAGGCAGCTCGGGTGAAGGGTTGGTCAGGGTCGGCAGGGAAGCTATTTGAGCCTTCAACTTGTCGAACGCTAAGGCACACTCCTCATTCCATTCAAAGCGGGCTGATCGTTTCAACAGTGCGAACAAGGGCTTGCTCTGCTCTGCCAGCTTGGGCAGAAATCGAGAGAGGGCAGCTAGGCGTTGGCATACTAGGCATACTAGAGATGGTCGTGCACTTGTCCGGGTTGGCCTCAATTCCCCTATGCGAGATCATAAAGCCGAGGAACTTTCCCCCTCCAACACCGAAGGCACACTTTTCTTGGTTGAGCCGAATTTGATGCCGGCGTATTTCTACAAATATCTCCCTTAGATCGATAGCGTGGTGGGCGTGAGTTTTCGACTTCACTACCATGTCATCAACGTAGACTTCCATATTGCGTCCGATCTGGGCACTAAAGACCTTGTCCATTAGTCGCTGGTAGGTGGCCCCTGCGTTCTTGAGACCGAAGGGCATGACTTGATAACAATAGTTGGCCGTGGCTGACATAAACGCGGTTTTCGGTTCGTCCGGTGGATACATTGGTATCTGGTTGTAGCCAGAATACGCGTCCAAGAAACTGAATGCCTCGTACCCGGCGGTGCTGTCCACTAGCCGGTCGATGCTCGGCAAGGGGTAAGTGTCTTTAGGGCAAGCTTTATTCAAGTCGGTGTAGTCCGTGCACATTCTCCACTTCCCGTTCGCCTTCTTGACCATCACAACATTGGCCAACCAGGTGGTGTATATTATCTCTCTAATGAAGCGAGCCTCCAGAAGCTTGCCAACCTCCTTCTGAACCACTAGGCGGCGTTCCTCGCCTAGCTTTCTTTTTCTTTGCGCCACTGGCCGGGCGTGAGGAAGTAAGGATAGCTTGTGGCACATCAGATTAGGATCAATGCCGGGCATATCAGACGACTTCCACGCGAACAGGACTGCATTTTCGCGTAAGGTGTCTATCACTTCCTGATGAATAGAAGACGGCAAGGAAATGCCTACCTTGGTGGTTTGACCCGTTTCCAGGCCGAGCTACAGCGATTCGAGAGGTTTAGCGAAGGAGGGACGCTCCTCCTCAAATTCCGCCCGGGGATCCATATCCAGCGGTTCGTCGGCGCTGCTATGGACAGAACAGATGTTCGAGGTCGGCCTCCCCTCCTCTTTTTTGATGGTGTATGGTGCGAATTTCAGGCTCCGGGCATAGCACACCCGGGCCGTCCTCGGGTCGGCTTTAACAGTGACTATCTTTCCCCTTTCTCCCGGGAATTTCATGGCCATGTGCGGTGTGGAGACAATGGCTCCTAATTGGTTCAACGTTCTTCTGCCGATAATGACGTTATAAGATGTGTCGACGTCAATCAAAATGTATCTGACCTCCACCGTTTTGTAAGCCTCGCTTCCGCCAAAGGTAGTGAGGAGATTGATATACCCCCGCGAATGGACTCTTTCTCCAGCGAATCCGAGCAGCGGCTCGGGGTACAGCTTGATGATAGACTCGGGCAACTCCAATTGCTGGAAGACAGACCAATATAACACGTCGGCCGAGCTTCCTTGGTCGATCAGCACTTTGCGAACTCGCCAGTTGGCAATGGTGCATGAGATGACCGTGGGGTCGGTTTGGTCGGGGTCCTCAATGCTGAAGTCTTCGTCAGAGAAGGTGATGGAAGGTAAAGTTCCTTTCTTGGGCGACCCTATGTGGTTGACGCTTCTCGCGTATCGTTTCTGGGCCGAAGAGGTAGCTCCTCCCCCAGTGAAGCCTCCGACAATGGTGTTGATCGTCCCTTTTACCTTGTCAGGGTTTTGGTCAATCCCCTTACCCCAGCCTCTGTCAGTGCGTTTACTTGGGCCATCTCGGGTGTCCCGCTCTTGTTCTCGGGGCCGGGTCTTGGAACTTGGTCTGGAATATCTCTCCGGGTGTTTATGCTCTTCTTGTACGAATCTCCGTAGCTCGCCTGATCTAATGAGTCGTTCTATGAGGTCTCGCACTTGACGGCAATCTTCAGTGGTGTGCCCCGTATTCTGGTGATAAGCACATTGCTTGGTCGGGTCAGCGTCCGCTAGGGACTGGAAGCCTTAGGACGGTGCACTAAGTCTAACGCGCATGCTTCCCTAAAGATCCTGTCCCTGGATGCATTCAGGGGGGTGTATGAGGTATAAGAGTTGGCACGGCGCTCTCTTCTTGTCTCCGCTCTACGGGAGGAGGAGGGCTCCTTTTGCTTGGGTGGAAGGCCGTGCTCCCGAGCTCGGCGCTTCGCTGCGGCATTGTCTTCTATGCTCATGAAACGAGCAGCCCGGGTGCGGAGGTCATTCATGTTGACTGGAGGTTCAGTAAAAAGGGAATCGGAGAAGGAGCCGGGGTTGAGCCCGACCTGAATTGAATGCAACGCGACGACGGGATGGAGGTTGGGTATATTCCGGCAGGCCAACGCGAAACGAGCCATGTAGTCTCTGAGTGATTCCTTTTCTCCTTGCACCAGGTGATGAAGTGATACTGAGGTGGTTGGAGTCGGTCTGGCGTCCGCAAACCGAGCTTGAAAGTGTTCGTACAAGGAATTGAAGGAGTCGACCGATAACGGGGGGAGGGAGTAATACCAATCTAAGGCTATTCCCTTCAATGTTGAGGGGAACATTCGACAGAGCACATAGTCATCCTCCACGATCATGGCTGCTTGAGTGAGGAAGGCTCTCACGTGGGTAACTGGGTCCGTAGTCCCATCGTATTTGTCCTGTGACGACCATCTCCAAGACTCTGGAGCCCGGACAGATAGGATGGCTGGGACGAAGGGGTGGAGGTTCCAGACTTGACCAAGGCCAGGGGTCCGAGGATGGGGTCCGAGGTCTGCGAATGGCTGAACCTGGGAGGGACCTGGCTGAGCTGAAGAATTCGCCGCCCTTACCTGAGAGATATCATGCCGTGGTGTGGAGGTCGCGACATGCATATCCTCCCCGTAGGTGCGCTGGTTGTTGGGACCGACGCATGAATTGGACCTGTCCTCCTCTCTATCCCTTGGCTCATCATCCCGGTAGGGAATGAGGGGGGTCCTACCATGAGTTTCTTGATTTCTTTGTTGCAGGGCTTGCAATTCCAGAGTATCGGCTTCGCGTTGTCGCTGGAGGGTCTGCAAGGCCCTTTCGGTTTCTCGATTATGGGCTCGCAAGGCTTCCACGCGAGCGTCCATTCGTTCTTGTGCCTCCGCCAACGCTGCGTCCACCCGTGATTTTATGAGTTCCGCTATGGCGGGATCCACTACGGCATTGGAGTTGCTGCGGGTACGAACCATCTGGGACTGTTTCGGGATGAAGAATCAACAAGTGGTTGTGGGATTAAGAATTATCTAGCCCCACGGTGGGCGCCAAATGTTCTCGCTGGATTTTGAGGTGGTCCGAACTGAGCTCGGCCCTAAGAAATCCGGCGGCGTGAGGGGTTGGAACCCTCGTTGATTGTATGAGTGATTTAGGTTTTATTTCGTGTCATTGTCGAATCCTTTATTAGTATTTATAGGGATCGTAATTAGGGTTCATATTCATGGATTCTGTGGGGAAGATAGCTTCAGGCCTAAGAATCCCGAAAAATCAGGGAAAAGATATATGTCCATATTTGTCCAGATTTGTTCTATTTATGCTCACTAGGCCGGCCGGTGAGGAGAGCCCGACATCACCAGCGGGGATGAGCTCGGTGCTCATCCTCGGCCGTACAATAACAATAATAATAATAATAATAATAATAATAATAATAATAATAATAATAATAATAATAATAATAATAATAATAATAATAATAATAATAATAATAATAATAATAATAATAATAATAATAATAATAATAATAATAATAATAATAATAATAATAATAATAATAATAATAATAATAATAATAATAATAATAATAATAATAATAATAATAATAATAATAATAATAATAATAATAATAATAATAATAATAATAATAATAATAATAATAATAATAATAATAATAATAATAATAATAATAATAATAATAATAATAATAATAATAATAATAATAATAATAATAATAATAATAATAATAATAATAATAATAATAATAATAATAATAATAATAATAATAATAATAATAATAATAATAATAATAATAATAATAATAATAATAATAATAATAATAATAATAATAATAATAATAATAATAATAATAATAATAATAATAATAATAATAATAATAATAATAATAATAATAATAATAATAATAATAATAATAATAATAATAATAATAATAATAATAATAATAATAATAATAATAATAATAATAATAATAATAATAATAATAATAATAATAATAATAATAATAATAATAATAATAATAATAATAATAATAATAATAATAATAATAATAATAATAATAATAATAATAATAATAATAATAATAATAATAATAATAATAATAATAATAATAATAATAATAATAATAATAATAATAATAATAATAATAATAATAATAATAATAATAATAATAATAATAATAATAATAATAATAATAATAATAATAATAATAATAATAATAATAATAATAATAATAATAATAATAATAATAATAATAATAATAATAATAATAATAATAATAATAATAATAATAATAATAATAATAATAATAATAATAATAATAATAATAATAATAATAATAATAATAATAATAATAATAATAATAATAATAATAATAATAATAATAATAATAATAATAATAATAATAATAATAATAATAATAATAATAATAATAATAATAATAATAATAATAATAATAATAATAATAATAATAATAATAATAATAATAATAATAATAATAATAATAATAATAATAATAATAATAATAATAATAATAATAATAATAATAATAATAATAATAATAATAATAATAATAATAATAATAATAATAATAATAATAATAATAATAATAATAATAATAATAATAATAATAATAATAATAATAATAATAATAATAATAATAATAATAATAATAATAATAATAATAATAATAATAATAATAATAATAATAATAATAATAATAATAATAATAATAATAATAATAATAATAATAATAATAATAATAATAATAATAATAATAATAATAATAATAATAATAATAATAATAATAATAATAATAATAATAATAATAATAATAATAATAATAATAATAATAATAATAATAATAATAATAATAATAATAATAATAATAATAATAATAATAATAATAATAATAATAATAATAATAATAATAATAATAATAATAATAATAATAATAATAATAATAATAATAATAATAATAATAATAATAATAATAATAATAATAATAATAATAATAATAATAATAATAATAATAATAATAATAATAATAATAATAATAATAATAATAATAATAATAATAATAATAATAATAATAATAATAATAATAATAATAATAATAATAATAATAATAATAATAATAATAATAATAATAATAATAATAATAATAATAATAATAATAATAATAATAATAATAATAATAATAATAATAATAATAATAATAATAATAATAATAATAATAATAATAATAATAATAATAATAATAATAATAATAATAATAATAATAATAATAATAATAATAATAATAATAATAATAATAATAATAATAATAATAATAATAATAATAATAATAATAATAATAATAATAATAATAATAATAATAATAATAATAATAATAATTTCTTAATTTGCAGGGAGGGTGAAGGTGAGGTGAAGGGAAGAGTAGCAGAATGGATCAGTTGTTGGCAACGAATCTGATTCCCACCCATTGCGTTTGAATATTTCGAATTCTTAGAACATATAAGGGTTTGGGTGAGATGCCCTTTACCGCGAAACCAAGAAAATTCAGTAAGGAATATTAAGGGAAACATAAACATACCAATACAATTTTGAGTGAAAAAAAAAATAGAGACTATTTATTTTGGTATCCTATGATTTTTAATCTATAATTCACTTTAATTTTTATGAATTATTTATTGAGAGAGAAAGGTTGGCTGACACTTATCTCGTATCATCCATTTTAAACTTGAATTTTATAAATTTATTTTTAATCATTACTGAAATCTCTTTCCAATTAAGATATAAATATATTTTGTAAATTCATACTTTATCTCTTATTTTGTTGATACAGAACTTTAATTATATTTCAAAGGACAGATTCAAAATATATATTTGAAAACGGATCATAGCTATGGATTAAAATTATATAAAAAAAACTAAAATTACGTAACAAAAATTGGATCGAAAATTATGATAGGACAAAAACTGTAATTTAGCCAATGAAAACGAAAACAATTCATGCGGATGGTTTGGTTGCTTTTGCTAATTAAGCCATTGACTAGTGGAAAATAATATTAAAATGTGTCTATTTATGTGAAATATATTTTAGTAAATTTTTTTCTAATAGATATCAAATTTCATTATTTTAATCATAAAATTAAAAGTTTTTATTATTTAAATTAACTTTATAATGCTTATGTAACTTAAAAATTAGCTAATACTTTTTTATTAGTTCCGCTTCAATGTCTACAATCATTTGTAAAATAAATGACAACTAGGCCATAAAATTATCTAGATAAAGTGTTTAATTTATTTAAACTCTAATAGATATCTCATATTAATCCTCCGTTATTTTATTTTTCTACAAGATTATTAAAGAAACAAAAATATCCAAGTGTTTATGACTTTATACATACATTAAAATATATATATAAAACATCACTCACTGTTATAAGTTACACCTTATAATTTTCTTAATTATAAGGTGCTATTTTTCTTAATGTTTAACTCATCCATTATTAATTATTAATCCATTCACTTCTTTTCTTTGTTTTTGTTTAGTGACTGTAATTATATTAGTACAACTATGGTTACATAATAATTTAATTTTATTGAAGAAATATAAAGTAAGAAATAAAATTTAAAGTAATGAAAAGTTAAGAATTTATCTTTGTACAATCTTTTTTAGTTCTTGTCAAAACAGCCAAGTCCCACTCATGATAATTATATGTCATCTTTTAGGACGGTCATCTTCCCCTGTGTCACAAAGGTGTAAGTCAAACTTTGTTGTTCCCGGTTCTTCTTCTATTTTCCCATTCTATTCCTTGTATCCTTTTCTGATTATAATATGTTGAGTCATTTCCTGGTTCAATCAAGTTTAGGGCTAGAGACTTTATTCCCAATTTTCTCTCAATTTTTTTCTCTTTCACTTTTTCTTTCTTTTGACAATTTTTTCTTTTCTCTTTATTTTTTTTCCTAATTACCACAATTACTCATCCATCTTCCTCGATCGACGACATTATATTATGTGAGTATTTTGAAAATTAATTTTGGTTATTGGTAAAGTGTTATAAGAGCTTAGTTTCTATTGTTTTAAATTGGTTTTCTACCTGAAATTTTTATATTACCATTAGATTGTTATAAAGAATGATGTTGAGTGATAATACTATAAAGTGAAATTTGGAAGTTTATACTTCTTCGTGGAAAGAAACTTGCTTTGTTTCTAGTGTTTGACTAATTGTTGTTAATCACATTTTCTTGTCATAAATATTTGTCATTAATTATTAATTATCTTCACGGATATATGTTCATATTTCTATTAATTTCTTGTTAAACACTAGAGACACATGGAATTGACCATTTGGTGATTCATATTAGAGAATACTGTTTTGCCCCATCATTGATGATATAAGTCATGTTGTGGAGTTCATACATAGTAAGTATTATAAAAATTTGTTAACTACTAATGATTATTGGTTTTAAACTATTTTTAGGCTTTGTATAAAATAACCAACGGTATCATATGCTCTCAAAAATTAATTTTCATAATGATACATTTTTATTTTTATTAATTTTTCTGCATTTAATACATCACATTATAATATTATTAATATCAATTAACATGATTTAGTGTATTTATGAGTTTGGACTCAATTGGGCCTTAAGTGCTTATTTTTGATTTAATTCGCTGAAAATTTCAGTTTTGACAAGGTTCACTAAAATAAGCATAACTCTCACCACAAAACTCTATTTGAGCTCCATTATATGTCAAATTAAAGAGGATTCAAAGAGCTACAAAAGTTATGAGACATGAAGAACTAATTTTTAGTACATCTTGGGTGAAATGAGGTTAGAAAATGAAGCATGAAACCTGTTGCGAGATTCCAACGTAAAGAATTAGCGTAGGCCTTTTTAAATCAATGTAAATTGGTCCATTTTGTAAATGTTGTAGGTGAGTTTCGAATTGGGGTGTTCTGCTCATTAAAAGTTATGTGCCTTGCACATGCTTGACCCCTATACAGTACCCCAAACTCAAAATCTGAAACACTTTACTTTCACTTTGCATTTTAATTGAGTTTTTTCAGTAATTGAGTTTCCTTCTTCTCTTGCTGTGCTAGGGTTTCATTTGCCCTCTTTCATTTCCTTTCAATTCTTGTGTTTTGTTTCAATTGCCTTTTAATTCAATTCATTTCTGTTGTAATTCAATCTTTAATTTCGTAGTTAATTCTAGTTTCTGCAATTTCCATTCAAGCATACTTAATTTTCCAGCAATTGTTCTTATTCCCGTTTAACAATTTGATTTCGTTTTTGATCCTTCTTTCTGCGTTTTTGATTACTGTTATGAAATTTTGTTTAATGATAGGTTTAATTTCAATTATGCGTAGCTAATTTCATTGACCAATTCGATATCAATAGGATCCCTAATTTCCTTAGGTTCTTCGTTTCTAATGGAATGAGTACTCGTTTTGGATTGTATAACTTCGAATTCATTATGTTGATTGATGTTTTGAATTGAGATTATTGATTTCTGGCGTTGTTTATCAACAACGAATGCAGTGAACTAATTTTAGGATTCGAAACCGAGTTGTGTGCTCTCATACGATTATGTGAGTTTAAAGGTCATCAAGTATTCGATGAAAATTCTCTAAGATCTTAGAGCGTTAGTTTGGTGTTGGAATGCAGAGATCTCGGTTCCAACATAGTGCATAGATGCGTGCTTTTATTTTGTTGAACCGATGAGGGAAATTAGGATCTGACAGAGATCGGATTGGTGCCTTTTATTCATCTATTGACTGCGTTTTTAATCCTTGTTTAATTGTTGTTATTGCTTAATTATTTACTGTTTAATTGCTTTAAATTTCCCTCTGCATAAAACCCCCCAAAATTTTGTTTAATTTTTGGCTACAGAGAAGTGACAAAGTGATCCGTAGGGAAACGATCCGAGTCTACTATTACTGCAAAGTAATAGATAGACTTTGGTATTATTTGACGCACGTTCAGCGTGTGTGTCACATAAATAATTACATATATTAAAAATGTAGTTAAAACGGTTACTAAAATTTTCGTAAAAATGTGTGTTTCGACCGTGTTTATTATTACATTTAATTAGGTGAAAAAACGTAGTTTAAAATAATTTACAGCTGCGTAGCCATGCTATTACGTAATTTAGGTAAATTGCGGTTATGTTCTAATTAAAAATGTAGTTAAAAAATAACTTTATTATTTGCCATTTTTATTTTTATTTAATGTTTTGAACGCCATTTGATATTTACGATGTATTATATAATCACTGTTTGAGTTATATTATTGTCTGTATACGAGTATGTCTCTGTACTTAGTATAAGAAATCTATTAAGAATTAATACGTGAAAATTATATAGTATTATACATAAAAATACGTTTTTCTGAAATACTTAATCATTTCCGCGACTGCGTTTGTATACGCAGTATGGGTTGAAAAATTCAAACAACAAGGAAATAAAATGAGATAGGACTCATAAGATACATAATTAAGAGTAGGATAAATAAATGTACAATTGAAAATAAAACATTATATAATAAATTTTTTGTAAATTAAATACAGAAAATGTCTTAAAAATTTATCTAGAACAATATGTGAGTAATAAAATTATGAAAAAATTATTTTTAGAATCCTTATAATTTTATCCTAATTATGGAATGATTAATAAGTCACGTTATGAAAATTAAGACACAATTATAAAAATAAGAATAAAAATCATATTCTAAATTTCTAAAAAATTCTAAAGAAAATGTAACTTTTAAATTGAAATTGTGTATCAAACGTGTATAAATTTTGATCCTTGATTAAGAAACAATTAAGAAGAGTAAAATAAGGGCTAAGACATGGTGGAAACAAGAACATGTATGGTGACTGTGAAAGGGAAAAGAAATTTCAAATCTTAAGTATAATTAATTTCAAATCTTTAGTTACAAGCCTTGTTTTATTAATTTTTCACATCTATAAATAGGAAAATTTAGGAACACTTTCAGCCGGGCACTTCCTTATCCAAAAAAACCAAAATTGCTTTCATTTACTAAACACTAATACCATTAGCAAGTTTAGAAAAAATTCCAAAATTTGCTTAAGATACCAAATTTACTTTACATAATCTTTTGTGAAGTGTAGGACCAACCTTGTTTCAACTTTCCAAAGCCTATATATAAAGAGTTTTAAAGAAGGATCAAGAGAAATGAAGGTGAGGAAAGTCTCCAAGATATTCTAAGTTTCTAAATTCTTAAATATTCTAAAGTTATAAGATTCTAATTTTTATGAATTTTTAAACTTTGATGTTTAATGATTTTTATGGTCTTCTAAACTTAAATTAATAAGTGTTAATGGAGTTTTGAAGTGTTGAGAATATTTAAGGTTTTTACTAAAATAAATCAAGTTTCTATAAATTTTAAGTATTTTAAGTAATCTTTGAAAGATTTGTTAATAACAAGTGGTTATTTTGGTTTAAAAATGAACTTAAGCTAAATTGATTTGGTTTAGGTGTTTTTAAGAGAGAAAATTAAATTCTATGTACTTATAATCTATAATGCAAAGTTGAATCCATAATTAAAATATTAAGATTTTAACTTGGTATAATATCATGTGTTGTAAACTGTGATGTTTGAACCATGAACTGTGATATGAATTGTGATTGATTTCTTAGGTTGTGAACTTGGATGATATTTGTTGTGACCTTGGATGGTGAATTAGATTTGTGACACTATGATTTGTGTTTAAAAATAAATTAATAATAATGTTGTGTTTGAGGTTGTATATGTTAGATCAAGATGATTAACGTCTCAAGTTTTGATTAATTACAAGACAGATGGAACACATCAGACGGAAGCATTACAAGCCAAAGTCAGACTGAACAAACACAGACGGAAGATGACTCCTCAAAGTTTAAGTCATTCGTTTGTCCCAAAGCCAAGTCACCAGACAGAAGATAAGACATACTCTTCAGACGAAGCATCCAAGGCATTTCTTAAGACTAAAGAAGTACATCGCTTGTCAAGGAAGTGAAGCTCAGACGGAGTAACTCGCGCCAATTTCAAAATCCAAGTGTTACTCTCAAGTGTTTCCAAGATCAGTATGGGGATTCGAGATAAAATCTTCAACACGAAAAGGCAACACTCTTTTTGATAAGATATCTGTACAAGTCAGAAAAAGGTTCTGAGCGCGCCATCAAATCCGCTGTGCAAGCCCTCATTTCATTGATTGCACTCTGACACCTTTTGAAGACTTCACTTGGAAAGCTCAACGACACTTCATGTCTCTAAAGGATCTTTAAAGACTTGCCTATAAAAGGACTTCACTTGCTCTAGATCAAGTTGGCGGAACACGCTATAATTCTTAAGACTTTGTGATTTCGCTCACTGTTCTTTTTGAACTTCATTGTATTCCCCTCTCTTCAAAGAGGAACTATTTTCTTTGAAAAACTCTTTTAAATCCACTTGTGTGGTGCTTTAGCCTGAGGAAGTTGTGTTATCAAATAATACCTTGTATTAGCCTGAGGAGGCTGAGTTTCAAAGAATACCTTGTTGTTTAGCTTGGGAAGGCTGTGGCCAAATAATATCTTGTTTTAGCAGAAAGTGGCTGGGTTCAAACAATACTTGTAACCATTTCACAATTGGTAGTGAAAACTCAGTAGTTGTTGGGTAACTGGACGTAGTCTTGAATAGATGAACCAGTATAAAAATAACTGTGTTCATTTTCTTTAAGATTGTGACTAACGGGGATAATCAAAATGTAACGTCTATCCTTAAAATCAATCTTTAAAGATAAACATTATTTCGTCTGACCTTGTTTAAATCAACAGAAGAAATGATTAAATTTTTTCATTAACACAATTCAACCCCCCTTCTTGTGTTTTATCTTTTACAGTTTGGTATCGAGCTTCAGCCTCTAAGGGTTGAGTGCTTAACAACTGCTAGAGGAAAGATCCAAGATGGAGTCTCAAGGACCGTCGTTCTTGTCTGGTGGGTCATCCATGAACAAGCCTCCAGCATTCTCTAGAGATGACTAACCCTACTGGGCTGACTGCATGGAGATGTACATCAAATCTACCCAATACAGACTCTGGAAGATTATCACCCAAGGAGATATCCCCATTGTCAAACCTGAAACTGAGTGGGGAAATGAAGAATACTCCCTCATGGAACTCAACAACAAAGCCAGATACACCCTCACGTGTGCACTCTCTAAGACAGAATACAACAGATTCTGTGCCTACAAAACTGCCAAAGAGCTCTGGGATGCTCTTAAAATCTCTTATGAAGGAACTGAAGATGTTAGAATGAGAAAAGCTGCAACCCTTCAAAGAGAATATAAGATGCTCTCCATGAAGAAAGGAGAATCTATTGATATGATGTTTGGAAAATTCCAAACCATATTAAATGGACTCACTTCATTGGGAATCACGTTCACCAAGGCCCAAAATAACATGAAGATTCTGGACAGTCTTCCTACTCCATGGGAAGCTATGTCTACTGCCATCTCTGTTAGATGTGACATGAAGACATTGACTCTTGATGAGTTAATAGGTGCTTTGAGAGTACATGAGGTACTTCTCTGCAAAAAGGACAAAATCAAAGTTCAAGAGCCCATAACTCTTCCGTCTGTGAATGAGGTCCCTAAGGAAGAATCTGTTAACAAGGAGAGAAAGAAGAAGAATAAGATTCTTAAGGCTGAAACCACTGAATCTGATTCGGCTGATGGATCGTCTGAGGATGAGATCTCTCTCATGGCTAGACGCTTCAAGAAGATGATGATGAAGAAGGGAAGAGGTCAGCGCTTCTTCAAGAAGAAGGAGAGGAAGTTTCCTGAGAAGTCTTCAAGCAAGGAGGAAAGCTAAGAGATCGTCTACTACGAATGCAGAAAGCCTGGGCATATGAGATCTGAATGCCCAAGGTTGAAGAAAAGGTGGAACCTTCGAAGAGACAAGGGTAAAAAGAGCTTGCTGACTTGGGAAGACCTTGATAGCGAGAGCTCAGAAGAATCCACAGAGGAAGAAGAAACAACAAACATTTGCCTCATGGCTGGAGACGCTGTCTCATCTGAGGTAATAGAAAGTCACACTTCTTCATCTTCTTCGTCTGATTTTGAGTCAGAATCAGAAGAAATGTAATATGATACACTTTTGGCAAACTCACATTTTATTGTTGAGCAATATAAAGTATGCAAAACCAAGTTGAAACAAACTTTGGGAGAAAATGCTACTTTAAGAACTGATAATGAGTTGCTTCAAAAGAAAGTATCCTCCATTTTTCTTGTTGAAATCGAAAGATTAAAGAAAGAAATTAAATCTTTACTCAAAAACTTAACAAAGTTCACTAAAGGATCCTCCATGCTTGATAACATTTTAAAATATGGGAGGTCTCTATCTGATAAAAGTGGACTTGGTTACGTTGAAAAGACAAACGAAAAGAAAACCAAATTGGTTTCGTCTACTCACAAGAAGAAGAACAAAAGCTACAATAAGGTTCCAAATGATTATAAGAAGAATACAAGAACCTTAAACAAAAAGAAACCTTCTTCTACTAACAAAGGAGGACCCAAAAAGATTTGGGTACCAAAGTCACTCATTATTCCTGTTGCAGATATCCTTAATAGGAAGAGAGAAGACTTCAAGCTGGTACCTGGACAGTGGGTGCTCACGACACATGACGGGAGACCTGTTTATGTTTTAAGATCTCAGACCAAGTAAAGGGTCTGTATCATATGGTGCAGGGAAAGGTAAAATCCTAGGAATTAGGACTGTTGGTAAGACACCCAACCCTCTCATTCAAAATGTGTCTTATGTTAAAGGCCTAAACTTCAATCTACTTAACATAAGTCAATTTTGTGATAGTGGATATGAAGTTACTTTTAACGTTGATGAATGTATAGTAAAAAATAATGACAAATCCATTCTGTTTATTGGGTAAAGAAAGAATAATCTCTATTAGGTTTGTCTTTCTGGACCTTAGTGATCGAATGTAACATGTTTGATTTCAGCAAATGATGAACGAGATATTTGGCACAAAAAGCTTGGACATTTGAGTCTCATATTTAAAAAATTTCTAAAAAGGATCTTGTGAAAGGTTTGCCAAAAATATTTTGGAAATCCAATCGTCTGTGTGAATCTTGTCAGCATAGGAAACAACTTAAAGCTTCTTTCAAATCTAAATATGTTGTTTCCACGACAAGACCCTTAGAACTGTTACATATTGATCTCTTTGGACCCATTCAGACATAAAGTCTTGGAGGAAAGAGATATGGATTTGTAATTATAGATGACTATACTAGATTTACATGGGTATACTTCCTAGCCCATAAACATGAGTCATTCAGTGTCTTTGAAATATTCTGCAAACGTGTTCAAAAAGAAAAAGGAATATGTATTGCGTCTGTTAGGAGTGATCATGGAACAAAGTTTGAAAACTCTGAGTTCAAAGCCTACTGTTTTGAAAATGGTATCTTTCACAAATTTTCGTCTCCAAGAACTCCTCAACAAAATGGGGTTGTGGAAAGGAAAAATCGTGCCTTACAAGAAATGGCTAGAACTTTGTTGCATGAAAGCTCTCTTCCAAAATATTATTGGGAAAAGCAATTAATACTTCTTGTTATATTCAAAATAGAATATTGATAAGACCAATATTGAATAAGACTCCATATGAACTATGGAAAGGAAGAAGACCCAACATTTAATACTTTCATCCTTTTGATGTGAGTGTTTCATCTTAAATACTAAGGATCAACTTGGAAAGTTCGATTCAAAAGTGGTTAAGGGATTTTTACTTGGATACTCTAATACATCTAAAGCATATAGAGTGTTTAACTCTAAAAGGCAAGTTGTAGAGGAATCTATTCATGTAAAATTCCAAGATAACTCAAAGGATGATAAAGAAATATCAAACCTAGAAAATTTGTTTGATAATTTGCAGATTAACCCCTCTGGTCAAGAAGCTGGTCCGTCTGTCCAAACTTGCACAGATGCAAGAACAGACGAAAGAACATCTCCCAGTACAGGCGAACCTTCTTCGTCTGCTCCTCAACAACAAGATAATCAAGCTCTTGTCAGAACTTGGAGGTTCGCCTCAAACCACACCGAGGATCTTATCATTGGAGATAGACATCAAGGTGTTCAAACAAGATCGAGATTGAGAGATGTGTCTGGATATGCTCTTGTGTCTGATATAGAGCCCAAAGATATTGAAGAAGCTCTACAAAAGAATGATTGGATTTCAGCTATGGAAGAAGAGCTAAACCAGTTCACAAGGAACACTCAATCAAAAATAATACAATTAAATGTAGTAAACTAGGAATGACTCCTAGGTCGTCTCTCAAGGACCATCATTGTGTTTCTATCAAAGACAGGACACATGGGGGTTGTGATTATAATTAAAACAGAATTATAAAATTGAGAAATTAACAAATAACTGAAATGGGATTAACCTATTGATTAGATTGCAATTCACTTATCCTAGGTTACATGATTAATTAACTAAGCGAAAATTAATCACAACAAATGCTTAAATTACTCAACTCTCAATCCAACCCAAATTAATTAACTAAGCGAAAACTAACTCTAGGCTTTCCTTATGCGAATTAAGCATTCACACACATCAATCATTCCATTTCCAACAAATTATGAATCAACTCATTAAGCATGAGTAGAGAAATAATTTGCCTATTAACTGAAACATTAAGCATGAACAGAAATTGGGGCATTTAGGCACTAGAATAATTGATGAAGAATTAAGAACAAATAGAGCACACTCAATACATAACAGGAACCTCAAAAATATTTTACAACCCAATTCAAGAGGATAACCCAACTCAAATTAAAGACCCATTAATTTGTAGATACAAAATTAAGGAAGAAGAAAATAACATAAACGAAATTGGAATTGCAGAAACGGAATTTGCACAATTGAAACAGCAAATGGAACAAACAGTAAAACAAAATTGCACTTGAATTGAAAGAGGGAATAAGAGAATAAACTGCAATTGATTGATGAATTGGAATTAAAATGCAAGTCTGAACAGCCCACAATAAAGAACCAGTAGTAAAATAAAGAAGAAAAATGAAGAAGAAAAGAGAAGAGAAGAGAAGAGAAAAGAGAAGAACCTCCACTAAAACCTAGCCTAAAACTCCAAAAACCCTAATTCTCCAATTGTCCAATACTCTCCTCAAATCTGATTGCCCTTTTTAATTACCCATGACTAGCCCCCCATGTGTAAGGTACATGTCATTTTTAAGTGAGAAGGGTCCCCAATTCGAATCCCATATACAGCCAAACAAAGTGAATGAATTAAATGCATTTAAATGAGTCCAATTCGCTGGAAATTCCCGCATATACTTCGTGGTCCACTTTCAAGGCTAATTTCACCCTAGATACAGTCTGAATTGGCTCTTCGTGTCTTCATGACATTTATAGCTCTGTCAATCCTCTTTTATTTTCAAAAAACCTGAGCTCAAAATGATATCTTTGGAGAAAGTTATGCCTGTTTTAGTGAAACTACTTAATTCTGGAAAAATATAGCAAATTGAAACAAATTAAGCACTTAAAGCCCAAATGAGCCCAAACTCATAAATGCATTAAATCATGCTAATTAACCATTAATCATGCTTTAATAGGATATAAAATATGCAGAGAAAGTGATCAAAATAATAACTCATCAATGTATGGACCTTAGTGGAAAGACCAAGGAACAAGAGCATCATAGGAACAAGATGTGTATTCATAAATAAGCTAGATGAAACTGGTAAAGTGGTAAGAAATAAAGCAAGGTTTGTAGCTTAAGGCTATAACGAACAAGAAGGTATTGACTTCACTTAAACCTTTGCTCCAATAGCTAGATTAGAAGCAATTAGAATTTTACTTGTTTTTATTGCTCATAAGAATATCGTCTTATATCAAATGGATGTGAAAAGTGCTTTTCTTAATGGTTTTATTGAGGAAGAAGTGTATGTCAAACAACCTCCTGGTTTTGAGAGTCAATCTCAACCTGATCATGTTTTTAAATTGAAGAAAGCGCTTTATGATCTTAAACAAGCTCCTAGAGCTTGGTATGACAGATTGAGTTCTTTTCTTCTTAAAAATGATTTTTCAAGAGGAAAGGTTGATACAACTCTCTTCAAGAAGTGTTTCGAAAGACTTAATCATTGTTCAAATATATGTAGACGATATAGTCTTTGGAGCTACTAACGAATCCTTGTGCAAGGATTTCTCTAAGTTAATGCAGGATGAGTTTGAAATGAGTATGATGGGAGAATTAAAGTTCTTCCTAGGACTTCAAATCAAACAGACGAAGCAAGGAATCTACATCCACCAACAGAAGTATACTAAGGAGCTTCTCAAGAAGTTCAAGATGGAGAATGCTAAGCCCATGAAGACACCAATGCATTCGTCTGGTGCTAGTCTTAACAAAGATGAATCAGGTAAGACCGTTGATCAGACGGTATACCGAGGTATGATTGGTTCTCTCCTTTACCTCACTGCGAGTAGACCTAACATTATGTTTAGTGTCTGTCTCTGTGCTCGCTTTCAATCTGATCCTAGAGAATCACATCTTCATGCTGTAAATGCATTCTTAGATATCTTATTGGAACCACTAATCTCTCTCCGTTTTATAAGAAAAATAGTGATTTCAGTCTGAGTGGTTATTGTGATGCTGACTATGCTGGAGATAAAGAGGAGAGGAAAAGCACAAGTGATGGATGTCAATTCTTAGGCACATCACTTATTTCTTGGTCAAGCAAGAAGCAAAACTCCATAACACTCTTAACCACTGAAGCGGAGTACATCGCTGCAGCTGGGTGTTGCTCACAACTACTTTGGGTAAAACATCAACTTGAGGATTACTCTAGGTTTGAAACCCAAATACCAGTATTTTGTGATAATACAAGTGCAATTAATCTCAACAAAAACCCTATTCAGCATTCAAAAGCTAAACATATTGAAATCAAGTTTTATTTTATAAGAGATTATGTTCCAAAAGGTATTTTTAATATACAGTTTGTTCAAACTGATTTTCAATGGGCAAATATCTTTACAAAGGCTTTAGACGAAACAGGTTTTAATTTTATTAAAGAAAATTTGGGAATTGTTTCTTTAATTGATTAAGTTATTTCGTTTGTACCTTTCGTCTGTACATTTCGTCTGATTATTTTCTCGTTAAGATGAAACATTGCGTCTGATCAAGTTGAATCAGTTTGAGTAAAATTCAACAAACACAACGTTATTATTTAATTAATTTAAAGTTGACTGTGAAGGGACATAATAAATGCAGCATTAAATGTGTCTGCCATTTATTACACTATTCTAGGACTTCGAAAGGCACGCACAAGAAAAACTCGAAGTCAATTCAATCATAAAAATGGCAATCATGAGATAACGTCAAATCAAGGACGGTTTCAATTCTTTTGTCTGATAAATTATAACCGTTTCACCTTTGACTATAAATACTGCAAAGTTATCATATTTATTCTTTACAGTATTCAATACTCTCAAAACTACTTCTCTATCTAAGAACTCTTACTTTCGAAATCTCTCTTTTTCAAAAATCAGAAATGGCCGCCAAGAAATCCAAGATTTTCGGAGAGACCTTCTTTGCTCAAGACCTTTTCTTGCCAAGCAAGTGGATTGCTAAATCTACTCTTGAAGGAGTCTCAAATTGCGTGGTGAGGATGCTTACTCACACAGGGTGGATGGACTTTGCTGAATGGAAAGGTCCATGGTTGATGGAGGTGTATGCTGAATTCTAGAGCGACGCTAGAGAAGTTGAAGATGCTATTGTTGGTACCATTGGCAACAAACAATACCTCATCACTGTAGACGTCATTGCTGCAACAGGGAAGTGCAAGGCGGAAGGACGTTTCTACAAAGCCAACTGGATGGACAACGAGAAAGAAGAACATGTTGACAAGATGTTGTACACTAAGGTTCGTAATGAAGACAATCTTAAGTTCTACAGAGCTGGTAATCTTGCTCCAACATGCAGAGTGATTCACAACCTCCTCTTCGACATCTTCACGCCAAGGACTGGCTCAAGGGATAATGTAAGCAACCGAGACCGGTTCTGCATTTTCTACCTTCTCAAGAAAGGCAGGATGAGCCTTCCTCACATTATTATGGACCATTGGTTGAGCGCCTTAAGGGCGAGAAATATTAGGAGGAAGAGTAGCATTCCATATGCTACACTCTTCTCTCATATTATCCTGAATCAAGGGTTTGATGCCACTGGAGTAGTGTGACACAATGAAAATATTGAAGTGAAAGGTAGCACCTTTGCGAAGATGCGTCTACCTCCAAGCTTCCTTCACTTCCAAAGCGGTGAAGACGAACCACTTTCCCCCATAACTCATGATCCACCACACAGAGCTTGCATCAAGCGCTAAAGAAAAATCGACTCTGTAACCCAAACATAAACCCAAACACAAGCCCAAACACAAACTCAAACACAAACCCATACAAAACCCCAAACACAGCCACCCTCATTATTGTCACTGAAGTTGCCTTTGAGGATGTTCAAGCTGAACCCTTTAGGAAGAAGAAGAGGAATATTAGAATAAAACACACTGTGTCTAGGTCAAGGGAGACATACACATCCCTTAGTGAAGATGAAGGGGTAAGAAAATCTCTTGAAGATTGTGCGTCTGCTAAGGCTAGAGCAGACGAAGAAAAGAAGAGGAAAAAAGCAGAAGAAAAAGCAAAAGATATAGACACATGTTCTTCGTCTGATGAAGAATGTGTTATAATTGAGAGGCATGTGGTACCGAATGTGAGATCTCATGCTGAAGTGTTGAATCCAGAAGATCTCCCTCCAAGGCACAAGATGGACTATTCGTTTCTCAACGAATTAGTCATGAAGAGATTTGAAGCAAGATCTTGTGCAGAAAGGCTAATCAAGCCAGATTGGTTATTGTTAGATCAAGCTGATGAAACCTCTAATCTCAGTGATGGTGAACCGTCTGAATCTGCCAATGATGGCTATTGTGCAGATAATGAATACTGCTTTATTAGTGACTCTCCTTACATTGATTTGACCAATCCTTACTGCTACAGAGGAAAGAAAGGGTTTCAACTTGGGAGATTTGTCAATCCCATCATTTACCACCAACCCTTGAAGCCAGAAGATTTCAAAATGGATGTAAAGTATACCCTAGAAGAGCAACACGATTGGTTGAAGCGTCTACCTTGGGATGAACTGGCAAAGCTGAACATCAAGGGCTTGGAGAATATTGAAAGTTACAAGGATCATATTGTTGGGAAATAGATTGAAGGACCAACACTTGAATATGAACCACACATTCCTTTCAGAGAAAATACTCAATGGAAGGTTCAACATGAGATGAATGCTCTCGCTTTCCATCATTGCAAATTTGGTGATGAAAAGTCTACAATCTATGAGCCAAGAGACTGTGATCATTGGCACTTGGATGCCCTTGATAGTCATGATCCCTTCACATTCACCATTCTCATGAATCAGACGGAGTATGTGGGACTAGGCCATACTCTTGGGTTGTTCTTCCTTGGACAAGACCATACTATTCTGGGATTCGTTATTCCTTGAACATCCAGGAATTTGAAGATCCCAAAGAATTTGCTCACTCTCTACCTGAAGATCACAATCTTGCTTATAGATTGTTGTCCAATGCTTATAGAAGAGAAGAGAAAGGAAGGTTAGCCTCCTTTCGTCTGGATCCAAAGAAGAGCGAGAAAGAGTTCAGGTATCTACCCTTCTTGATGGGCTCTCAATTCTCATCCTTAATCACGAATGAAACCATGTTCTTTCTGGTTATGGACATTTCGTGTCCATGCCTGGTAAAATTCTTGGCAAAAGGTAAGGAGAAGAAGGAACCGTCTGCCCCCAAGATCTTCAAGTACACAAGGCACGTTGCTATGCGTCTACCCTCTGTTGCTTACAACCACATGAAAGCTATTCAAGCTCAAGCCTCAAAGCCTATCAATCCTAAGATGCTAAGGATGATAGAAGAACATGAAGTAACCATGGCCTACTGCTCAGGAACCACATTTGATGAAGAGTCTGCCACTGTTGGCAACGTCTATCCTGATGGAGCATATGCCTATACTCTTCCTCCTCACGAGCCTCAATATTTACAACTTGTGACCTTCAACAAAAGTTATTCATGGCAATGGAACATAACATTCAACTCTCGTATGAAGTTGCCCTTGTTTTCCTTGCGTCTGAAGGGAACCCAAGTTGAGCCTATCATAGAGGAACTGGACTCAGATATAGACGAACCTCGACATCCTTCTGAACTTCAAACTTCTGAACTCAATCGCCTGAATCATCATCTGAAGACTCCGTTGAGAAGTACAATGCTTTGAAGAGAAAGTATGATGCGTTAGAGGAAAACTGTGAGCACTTGAATAAGAAGAATAAGGAGCTTGAGGAGAATCAAGTGTCTATCATTGCTCAGATGCAGCAGCTTAAGAGTATAGTTATGGGTCTTGTGCAGCATCAACCTCAACTTTCACCAAAATAGATTTTTGTTAATTCTCAGCCCAAGGGGGAGAATTATTTGAGGAAGGGTTATGCTAAGGGGGAGTTTAAAGCATCGTCTGAGGGGGATCTGAAGACAAATGAAGGATGAAGACTTGTAATCTAGTCTTATTTTTTATTTAATTTTTGCTCTGATATTCTTTTATTTGATTATTTGTAATTCTTTCACTCTGTTTAAAACCTTGTAATTGTATAAATGGATTACATCACATTGATGTAACAATTCTTATAAAGAGGTATATTTAGAGAACATCGTCTTGATGTAAATCTAGCTTGCTATAACTATGTTTTTGTTAACTTTGTCTTATGCAGATGCGTTCTTAAGTGTTATTCCTGTATGGTCTGTAATCATAAAAAATGGAGAGATTGTTAGATCAAGATGATTAATGTCTGAAGTTTTGATTAATTACAAGACAGACGAAACACATCAGACAGAAGCATTGCAAGCCAAAGTCAGACTGAACAAGCACAGACGGAAGATGACTCCTCAAAGTTTAAATCATTCTTTGTCCCAAAGCCAAATCAGACGGAAGATAAGACGATACTCTTCAGACGAAGCATCCAAGGCATTTCTTAAGACTGAAGAAGTACATCGTCTGTCAAGGAAGTGAAGCTCAGACGAAGAAACTCGCGCCAATTTCAAAATCCAAGTGTTACTCTCAAGTGTTTCCAAGATTAGTATGGGGATTCGAGATAACCTCTTCAACACGAAAAGACAACATTCTTTTTGATAAGATCTCTATACAAGTCAGAAAAAAGTTCTTAGCGCGCCATCAAATCCACTATGCAAGCCATCATTTCATTGATTGTACTCTGACATCTTTTGAAGTCTTCACTTGGAAAGCTCAACAACATTCTTCATGTCTCTAACGGATCTTTGAAGACTTGCCTATAAAAGGACTTCACTTGCTCTAGATCAAGTTGGCGAACACGCTATAATTCTTAAGACTTTGTGATTTCGCTCACTGTTCTTTTTGAACTTCATTGTATACCCCTCTCTGCAAAGAGGAACTCTTTTCTTTGAAAAACTCTTTTAAATCCACTTGTGTGGTGCTTTAGCCTGAGGAGGCCGTGTTCTCAAAGAATACCTTGTATTAGCTTGAGGAGGCTGGGTTTCAAAGAATACCTTGTTGTTTAGCCTAGGAAGGCTATGACAAAAGAATATCTTGTTTTAGCCAAGAAGTGGTGGGTTCAAACAATACTTGTAACCATTTCACGGTTGGTAGTGAAAACTCAGTAGTTGCTGGGTAACTGGACGTAGTCTTGAACAGACGAATCAATATAAAAATAATTGTGTTCATTTTCTTTAAGATTGTGACTAACGGGGATAATCAAAGTGTAACGTTTGTCCTTAAAATCAATCTTTAAAGATAAACATTATTTTCATCTGACCTTGTTTAAATCAACAAACGATCCTTAAAATCAATCTTTAAAGATAAACATTATTTCATCTGACCTTGTTTAAATCAATAAAGGAAAGGATTAAATTTTTTAATTAACACAATTCAACCCCTTTCTTGTGTTTTAATCTTTTTTCAGTATACCTTGCAAAGAAAAGTTGTGTACCCTTGAGGTTGAGTACTCCTGTGGGAAGTTGCGTACCTTTATTAACAAGGTTGTGTGAATTTTAAACATATTAATAGTGTGGAGGTAAGATCATGTTCATATATGTATAACCTCGAATAGAGGTGAGCCTCAGTATGTGGTGTAGATAATAAACTTAATTTGTGTGTCTAAGTATGATGCTTAGTAATGGGGTGGGGGGGTCTTTGAGACATAATGTAAAATATAAACACACAAGAAGGGGGGTTGAATTGTGTTAATTAACTAAAATCTTTTCAGACAATGTATTTTGCGTCTGTTAACTAAAGATTTGGACAAATGCAATGTACTTTTCTATTTAAAAGATTGATTTTAATAAAAACTTTTGTTTAAGTTATTTATCCCCAGTTAGTCAACAGAAGAATAAATAAAGCAATGATATTTTTATGTCGGTTCGTCTGTGAAGACTATGTCCAGTTACTTAGCAACTTGTTAAGTTTTCACTAATAGTATTCTTTGAAGCTAGCCACTCCTGGGTAATTACAAATATTCTTTAGACTTAGCCTTCTCAGGCTAAACACGATATTCTTTGGACCCAGCCTCTACAGTTGAACAAGGTATTCTTTGGACACAGTCTCCACAGGCTAAATAAGGTTTTCTTTCAACACTTATCCTCCTCAGGCTAAAACAAGGTATTCTTTGGACCTCGTCTCCCTCAGGCTAAACATATATTCTTTAAACACTTAGTCTTCTCAGGCTACAATACCACAACAATGGTTTTACAAAGAAGATCAAAGAAAGATTATCTTCTACACAAAGAAGGATTTTACAATGAATAGAAAATTAAGTTCAGGGTGAGTGAACTTGGTTTGAAGCTTTGTGAGCGAATAAGATATTGATAGCTTTGTAGAGTGTTTGCCAACTTCAACTCGTTACAATGAAGTCTTTTTATAGGTAACTTATTGAAGTATCTATTAGACTGAAGATTTGAACATTTGTACTTTGTCTTGGGTACTCTAACATCTAGCAGAGTGAGCAATTAGAACATTTAATGATTTCATAGTGGAAGCCAGCACGAGATCAGACTTTGACTGATGTGCTAAGAGATTTCACTGAAAAGTGCAGTTCACTTTTTGTGTTGCAGATGTTTAATCCAAATCTTTTTCTTCCTTTAGAAGCTTTTGAGTAACGACTTGATTTGATTGAAGACACGTGTTACCCTGCGTCTGAACTTCATTAAACTTCACTAGGCGAATGAATATGACTTAACTCATGTTTCAGTCATTCGTTTGTCTTCAATCTTCTTCTTTTTCAACTTCAATCTTCATGTCTTCAAAATATATCTTAGTTCAAAGTGACTTGAAGTTGAGTTGGAGTTTTGACACTTTGTCTTGATCATTATGAAGGTTCTCCATCTGATGTATAACTTTTTTAGGTAATGCATTGTTTGGCCAAACTACATGTGTCCATTCTAAAGGTGGACGTGGCTGAAACACAATAATTGGTATTTGTTATTTGGTTAGTGATGTCACAACTTAGAATCAAGGGTAGAAAAAAATAAAGAAAAGTGTTGGTATTTTGATTGGTTAATTGTTCTTATATTTTAAGTTTTCGTGTGTAGGTGCATCATAAACTGATGACGCTTGCAATGACAAGTAAGTTTGCAATTTTCTCTTTGCTTATTGTCCTTCGTTAATTTTTAAGTTTTACAGACTTTATATCTCTAATTTACACATGATTTTCAGTAGGTTGATTTATGAAAATATGAAATATAATTTTTATTTATAATGATTTTTAGCCTTTAGTGAGAGTTTGTATGTTGATATAATCCACCATAACTTTAAAAGTTGAAGTTTGTCATTTTTTTTCTTTTTTTTATCTAATTTTTGGATAAAAGATTCATCAAGGTTTGTTAAATCAAGATGATTTAACATTTTAGTTTTGATAATTACAGAACAGTCTGTTGAGCCTGTAGACGGAAGAATGATCAGACGAATCATTAATAAGCATAGTCAAGATGCATCCTCAAGCACAGACGCACAAGATGAAGTGTTCAAGTCATCAAGCCTCAAAGCCACATCAGACGAAGAACCTTCATTGTTCAAGACAGAGAGCTCATCTCAACTTCAAGTCAAGAAATTAAGAAGGAAGACTTTGAAGACTGAAGTTGAAGCCGAAGGAATGAGACAGATGAATGAATTCAACACACAACTCATTTATTTATTCATTCGTCTACCTCTTTTAATGAAGTTCAGACGGAGTAACTCGCGCCCCAATTCAAATCTAGTTGTTACTCAAGAAGCTTCCAAAGACAGAATAGAGATCTGTGCAAAATCCCTGCAACACAAAAAGCAATCATGCTTTTTGTTGATGTCTCGATCAAGGTCAGAAAAAGCCTGTGCAAACATTAATTATTCTGATTGATCTCTGTCACACGTTTGAAGACCCCAAGACAGAGGACTAACGTTCAAATCTTCAGTCTAACGGATACTTCAAGAAGCTCTCTTTAAATGGACTTCATTACTTCAAGAGAAGGCTGACGAACTTCATAACAAAGAAATTATATTCGAGCTTCAAGCTTGTTAGATCAAGGAAGATTAACACCTCAAGATTTTGATTATTACAAGACAGACGAAATCAAGCTATCAAGACCTGCTAAGACGAAACCAGCTCAGACGGAAGATGGCCCTTCAAAGTTTGAAGTGTTGCGTCTGTCCACAAGCCAAGACATCAGACGGAACGTGCACAGACGGAAGAAGACTGTTAAAGCTAAAGTCTCTGTCTGTCCAAGAGTGAAGCCTTAAGACGAAACAACTTTAACTGATTACACATTTCGTCTATCCAAAAGTGAAGTCAAGTTTGGAGTCTCGCGCCAAGATTTAAAATCTAAAGGAGTCATCATGAGAAGAATCCAAGATCTGTATGGGGATCTGAGCTTTCACATCCAAAGTCAAAAAGGTCTCTACCTTTTTGTCACATCTCTGTACAAATCAGTAAAAGGAACTGCGCACGCAATTCAGTCCGAGATATCCGCTGCAACTCTCATCTATCAATCAAGGACAACTGACAACTTCTTTTGGAAAGTTCTCAAGAAGATTTCCAACGACTCTCAACGGCATTCAAATGAGTCTAACGGCTATTTGAAGAAGATGCCTATAAAAGGACTTCACTACGACCAGAACAAGTGGGCGAATACGCTTATCTTCATCTATCTCTTAAGGATTCGCTCAAATCTGTGATAGTGCTTTATTGTAAACACCTCTCTGCGTAGAGGAAAACTTTGTTTTTCTAAAACATCTTTCAAAGTCCACTTGTGTGGCATTTTAACCTGAGGAGGCTGTGTTCCAAAGAATACCTCTTGTAATAGCCTGTGGAGGCTGGGTTCAAAGAATACCTTGTTGGTTTAGCCTGAGAAGGCTGGGAGCAAAGAATATCTGTGTATAGCCAGAAGTGGCTGGGATCAAAGAATACTTGTAACCCTTTCACGGTTGGTAGTGAAAACTCAGCGGTTGCTGGGTAACTGGACGTAGTCTTGAATAGACGAACCAGTATAAAAATAACTGTGTTTATTTTTGTTTCGTCTGATCAACTAACAGGGGATAATCACATTATAACGTCTGATCATTAAAATCAATCTTTCAACATAAATATTGTTTCGTCTGAACAGCTTTGAAACCCACAGACGAAAGGGATAAAATTTTTAATTAACACAATTCAACCCCCCTTCTTGTGTTTTATCTTTTACAGTTTGGTATCAGAGCTCAGCCTCTAAGGGTTGAGCGCTTAACAGCTGCTAGAGGAAAAGATCCAGCATAGACTCACAAGGACCATCATTCTTATCTGGAGGAGCCTTCATGAACAAACCTCCAGCGTTCTCTGGAGATGATTATCCCTACTGGGCTGACAGGATGGAGATGTACATCAAGTCAACCCAATACAGATTATGGAACATAATCACCACAGGAGATATCCCCATTGTAAAGCCTGAAGGAGAATGGGGAAATGAAGAATACTCTCTGATGGAGCTAAACAATAAAGTAAGATATGCTCTTATGTGTGCTCTATCCAGAACAGATTCTGTGCCTACAAAACTGCTAAAGAATTATGGGATGCTCTCAAAATCTCATATGAAGGCACTGAAGACGTGAGAATGAGGAAGGCTGCCACTCTTCAAAGAGAATATGAAATGTTCTCTATGAAGAAAGGAGAGTCAATTGATATGATGTTTGGAAGATTCCAAACCATATTAAATGGACTTACTGTTCTGGGAATCACCTTCACAAAGGCCCAGAACAACATGAAGATCCTGGATAGTCTCTCACCTCCTTGGGAAGCTATGTCCACAGCTATCTCAGTTGGAAGAGATATGAAGACATTAACTCTAGATGAGTTAATTGGAGCTTTAAGGGTACATGAAGTGCTCTTATGTAAAAGGGAGAAAATCAAGGTTCAAGAACCTATAGCTCTTCCGTCTGTCAACAACGCTCCTAAAGAAGAATCTGTCAAGAAGGACAGTAAAAAGAAAGTAGAGATTTTGAAGGCTGATTCAACTGAATCAGAATCGTCTGATGGTTCGTCTGAAGACGAAGTCTCTCTCATGGCCAGACGATTCAAAAGAATGATGATGAAGAAGGGAAGAGGCCAACGCTTCTTCAAGAAAAAGGAGAAGAAGCTCCTGAAAAGTCATCAATCAAAGAAGATAACACGAGAGATTGTGTGTTATGAGTCGAGAAAAAAAGGGACACATGAGATCAGAATGTCCCAGATTGAAAAAGAGGTGGAGCTCTAGAAGAGATAAAGGAAAGAAGAGTTTACTGACATGGGAAGACCTTGACAGTGAAAGCTCAGAGGAATCCTCTGAAGAAGAAGAAATAGCAAAGATATGCCTCATGACTGGAGATCATGTCTCAACAGAGGTAAATTACAATGAAACTTCTTCATCCTCTTCTTTTGAGTCTGAGTCAGAATCAGAAGAAATATCATATGATACTCTTCTAGCTAACTCTCATTTTATTGCTCAGCAATACAAAACTTGCAAAACCAAGCTAAGACAAGCTTTGGAAGAGAATGCAGTTTTGAAATCTGAAATTGAGTTTCTAGACAAGAAAATATCAAGTGATGTTTCGTTTGAGTCTGAAAAGGACATTTTCATTCTTGAAATCGAAAGATTAAAGAAAGAAAATGAGTCCTTACTCAATGACTTAACCAAGTTTACAAAGGGATCCTCCATTCTTGAAAACATTTTAAAATATGGGAGATCACCAAAAGATAAAAGTGGACTTGGTTATGTTAAGCAGACAGACGAAAGGAAAAATAAACTGTTTAATTTCGTCGATAAAAAGAAGAGGAATTACAACAAGGTTCCTAACATCTACAAAAAGGCTCAAAACAAAAAGAAGCCTTTTGTAACTAACAAGAAAGGACCCAAAAGATTTGGGTACCAAAAGTCACTTATTGTTCCTGTTGCAGATATCCTCAATGGGAAGAGACAAGACTTCAAGCTGGTACCTGGACAGTGGATGCTCACGACACATGACGGGAGACCTGTCTATGTTCCAAGACCTCAGACCAAGTAAAGGGTCTGTCTCATACGGTTCTGGTAAAGGTAAAATTCTTGGCATTGGGACTGTTGGTAAGACACCCAATACCCTTATCTAGAACGTATCATACGTTAAAGGTCTTAACTTCAATCTACTTAGCATAAGTCAATTTTGTGATAGTGGATATGAAGTAGCTTTTAACTTTGATGAGTGTATAGTGAAGAACAAAGATAAATCCATTCTTTTTATTGGGAAAAGAAAGAACAACCTTTATGAGGTTTGCCTTTCTGACCTAAGTGATCAGAATGTAACATGTTTGATTTCAGCAGACGATGAACGAGATATTTGGCATAAAAAGCTTGGACATTTAAGTCTCAAGTATATTTCAAAAATTTCTAAGAAAGATCTCGTAAAAGGTTTGCCAAAAATATCTTGGAAAACCAATCGTCTGTGTGAATCTTGTCAGCATGGGAAACAACTCAAAGCTTCTTTCAAATCTAAAAATGTTGTTTCCACGACAAGACCATTAGAACTGTTACATATTGATCTCTTTGGACCCACTCAGACTGAAAGTCTTGGAGGGAAGAGATATGGATTTGTCATTGTAGATGACTATACTAGATTTACATGGGTATACTTCCTAGCCCATAAACATGAGTCATTCAATGTCTTTGAAATATTCTGTAAATGTGTTTAAAAAGAAAAAGGATTTTGTATCGCGTCTGTGAGAAGCGATCATGGAACAGAGTTTGAGAACTCTGAGTTCAAAGCCTTTTGTTTTGAAAATGGTATATTTCACAATTTTTCGTCTCCAAGAACTCCTCAACAAAATGGAGTTGTGGAAAGGAAAAATCGTACTTTACAAGAAATGGCTAGAACTTTGTTGCATGAAAGCTCTCTCCCGAAATATTATTGGGCAGAAGCAATCAACACTTCCTGTTATATTCAAAACAGAATATTGATAAGACCAATCTTGAATAAGACTCCATATGAATTATGGAAAGGAAGAAGACCCAACATTTCTTACTTCCATCCTTTTGGATGTGAATGCTTTATCCTAAACACCAAAGATCAACTTGGAAAGTTTGATTCAAAGGTGGTTAAAGGAATCTTTCTTGGATATTCCAATACATCTAAGGCCTATAGAGTATTTAACTCTAAGACGCAAGTTGTAGAAGAATCAATCCATGTAAAGTTTCAAGATAACTCAAAGGTTGATAAAGAAATATCAGACCTAGAAAACTTGTTTGATAATTTGCAGATTAATCCTTCTGGTCAGAATTCAAGACAAGATGATAAACAAGGGTCAAACGATACAGGGTCAGACGATACAAGGACAGATGATAGATGCACGGACATTTTAACCCTCTTCGTCGATACTCATCAACAGGAGATCAAGCCCCTGCAAAAACATGGAAGTTTGCATCAAACCATACAGAAGATCTCATCATTGGAGATAGATCTCAAGGTGTTCAAACAAGATCTAAAGTGAAGTATATTTCAAGCTATGCTCTTGTATCAACTTTGGAGCCAAATAACATTGAAGATGCTCTTCAAGACAACGATTGGATTTTGGCTATGGAAGAAGAACTCAATCAGTTCACAAGGAATGATGTATGGACCCTTGTTGAAAGACCAAAGAACAAAAGCATCATCGGAACCAGATGGGTGTTCAGAAACAAGCTTGATGAAGCTGGAAAAGTGGTAAGAAACAAAGCAAGGTTAGTAGCACAAGGGTACAATCAACAAGAAGGTATTGATTTTACTGAAACCTTTGCACTTGTAGCTAGATTAGAAGCTATTAGGATATTACTCACTTTTGCTGCTCACAAGAATATCGTTCTATATCAAATGGATGTAAAAAGTGCTTTTCTAAATGGTTTTATTGAAGAAGAAGTGTATGTAAACCAACCTCCTGGCTTTGAAAGTTTGTGTCTCGGCGGATCATGTTTTCAAACTCAAGAAAGCATTGTATGGTCTTAAATAAGCTCCTCGAGCTTGGTATGACAGACTCAGTACTTTCCTTCTTAAAAATGGTTTTTCAAGAGGAAAGGTTGATACAACTCTTTTCAAGAAAAGTGTTTCAAAGGACTTTATTATAGTCCAGATTTATGTAGACGATATAGTCTTTGGAGCTACTAACAACTTTTTTTGCAAGGATTTTTCAAAGCTAATGCAGGACGAGTTTGAAATGAGTATGATGGGAGAATTGAAGTTCTTTCTAGGACTTCAAATCAAACAGATGAAAGAAGGAATCTACATCCATCAACAGAAGTACACAAAGGAACTTATCAAGAAGTTCAAGATGGAAAATTCCAAGCCTATGAAGACCCCAATGCATTCGTCTGGAGCGAATCTTAACAAGGATGAGTCGGGTAAGTCGTAAATCGACGATATACGAGGTATGATTGGCTCACTTTATTTAACCGCGAGCAGACGACATTATGTTTAGCGCGTACGTACATCTATGCGCGCGTTTTCAATCGATCCCAAAGAATCTCATTTACAAGTTTGTAAAAAAAGAATTCTTAGATATCTTGTTGGAACAACTAATCTCTCTCTGTTTTATAAGAGAAATAGTGATTTGAGTTTAATAGGCTTTTGTGATGCTTGATTATCTTTGGAGATAAAGTGGAGAGAAAAAGCACAAGTGGTGGATGCCAATTTCTTGGATCATCACTAATATCTTGGTCAAGCAAGAAACAAAACTCCATTGCACTCTCAACAACTGAAGCAGAATACATTGTTGCGGCAGGGTGTTGTTCACAACTACTATGGATCAAACATCAACTTGAGGATTATTCCAGGTGTGAGAATCATATACCAGTATTTTGTGATACCACAAGTGCAATCAATCTCAGCAAAAATCCTATTCAACACTCAAAAGCTAAACATATTGAAATTCATTTTCATTTCATAAGAGATTATGTCCAAAAAGGTATTTTCGATATACAGTTTGTTCAAACTGATTTTCAATGGGCAGATATATTTACAAAAGCTTTAGATGAAACACGATTCAATTTCATTAAAGAAAATCTTGGAATTATTTCTTTGAATGATTGAAAATTGTTTAAATCTGAGTTATTGATTGAATTTGTTAAAATCTGTACTTTTTGTTCGTCGTACATTACTTCGTGTTAAGACGAAACATTGCGTCTGATCAAGTTGAATAGTTACTGTGGTAAAATTCAATAGACGCAACTGTTACTTTTTAATAAGTTTATCTCAAGTGTGCAGGGACAAATTAAAGAGAGCAATAAATGTGTCTGTCATTTATTGCACTATTCTAGGACAATGATAAGCACGCGCCGTGAATTGCAGAGGTCAAATCAATCATTGAAAAGGCAATGATGTGGACATGTCAAATCAAGGACAATTTTCAATGGACACGTCATAAAAAGGGGCAGTTTTCAAAATCTCTTTCGTCTGATGAATTGCAATCGTTTTTAACTATTACCTATAAATACCTTTGAAAGTTCTCTCTTTTACTCATTACCATATTTCGCTATTGCTATCGTCTGAAGAACTCACAAAACTCTTCCTCTCTCTCTAGTTTTTCAAACAACAACAATGACCGCCAAGAACACCAAGGGAACCAAAACCGCTGAAGCAACCTTTTTCGCTCAAGATTTATTCTTGCCATGCAAGTGGATATCAAGGGAAACTCTGGAGACAGTTTCAAACAGAGTGGTGAAGATGTTTGACCACACTGGGTGGATGGGCTTTGCTGAGACAAAAGGCCCATGGCTGATGGAGGCATACGCCGAGTTTTGGAGCGATGCCAGAGAGTTTGATGATGGCATTGTTGGCACTATTGACAACAAAGAGTACATCATCACGGTGGACTCTATCGCTGAAGCAGGAAATTGCAAAGCTGAGGGACGCTTCTACTCTCCCAACTGGATGAAGAATGAATCGGAAGAACATGTTGACAAGAGTATCTATTTGAAGATACCCAACTTTGAGGATTCCAAGTCCTTCAGATCTGGGAAACTCGCTCCCACTGCAAGAATCATCCATAACCTCCTCTATAATATCTTCACGCCAAGGACTGGTTCAAGGGACAATGTAAGTGTTCGAGACAGATTCTGCATTTTCTATTGTCTGAGAAAAGGAAGAATGAGTCTCCCACACATTATTCTTGACCATTGGAGGAGTGCTTTGAAGAATAGGAACATTCGTAGGAAAAGTAGCATTCCCTACGCCTCTCTCTTCACAAAAATTATCATTAACCAAGGGTTTGATACCACTGACGTCGTCTTTTACCCTGACGGAAAAGAAGTGAAAGCAAGCACCTTTGCAAAGATGCATTTATCTCCAAGCTTCGTTTCTCACTCACAAACCCAAACACCATCCCAAACAGAACCCAAAACACAAACCCAAATACCGTCCAAAACACTAACCCAAACACAAGCCCAAACATCAAACCAACCTCAACCTCCTCCTTCTGTGATAATATCTGAAGTTCCTTTTGAGGATGTTCTTGAGGAACCCCCCAAGAAAAAGAAAAGGACTATCAGAATCAAGCACATTGGTGCTAAAACAAAGACACAGACGATATCCCCAAGTGAAGACGAAGGGGTCACCATACCGTCTGAGAAAGTTCCGTCTGTGAAGGTACTAACAGACGAAGAAAAACAAAGGAAAGAAGCAGAAGGAAAAGCAAAAGCTAGGAAGCTTGCGCTTGAGAAAGCTGCTAAAGGCAAGGAGAAGATGAAACAAAAGTTGGCTTCTGTCGTTGTTGGAGAGACAGAAGAGGAAAAATAACTCAAAGAGGCTAGAAGAGCCTCCATCTTGCTCGAAGCTGAAAGACAAAGGCTTTTTCAAGAAAGCTTTAGGGGCATTGGATCGTTTGAGGGACCACCTGCTCAATCAATCTCAGAAGGCATGGACAGTGAAGAGACTGCCCAGATCCAGAAAGACAACGCCCAACTTGCGGAGGAGTTGGAAACCATGTTAAACGAAGAAGCCTCTTCTATGGAGATTCTTCCATCTACAACACTCCCAGACGAACAAATGGCAACTCCTTCTGAGCCACTTGTTGCGTCTCCGCTAAATGCTTGCCCAGCACAGACGTCTCTTGCTTCGTCTGAAGAAGAAGGAGCATTCCACTACCAAACGAAGGAAGTTCCGTCTGAAGGCATCATACTTGTTGAAGATGCAAGTTCTTCGTCTGATGAAGAAGATTCTAGAGTGGATGCATCAAGGGGAAGAGTACATGCTGAAGTACTTAATCCAGAAGACTTACCCCCAAAGCGCAAGATTGACTATTCGTTCCTAAACGAATTAGTCATGTGAAGATATGAAGAAAGCACTTGCGCCGACAGACCAATCAAACCTGATTGGGTTATTGGAGCGAAGATTGATGAAGTCTCCAATTTTGCTGAATCGTCTGAGCCTGCTCAATTAGCAGATGATGAAGACCTGTATATAAAGAATACACCATACATAGAGCTGAAGAACCCTTATCAGTACAGAGGAAAGAAGGGATTCCAGCTGGGGAGATTTGTCAACCCCATTATATACAATAAGCCCTTGAAGCCAGCTGATTTTGATGAAAATGTTGTTTATTCTCCAGAGGAGCAACGCAACTGGTTGAAGCGTCTGCCCTGGGACACTCTGGCTAATTTAAATATCAAGGGACTAGAAAACATAAAGGCATATAAGGATCATCTTGCTGCGTCGGAGATTGAAGGACCAGCGCTTGGTTATGAACCCCACATTCCACAGAGAAATAATCCAAAGTGGAGGTTGCGATACGAGATCAATGCACCAGTTTTTCATCACTGTACAAATGGTGATATTGACTCTCTCCGCTATGAGCCGAAAGACTGCAAACACTGGCATCTTGACGCCATAGATCGCCATGATCCAATGCCATTCACAATTCCTCTCAATCAAACAGAGTATGTTGGTTTAGGTCACTCTCTAGGAATTGTGCTCCCGTGGACGAGACCCCATTATTTTGGGATCAACCCACGCTACTCTCTCCTTCTAGATGAGTATGAAGACCCTGAAGATTTTGCTCACTGCCTCCCAAAAGACTACAATCTACCTTTCAAGCTGATGGCTGGTTCATATCGAAGGGAAGCAAAGGAAAGAATCATATCTATCTCCCACGTCGATCGCCAAGCTACGAAGGATGGAAGATTTTGTCCCTTCATGATAGGTTCTCAGTTCTCCTCTCTGGTGACGGACGAAACAAAGTACTCTATCGTCTTAGACAGAAAAAGACCATGCTTGGTCAGATATCTGGCTAAGGGAAAGGAAAAGAAGGTTTCGTCTCTAGCTGACCACTGCTCTGGAACCATCTTTGATGAAGACTCTTCCGTCTGTGGCAGAGTGTTCCCTGGTAGTTCATTTGTATATTCTCAGGAACAGCCACTGCTTGAAGTATCTATACCAACCAAGTGGTATACTCATCAATGGGACCAGACCTTCTCTGCCTACCTTGTTCTTCCACTGTTCACACTACATCTGAAGAAGAAAAAGCCAGTGCTTATCATTGATGATAGTGAACCTTTTATGGAACTACCTCAAACACCAATGGTACAACTTGAAGATTTGGTGGAGGTTGATAAAGCTCATATTGAAGAAGCTGAGGAGTATAAGACTCTGAAGCGCAAATATGAGGCTTTGGAAGAAGATTGTCAGCACTTGAAAGCAAAGAACAGAGAACTTGAAGAGAACCACGCTTCTCTATCGTCTCAAGTGCAGCAGCTTACAGACGTTGTCATGACCCTGCTGAACAAAAAGCCAAAACCATCTTCTTGATCAGAGTTTTGATGATCACAGCCCAAGGGGGAGAGAAAAGAAAGCATAATCCAAAGGGGAGAGCCTAACCCAGACGAAAGAAGAATGGTACAAAGCAAAGTCTGAGGGGGAGCAAGGAAGAAAGCATCGTCTGAGGGGGAGCAAGAGCAAACAAGAGTGAGGAAGTACCGTCTTAGGGGGAGTAAGACTGTTGTAAATTTTTTTTTAGTATAGAATATACAATGTAATTTTATTATTTCATTTGTTATCATATACATTGTAATTCGTTATTGTTTTCTGTTTTGGATACCATTGTAATAATCTGATTACATCACATTGATGTAAAAAACATTTATAAAGAGGTATTTCTCAGAAAACATCGTCTTGATGTAAATCTGGCTTATAAAACTGTTGTTTCTGTCTAACCATGTCTTATGCAGAATTTCGTGGTATGGTCTGTAATCATCAAAAAGGGGGAGATTGTTAGATCAAGGAAGATTAACACCTCAAGATTTTGATTATTACAAGACAGACGAAATCAAGCTATCAAGACCTGCTAAGACGAAACCAGCTCAGACGGAAGATGGCCCTTCAAAGTTTGAAGTGTTGCGTCTGTCCACAAGCCAAGACATCAGACGGAACGTGCACAGACGGAAGAAGACTGTCAAAGCTAAAGTCTCCGTCTGTCCAAGAGTGAAGCCTTAAGACGAAACAACTTCAACTGATTACACATTTCGTCTATCCAAAAGTGAAGTCAAGTTTGGAGTCTCGCCCAAGATTTAAAATCTAAAGGAGTCATCATGAGAATGTTGGACTTGAAGCTTGAAGAATGCTGATTGTGTCTCTCTTATGTGTTTTGGTTTTGATGAATGTATCTTTCGGTTTTCCATAGTTGAATGTAACTAGGATATAACTATGTATTGTGTGTTGAGTATAGGCATATATGTGTTGTATTCTTTGCTTAAGACCCCAGAGATATGTTAAACTAGTGTATGATTGATCATGTGAAGAATGTTTGATTTCCATTTGAGAAAAACAGTTTGAAAAACCTTGGAAATCCATTTTTCACTGGTGTAATCGATTACAGGCTTGGTGTAATCGATTACATTGATCATTCTCTCTGGTGTAATCGATTACATCCCCAGTGTAATCGATTACATGGTTTGAAATTCACCTTTCTGGGTTTCCCTCTTCAATGTAATCGATTACATGCTCGTGGTAATCGATTACATGCCTGGAAAATTCAAATTGGAGGGTTCTAACGGCTAGTGTAATCGATTACATGCATTTGGGATCAATTACATTGACCGTTGTAGCTCAGATTTGCACGTTTTCTCCCTCCAAATTTGTTCTATAAGTATAATCTTGATGAAACATATGAAGATGCTGAAAACCAAAACATTTGCAACTACTTCTACACTTTCATATGCTCTAAATTAAGAGTTCATCAAGGTTTTCAAAGTCCAAGGGGAAACTTGTTTCATATCTGTGTTGGGTGGATTTCATAGAGCTTAATTGTGATTAGATTCTGCACTTGAGGTGTATTCTTTACTGATCTTTGTATTTTCCAATTCTGGGTTGTTGCTCTAGGAGAGAGGTCTCTCTAGATAGAGCATTGTGTTTGAGAAGTGATTCTTAAAGTTTTGATCTTGGAGGTGCCAAGGTCTGGGAAGTTCTGTTCTTCAGGTTGAAGAACAGTTTTGGGTGTTTTGATTTCGTTTTTGTGTTGCTTGTTGCAAAGTGAATGTAAAAGAACACAAAAGGGATCATTTGATAGTGGAAAGCCAATCGCAACAGTTGTTGGGTTGGGATGGACGTAAGTGATTAGCGAACCAGTATAAATCGTTGTGCACTCATTTTCTTCCTTATCCTCTTTACAGTTTTCCTTATATTGCTATTATCATTGTTTAAATTCTGCAGTATATTTGGTAATTGTATTGATAATCAACTCAGTAATTGATACGGTAATTGAATCAGTAATAGAATAGGTAATTGAATCGGTAATTGATAGGTGAATCTAGAATCGATTTGTTTGAATTCAAAAGGAATAAGAGTCTTGCGAGTTTCGACTAAAATTGAACAAGAATCTATTCACCCCCCCTCTAGATTCATACATAGGGACCAACAATTGGTATCAGAGCTACTTCTAGTAAGTTGCTCTAGAATTTGATCCATAATGGCCAGTAATCAATTACCATTTGCTGAAGGTGCCTCTATTAATAGACCTCCTCTGTTTTGTGGAGATAACTATCCATTTTGGAAAGTTAGAATGAAAATCTTTATGGAGTCTATAAATAGAAACATTTGGCAAGCTGTTGTAACTGATTTTAAAATCCCCACATATATAGTTGATGGAAATGAATTAGAAAAACCTTTTGAGAAGTGGGAACCAGAAGAAATTAGGAGAGCAGAAAATGATGTTAAAGCTTTAAATATTATACATTCCGCATTAAACTCTGGTGAATTCTTTAGAATTTCAGCTTGTACAACAGCAAAGGAAGCATGGGATCTTATCATGGTGACTCATGAAGGTACTCCTGAGGTGAGAAGAGCTAGAAAGAACACACTCATCCAAGAGTATGAAATGTTCAGAATGGCACAAGGTGAGTCTATCATGGACATGCAGAAGCGATTCACACACATTGTGAATCACCTCAAAGGACTCGGTAAGGTCTTTGTTGAGGAAGAGGTAAACATAAAGGTGTTGAAGTCTCTAAGCAGAAAATGGCAACCAACAGTCACAGCCATTACAGAATCAAAGAACTTGGCCTTAATGACAAGTGCTGAGTTGTTTGGTAAGCTGAGAGAATATGAGATGGATATGTCACGTATGGCTGATGAAGAGCAAAAAGACAAGAAGGCTAAGAGTTTGGCACTTAAAATGGAGGACACTGACTAGTGATAGTGATGCATCATCAAGTGTGGAAACGAATGAGCAAGAAATGAATCTCATGGTCGAAAGTTCAAAAGGTTCATGAAGAAGAACAAGCAACAAAAAGAGATTCAACAATGCTAGAAAAGGTTCATCTTCAAAGGTCACATGCTATGAATGTGGCAAGGCTGGACACTATAGATCGGAGTGTCCTAACTTGAAGAAATCAAACAGCAGTGAGCCTAGAAGAGTGGAGCAAGAAGAAAAACCCAAGAAGGACCGGTATCGGAAGAAAAAGGCCTACATTGCTTGGGAAGAAAATGACTGCTCATCCTCTAGTGAAAGCGAAAATGAGGAAGCCAACTTATGTCTTATGGCTAAACCAGAATCGGATGATGAGGTAAGTGATTCTGACTCCTCTAAAAATGATAATGATTATGATGAACTATATACTACTTTTTGTGAGTTATTTAAAGAAGCGAGAAAAATTTGAAAAACTAAGTAAAGTTTTGAAAAAAACGAGTTAGATTTAGAAAATGAAATTTCTGTTTTGAAAACCAATATTCAAGAATTGAAAGATGAAAATGATAAGTTGAAATTGCCCTGTTCAAAGTGTAAATCTTTTACTGCCCCTTTGAAAAAGAATAACAAGAAGCTCCATACATTTAAACAAACCAGCAAGTATAAAAACTTCTCATGTAGTTATTGTATGCAATCTGGACATAATCATTATAACTGCATGATTAGAAAGAAAGGCTTAGATAATGGATTGTTTAAATGGATTAAGAAAGATAGTCATTGTTCTAACATGAAAGGACCCAACAAGATTTGGGTACCAAAAACCAAATGATATCTTTCCTTGTGTAGGTGTGCTTGAGAGCCAAACACTCAACATGGTATTTGGATAGTGGCTGCTCAAGACATATGACGGGTGACAAGAGTAACTTTATCTCCTTCAAATCCAAAGAATCCGGTTCAGTAGTTTATGGAGATAATAACAAAGGCAAAATTCTGGGTATTGGTGATGTTGGAGACAAATCCAACTCCGTGATTGAAGATGTACTGCTTGTGGAAGGTTTGAAGTTTAATCTTCGAGTATTAGCCAATTGTGCGACAAAGGCTATCAAGTTTCATTCGACAAAAAGGTGCTGCAAGATCAATAACAACGAATCGAATGAGGTATTGATGGTAGGTAAGAGAAGAGGTAACATCTATACACTTGAACTTGATCATTCATCATCATATCATGCATGTCTTACGTCTAATGATGATCTATCTTGGCTTTGGCATAGACGTATAGCACATATTGATGTTCATCAACTTAATAAACTGTCATCTAAGAGCTTAGTAGAAGGACTACCTGAATTAAAGTTCAAAAGAGAAGGCCTATGTGATGCATGTCAGAAAGGCAAGCAATCTAGAAACTCTTTCAAATCTAAAAATGTTGTTTCAACTTCTAGACCGCTTGAATTGCTGCACGTGGATCTCTTTGGTCCATCTAGAACTGCTAGTTTAGGTGGAAATCTATATGGATTAGTTGTTGTAGATGACTACTCTCGGTTTGCTTGGGTTGCTTTTATACCAAGTAAAGACACCACTTTTAAAGTTTTCAAAATACTTGCTAAAAAGATTCAAAACGAAAAAGATTTGAAAATCAAGTCCATTAGAAGTGATCATGGAGGGGAATTTGAAAATGAGTCTTTTGAAAAGTTTTGCGAAAAATATGGAATCGATCACAATTTTTCCGCTCAAGAACTCCACAACAAAATGGGGTTGTTGAAAGGAAAAACAGATCTTTAGTAGAACTAGCTAGAACTATGTTGAATGAAAGTGGTTTGCCTAAATATTTTTGGGTCGATGCGTTTCCATGCGTGTTATGTTCTAAATAGAATTGTGATTCGACCTCTTTTAAAGAAAACCCCCTATGAACTCTATAAAGGCAAGAAACCCAATATATCTCATTTTCGGGTATTTGGGTGTAAGTGTTTTGTTTTGAATAATAGCAAAGAGCCTCTTGGTAAGTTTGATGCCAAGGCTGATGAGGTTGTGTTTATTGGGTATTCATCATCAAGTAAAGCATATAGAGTATTTAATAAAAGGAGAATGTGCATTGAGAAATCTGTGCATGTTAATTTTGATGAAACTAATAATCCCCAAAAGGGAAGTGTATTTGTTGATGATGATGAGCATGTAGGTGAAGAAAGCACAAGCAAAGAAGAACAGCAAGAACCACCAACTACTTCTCATGAGTTTCCAAAAGAATGGAGGAAACCAAGAGATTTATCTCTTGACAACATCATTGGTGACATCCATAAGGGAGTATCTACTAGATCTACTCATAACATGTTTGTGATGATTATGCATTTGTATCTCAATTTGAACCTTCTTGTGTTGATGATGCTATAAATGATGAATATTGGATGAATGCTATGCAAGAAGAATTGAATCAGTTTAAAAGGAATAACGTATGGGAGTTAGTACCTTTTAAAAGAGATATGAATGTAATTGGAACAAAATGGGTGTTTAAGAATAAGTTAGATGAGAATGGAGTTGTGGTTAGGAATAAGGCTAGACTAGTAGCTAAGGGATATAATCAACAAGAAGGAATAGATTTTGGTGAAACATATGCCCCTGTTGCTAGACTAGAAGCTGTTAGAGTTTTACTTGCTTTTGCCTGCATACATGATTTCAAGTTGTTTCAAATGGATGTTAAAAGTGCTTTCTTGAATGGCTATATAAATGAAGAAGTTTTTGTTTCACAACCTCCTAGATTCACTGATTTCAGATTTCCTGAACATGTGTACAAACTCAAGAAGGCCCTATATGGTCTAAAACAAGCCCCTAGACAATGGTATGAAAGGCTGAGTAAGTTTTTGTTGTCAAAAGGGTTCTGCAGAGGTAATGTTGACAAAACTCTTTTCATAAGGAGGAAGTCAAACTGTATTTTATTGGTTCAAGTTTATGTTGATGATATTATATTTGGATCAACTAATAAATCTCTGTGTGAAGAGTTTGTGAATAGCATGCAGGGGGAGTTTGACATGTCTATGATGGGAGAACTCAAATTCTTCCTAGGATTGCAAGTCAAACAACTGAAAGATGGAATCTTTATACATCAAGCAAAGTACACCAAGGAATTGTTGAAGAAATTCGACATGGAGAGTTGTAAGATCTCAAACATTCCTATGTCAACTAATCTCTACTTGGATAATGATGCAAATGGACAAAGTGTAGACCAATCAAGATATAGAGGGATCATTGGATCACTCTTGTACCTCAACAAGTAGGCGGACATTATGTTCGGTGTGTGTGTTTGTGCAAGATTCCAATCTGCACCAAAGGAAACACACATGGCAGTGTGAAGAAAATCTTGAAGTATCTCAAAGGAACTACTAACTCGTGGTTTATGGTATCCAAAAGGTACGTATCCCACATTGGTTGGTTTTAGTGATCTTGACTTTGCTTTGGTTGTAAAACGATAGGAAAAGTACTAGTGGAGTATGTCATTTGTTTGGAGGAAGCTTGGTCTCATGGTATAGCAAGAAGCAAGCCTTGTGTAGCTCTTTCAACTGCAGAGGCAGAGTATGTAGTTGCGGCAGTAGTTGTTGTGCTCGGACCATTTTTGGTCAAGCAACAACTGGAGGATTTTGGACTTAAGCTTGATCATATTCCAATCAAGTGTGACAACACAAGTGCCATCAATATCACGAAGAATCCGGTTTTACACTCAAGGACAAAGCACATCGAGGTGCGTCATCACTTCATTAGAGATCATGTTGAGAAAGGAGATTGTGAGGTGGAATTCATTGACACGAAGAAAATCAACTCGCGGATATCTTCACAAACCTCGCCCAAGGAGAGGTTCTTCAAACTTAGAACCATGGTATTCTAAGTGAAGAACATCTCACATAAAGTGTTGTAAGTATGTTAGTTTAATCATTCATTTGTGCTTAAACTTGATATGAATTCATTGCATAACATGATCTTGACCTTTTATATGATGAATCAAATGTTTTTCAATCATTCTATATGTGAAAATCTTTAACATTGCAGTTCATAGCTTTATTTCAACTTGTTTTTTGATTTTCTATAGGATGTAATCGATTACAGCATGCATGTAATCGATTACAATAGTTTTTGGTTCTGATGTAATCGATTACAACAACAATGTAATCGATTACATGTGTGAGAGGTTTCGATGTAATCGATTACGGTGCCCAATGTAATCGATTACGGGTGTTTTGGTTCTGATGTAATCGATTACATCACGAATGTAATCGATTACATGAGCTCTGGAAGTGTTTTTCAGAGCTTTGTTCTTCGTTTCTGGGCTTTGTATTCCATATTTTGGAAGCCCATTTGCACACATTCATTGAACCTAGTCTTTTGTGATCTTTATTAGTTTGTGTTAGGGTTTTCTTTCACATTCACATTCCCTTTCTCTTCTAAACCCTAATCTCTCACGGCCTTCATTCTCTCTATCCCACATTCATCTTCAACCTTCAAACCATGGACGGACAAGGAAGCAGCAAAAGGATGAAAGCTAGGGCTAACCGTGATATTCAAGAAGAAAGACGTACTAAGAAGAGACAAGAAACCTCCTCCAAAAGGAAGGCTCCCCGAAGAATCCGTGCGTCACAACCCATGGTTCACCTCGAAGGAACAAGAAACTCGTTTCTTGACTGATTTTGCAAACAGAGAACTCGTACCCCCAAAGATTGTGGACTTCAGATGGCTTGACAATGAAGGGTTTACCTTTCAATCCATGCTCCGAGATCAGAACTTGGAGAAATTCGTTGGGCTAAGGGGTCACATTTACCCCGATTTGGTAAGAGTATTCTATTCTAATCGAAATATCACCCTGGAAGGATTTTATCGAAGTTAAAGGAGTGAGTATTGTTCTGACTCACGATTTGTTTTTCGAACTCGGTGGAATAACAAATGAGGGGATAGTCCCTACTTTGGAAAATCTGGCTGAGGAAGGCTTTGAACTTCAAAAGGATGCTTTTTACATGAGCATGTTGAGGAATCCTGAGTCTTGGGAAGCTGATATGACTGCAAGGAAAGAAAGAGGTATGAGAAAGACCTTTGGCATAGGTGGTCTCAACACTGACGACCGTCTTCTTCATTATGCTATTTGTTGGGTATTGGTTGCTAGAGGTACAAATCATGCTCAACTTATGGAAGAAGATATGCTCTTGATGGCTGCCCTGAAGAATGGAATTGATTGATTGGGGTCAAGTTGTCATGGACAACATGACCAAGGTAAGGAAATTCCATGACTTTAAGTGCCCTTATGGTCTGTTCATATCACGTGTTCTTGAGAGATGTCAAGTGGATGTCTCCAATGAGCACGAGAGAATTGGTAAGGGATATCCATGTGCTTGGTGACATGATGCTTGAAAAAGATGAGATTGACCAAGACATCATCGAGGGTGGGTATCTAGAGAGGAAATACAACAACAACAGCAACAAGACCAACCACAACAACAAGAACAACCACAACATCCTCCTTCTGATGATGATGGAGATTCAGCAGCTGGGGAGTACACCCCTAAGTCTCGTTTTGAGTCCATTGTCCTAGATAGGTTGGAAGAGATGGACAAGCGCCAAGAGGATCTAGGAAAGCAAATCAAAGACTTGGAAAGGAATCAAAATTTGCACTTCCTTGACATGAGGTCTTTGATGGAAACCATCATGGAGCGCCTCAACCAAGATGATGATGATGGCGATGATCGGTGATCTCTTTTTGGTTTGATATACCAAATAGGGGAGAATAGTTAGGTTATCCTAGATAGGGAGAGTAACTAGATAGGGGAGTTGAGAGTTTGTTTTTTTCTTGTTTTATTGAACTATGTTCTTGTTTTTGAATAATGAATAAAATTTGCTGAGAATTTGTTTTATGATTCAATGGTCTTGATCTATATTTGTATTTGAATCATGTCATACATACTTGAATGAATGGTTGATTATTAGTGCATATGCATATTGTATTTTCTGGAAATTCTAACATATGCAGGTATGTCAAAGAACAACATATATCCTAAAACTCTAGGAAAACCTCTTATGTGATTTGGTACATCAAAACCAAAAAGGGGGAGATTGTTGGACTTGAAGTTTGAAGAATGCTGATTGTGTCTCTCTTATGTGTTTTGGTTTTGATGAATGTATCTTTCGGTTTTCCATAGTTGAATGTAACTAGGATATAACTATGTATTGTGTGTTGAGTATAGGCATATATGTGTTGTATTCTTTGCTTAAGACCCCAGAGATATGTTAAACTAGTGTATGATTGATCATGTGAAGAATGTTTGATTTTCATTTGAGAAAAACAGTTTGAAAAACCTTGGAAATCCATTTTTCACTGATGTAATCGATTACAGGCTTGGTGTAATCGATTACATTGATCATTCTCTCTGGTGTAATCGATTACATGGTTGATGTAATCGATTACATGCTGAGAACTCTCTAGTGTAATCGATTACATCCCTAGTGTAATCGATTACATGGTTTGAAATTCACCTTTCTGGGTTTCCCTCTTCAATGTAATCGATTACATGCTCGTGGTAATCGATTACATGCCTGGAAAATTCAAATTGGAGGGTTCTAACGGCTAGTGTAATCGATTACATGCATTTGGGATCAATTACATTGACCGTTGTAGCTCAGATTTGCACGTTTTCTCCCTCCAAATTTGTTCTATAAGTATAATCTTGATGAAACATATGAAGATGCTGAAAACCAAAACATTTGCAACTACTTCTACACTTTCATATGCTCTAAATTAAGAGTTCATCAAGGTTTTCAAAGTCCAAGGGGAAACTTGTTTCATATCTGTGTTGGGTGGATTTCATAGAGCTTAATTGTGATTAGATTCTGCACTTGAGGTGTATTCTTTACTGATCTTTGTATTTTCCAATTCTGGGTTGTTGCTCTAGGAGAGAGGTCTCTCTAGATAGAGCATTGTGTTTGAGAAGTGATTCTCAAAGTTTTGATCTTGGAGGTGCCAAGGTCTGGGAAGTTCTGTTCTTCAGGTTGAAGAACAGTTTTGGGTGTTTTGATTTCGTTTTTGTGTTGCTTGTTGCAAAGTGAATGTAAAAGAACACAAAAGGGATCATTTGATAGTGGAAAGCCAATCGCAACAGTTGTTGGGTTGGGACTGGACGTAGGCAGTTGGCCGAACCAGTATAAATCGCTGTGCACTCATTTTCTTCCTTATCCTCTTTACAGTTTTCCTTATATTGCTATTATCATTGTTTAAATTCTGCCGTATATTTGGTAACTGTATTGATAATCAACTCAGTAATTGATACGGTAATTGAATCAGTAATAGAATAGGTAATTGATAGGTGAATCTAGAATCGATTTGTTTGAATTCAAAAGGAATAAGAGTCTTGCGAGTTTCGGCTAAAATTGAACAAGAATCTATTCACCCCCCCCTCTAGATTCATACATAGGGACCAACAGAGAAGAATCCAAGATCTGTATGGGGATCTGAGCTTTCACATCCAAAGTCAAAAAGGTCTCTACCTTTTTGTCACATCTCTGTACAAGTCAGTAAAAGGAACTGCGCACGCAATTCAGTCCGAGATATCCGCTGCAACTCTCATCTATCAATCAAGGACAACTGACAACTTCTTTTGGAAAGTTCTCAAGAAGATTTCCAACGACTCTCAACGGCATTCAAATGAGTCTAACGGCTATTTGAAGAAGATGCCTATAAAAGGACTTCACTACGACCAGAACAAGTGGGCGAATACGCTTATCTTCATCTATCTCTTAAGGATTCGCTCAAATCTGTGATAGTGCTTTATTGTAAACACCTCTCTGCGTAGAGGAAAACTTTGTTTTTCTAAAACATCTTTCAAAGTCCACTTGTGTGGCATTTTAGCCTGAGGAGGCTGTGTTCCAAAGAATACCTCTTGTAATAGCCTGTGGAGGCTAAGTTCAAAGAATACCTTGTTGGTTTAGCCTGAGAAGGCTGTGAGCAAAGAATATTTGTGTATAGCCAGAAGTGGCTGGGATCAAAGAATACTTGTAACCATTTCACGGTTGGTAGTGAAAACTCAGCGGTTGCTGGGTAACTGGACGTAGTCTTGAATAGACGAACCAGTATAAAAATAACTGTGTTTATTTTTGTTTCGTCTGATCAACTAACAGGGGATAATCACACTATAACGTCTGATCATTAAAATCAATCTTTCAACATAAATATTGTTTCGTCTGAACAGCTTTGAAACCCACAGACGAAAGGGATAAAATTTTTAATTAACACAATTCAACCCCCCTTCTTGTGTTTTATCTTTTACAAAGCTCTCAAGCAAAGTTCACTCGCCCTGAACTTAGAACAGAACTCATTGTTAAAAACCCCTCTCTGCGTAGAGGATAAACTTATTCTTTCATCTTCCCAAATCCACTGTTGTGGTGCTCTTAGCCTGTGGAGGCTGTGTTCAAAGAATACCTTGTTTAGCCTGTGGAGGCTGTGTTCAAAGAATACCTTTGTTTAGTCTGCAGAGGCTGGGTTCAAAGAATACTGGTTTAGTCTGAGAAGGTTGTGTTCAAATAATATCTGTATTTAGCCAGGAGTGGCTGAGTTTAAAGAATACTCATAGTGGAACCTCAGTGTGTTGTTGGGGAACTGGATGTAGTCTTGATCAAACGAACCAGTATAAAAATATTGTTGTCTTCTCTATTTATTTATCTGTTAACTAACAGGGGATAATAACTTGAACAGTCTGATAATAAAATCAATCTTAAAGAAGAAAATAATCTTGCGTCTGATCAAGCTTTGAAAACAACATACGCAAACGCATCGTCTTAGAGAAAAAGTTTTAAAAACAGTCTACACAATTCAACCCCCCTTCTTGTGTGTTTTTGTACTTTACAAGGTTTATGTAAAAAACTGATTTAATTGTTGAAATTTTAGGTTGTCCAAGGTTACTATTATTGTCTTACAATGAGGAGGATTGTCAAATGTATTCCTTCGACCAATTTTTTAGTAAAGTCTTATCATGTGGCAACAACTTCACAAAATATTGTGATGTTAGATGGGACTTTTGTAGTTATGGTAATAAAGTCAAATTTAGAAAGTTACAATCCAAGTAGTTGTTAAGAACAAAACAATAATAAAAGAAGAGAATAAGGAAAAGAGAGAAAAAGAGACTAAAGAATTTAACGTGGTTCAGCAAATTGCTTACGTCCATGGGCACACAATATGTATTGTCTTTGTTTTGTACATAGAAGCTTTACAATGAGTTGTTTATATTGAGACATAAGAACATTATGTCTCATCGTTTACACGATGTGGAGACTAAATCAAACTACATACTCCTAACAATCTCTCAATTGGAGTTTGATTTACATCACCACCACCACCTAGTGTAATGCCTTCAACATCAATTATTCTTTTAGAAAATTCTTCAACCGTATCATTTCCTTGCAGTTTCTCAAATGTGACTCCATTTAGTGGTCTCTTGTGCCTGCCTTGTCCGTCGACGGGTCTCCTGCGCCTGTCCACTGATGGGACTCCCGCGCACCTGACGGGTCTTCTGCCATGTGGATAAACCAAATCTTTTCTGATGTGGAAGATCAAACTAAGTCGTAACCACAAAACATACTAAGATATTGACTCTAATGCCAATTGTTAAGAATAAGATAATAATAAAAACAGAGAATAAGGAAGAGAGAGAAAAATTGACTAAAGAATTCAACGTGGTTCGAAAAATTACTTATGTTCATGGGCACACAATATGTATTGCCTTTGTTGTGCACATCAAAGTTTTACAAGGAGTTGTTTATATAGAGACACAAGAGCATTTCGTCACATCATGTAACGATGTGGACTAAAATCGAACTACATACTCCTAATAGTAGTCAATCAAGAATCATGGTAAATACAATATGGCCATATTTATGTTTGTACATCACGCGGGAGTTGTAGTCAATCAAGAACCATAGTAAATACAATATGGCCAGATTTATGGTTTGTACATCACGTGGGAGTTGTTGGACAAGCTGTATTAGCAAGAATATCGTATCCATGTGTATTGAAAAGATAACTTATGTTGTTTATCAATCATGTTTTAATTTTTTTTATCAAATAATATTGTGTATATCAAGTAAGCTAGAATATATAACTCATTTTCTTCTATATATTCCATTGTTCCTTATATAATTTCAAATGACGAGTGTGGTGTGATTCTATAAATAAATGACTCTCATTTTATATTACATTGATCTAATTGTTACTACATTGGAACAATGTTCTCAATTACCAATAAACTGTAGTTAAAAATCGTCTACATGCGACAACTACAATGCTCAACTACTCATATATAAAAAGAAAAAAATGACTTTATTTTCTTATAAAAATCTTCATTACATACAATTTAAATTTTTAATTAAAAAATGACGTGTATAAAATTTTTATTTTATTTTAAACAATGAGTTTTGTATTCATGAAATAATAACAATTAAAATGTTTATGATATATTTTTTGAGTTGTAACCATTAATGTATAATTTAATATAATTTGTTCTTTTCCTAGGCTCATGTTTTAGTCTTTGCTCTCGTCTTCGTCTTACTTTATCAAGAATTTTATGGATTCATTTTTTTTTTTTTAATATGTAGCTATTATCAATAGTCTTAAACAATCAACATTTGACACTTTTATTTTTATCTCTTTGAGCAATTATAAACATTTTTTATTTTATACTTTATCAAAGTATTTGAATTTAGATCAAATTTTAACATATTCTAAATACATACCTAACTATTTGTCTCTCCTATTTCATTATTACACAGACCTAATATATGTTGTTTCTCTCAAATATTTTTAGATGACCTCCTAAAGCATTAATGAAGTAGTTTACGTAACATTCTATAATATGTTGAGTGTTAGTATACTTTATTCTTATTCAAAATGGTAGCATTATTATATGCACTTGTAATGTATTATACGATTTTCAAATCACATGCTAACAAGTATAAAACATTGTACTACATTTAATATTTTACTGATTTATGTTTCCATAAAGAAAACTTAATTTTTTAGTTAAGAATTGTTTTTCTACTGTTAAAAAACAATACTTTTCACATGATATTTTAAATAAAAGTAATTTGTTTAAAGTAAGTATTTGTTACAAGTAAAATTCTAGACACTAACAATAAGTTACAATGTTAATTTTGCAGTAAGTTTGTTCATTATCACCAATAACAAATTATTACTCTTTACTAAAATAATTATTTTGCTAGCAAGAGAACATACAAAGGAAACTTATACGTCATAGTCTTAGAAATAGAAAATATAATGTATTTTACATAACTACTTTATTTGAGGCATACTAGTTAAGCATTAAAGGATATCCATTAATCACCATTCCATCAAATGTCAAGGGAGAAATGGAAGAAATTGATGAAAGAATAATTTCGCTCCACACAATTCCATTAATGATATGCATGAACATTTTTGTTTGCACCTTAATTAATATAACAAAATAGTAACTACATTTTGAAACATATATGATATATAAACAAACTATTGTATTAGTAATAGGAAAGATAGTTGTTGAGTCAAGTATCAAGAATTCCAATTAAGAAATCATAATACACCATGAAAGCTAACACCACAAATAGAATATATGAGGAACAAATAATAAGAATGGTAAGTAATAAATGAAAATTACATACGGTCTTCTGCAAGAGTCATTGGTTTTTCCATTATAATAGAGACATTGCTGCCATTCGGTACAGTTAGTAGATGATGATTAGAATACTCATTTTCACTTTCATCTGATGTAGAAAAGTCATCAGTTTCTGATCCTTCATCATCTGTAATGACACATTTAAATTCTCATCCCACATGTTGATGTACAAAAGTATTTTATAATGTCAATATTAACAAAATAAGTTAACAAATTTTATTTTTAACAAAAGAAATGTCACATAGTAGTCTACTTTTTGTTTTTCATTTTCCCTAGAAAATTAATAAAATGTAACTACATATTGAAAAGTAACATATATATCACATGATATGATATGTGTCATCCATAATGCATAATATTTTCCTATATAACCACCAATAAAATATATCTAAAAGATATTAGACTATATAAAACAATTAGTTAATATTGTTATCTTCATGTCTTACCGGATTGTGGTAGATGTTCAGGGAGATGTCTAACGGCATCAACTTGGAGGTTTTCTGGTAAAAGACAATTGCAAAAAGAGCCTGAAATTTCAAATTGAATGTGCACATGTTACAACTATATCAATTGATAACCACTAGATTAAAAAAAATAATGTGCAAAATTATGTAATTGTGACGTTTAGTTATTGTTTTTTTTACAAAACTTATTTCCACATTAATGTGAAAATTTATTTGTTGCACTCATTATAGGATATCATTTAAAATGTAAAAAAATGAAAGAAAGATCATACTTATGATATATATATATATATATATATATATATATATATATATATATGAAGAATTTATAATAAATACAAAGAGAGAGATAAATATCTACAATTAAAATAAACAATTAGAGAGAACTTTTACCAACGCGAGCAAGTCGATTTATCCATGCAGGAATTGGCTTTCCAGTTAACTGTTGGCACACATCATCAGTAAAATGGTTGCAATTCTTGGCAATCAGATGATAAGTGTCACCATGATAATTTACAGAAAGACATTCCATGAAAGAACGAAATTCTGAATGTGATAGATCAGTGCTACCTAACAATACTGAACGTCTGAAGATGAAGCCAGGACAACTTTTAGGTGTCACCTCAAAAACACCACTGCTTGGGTAATCATGAGCTCCAAAACCATATTCCATACCATGGACTATTAATGAAAACAATAAGTTAGAGTTTATTCAAAAGGGTCTTAAAGTAATAAAGTAGCATATCCCAACTACCAATTAACAGTAAAGTAGTTGTTCTCCCTTGTAAAATAATACATAAATTACTTCTTTATAAGTATCTTGTATACATGATGTTGCAATTGATAACTTAACAATATCCAAAGTTTTACATTACACTATGAAGGAGATATCTATCAAAAAGAAATTTGATTATGAATGTCATATAAAATGGGCTGAAGTGGAGTTTTACAAGTAACTTGAAAACTTAATGAATCCAAATTTAACCTACAAATCATAATTTATGACATCGTTTTGTTTATATCTATATTTGTTATTATTCAAGTTCAGTACGAGAATATGAAACTTTCTTTTACAACACTAATAAATTAATAATTCCAATATTTTGTATAAAAAAAAAATATAAATTAATTGTTTTAGAATTACAAATTCAAATAATATGCTAGAGAAAATGTAGTGACAAGAACAAGTAAATGGTTTGTGAAAGCATGATACACAATAAACTATAAGAATGATGAATAACAAATACTAAGCGAACATTTTGGAAAATTGTTAGCATGATTACATGTCACCAAATTATTGAAGTATGGCAAAGATACAATTTATGACCAAAAATTAATATTTCATTGCTAATTTGTGAATATTTTAGGATTCTTTTATCAACGTAAACGATGTCTTGTTGAAAGATCAATTTCATCTTTTAGTCATGAATATGAGGAATATTCAGAAAAGAATGAATAATATGCTTTGGACTTTAAGAAAAAATATGTTGAATCAACTTTACATAAAACAAATTCTAGTAACGTGGAATGCAAATGAGATGATGACAATAGAAAAGGAATGACATAGATGATAACGATTTATCGTTCTTAATTCATGGAAACCTCCCCTAATTGGAAAACTAAAATGTAATTATGATATAATTCTTTTACTTTGGAAGGCATGAAGGATGCAAAATAATAATTATATCAAGTAAGAGCTATATATAACAAAACCAATATGACAATTAAAGATGGGGAAACTATTACTATTTTGCATACTTTTACTTACTCACAAACAAACAACTTTACAATGTAATTATTAAATAAGATTGCAAAATTATGGTGAATTAGATTCTTACTAATAAATAAGATAAATGTAAAATGATTTGTAACCAAATTAGGGAGATTTTGAGACTATTTTCTTCTATTATTATTATTGAATATAGTAATAAAGTAAATTAATTTGGTAGCTTATTCCTTAACTAGAAATTTTATGTTATTTGAATACGAGTACAGTGAGAATGTGATTTCTCATTCTAATCATAATATTATTTTAACGGAAAGGATATGATTTTAGTGTTATGAAAAAAATCAAAGACTTAAAATGGGGAAGGAGTCAGAGATAAAAAAATAAAAAAATAGTTATACCCTAATATTTTCAAGGAGTTAAATACAATAAATAAATAGGGTAAGTTATTGTACTAACAATAGAATAAAATAACTCATAATATAAAAAAATAATCATTAGCTTGTTTTTAAAAATAGATACATCTAGTGAAAACTGTATTATTTAATTACAAAATATAATATATAAGTATTCAAAATATAAAATATACCATACAAATGAAGTATTATTGTATTTTATATCTCAGTGTCACACAATTTTCAAAATGTAACACTAAGTCACCAAGCATAATAAAAGAAAAATCATAATTTTTCAATAACAACAAGTATAAATCTTTTGGAAAAATAATGAATTTAATTATAAGTACAAGTTATAATCATATTTGTTTTCAGCTTTTAATGCAAATATATATATATATATATATATATATATATATATGTTCGACATTAATAGTCAAAATAAATTTTTTAGTTGTCCCCTTAATCATAAAATCAGTAATAAACTTTATCAACAACATAAATAATCCCTAAATCTAATAAATAATAAAGTACACAATGAGATTTTTTTTAAAAAAAAAAAGGAAAGAAAATAAAAGATAAAAGAAGACATAGTCAAATAAGGAGAGGCTATAAAGGAAAATGTAATGGTTAAAAATAAGGAACTAAAGCATCCAGCAAACTATTGTCTAGTATAATAATTTAAATATATTTAAGATTTTTTTATGAGTAAATGCAAACATGAAAAACAAATGTAGTAAAATTAACCATAATAACCTTTAATTAATTATATAAAGTTTAAAGTAATAAAAAAATATATCTTAGTTTCCACATTACATATGTGAAACGAAAATCTCATCCTTCAAGATAACTATAAAATCTATATGCATTAATAAATTGTGTAGCCATGACCAACTTTATTATCACAATTTAATATATTTTCATATTAATGGTGTACTTTAGTCATCTATGATATAAAATGTCATTATAAATATAAATTTCTCACTAGCCTAAAGGCTAAATGATATTCAAAGCATAATATCCTGTACTAAACATTTCTAAGAATATTTCGTATATTCACCACTATGTAACATTTTATAAAGGCATATCACTACAAACCTAATCAAAACAAAATACAAGAAACCTCAACCAACGAGTGGATAAACTACTAACCGGTAATGCACACAAACCCTCCATTCATACTATAGATTAACATCATTGTATCTCTCTAGCACTTCAAAATTTTCTACTCTCTTTCTTTTCAATTATAAAATGTTATGTCATACCTTCATTCACCAAATCCATAAAAATTTACAAAATTTAATCCTTTCATCACTAGTTGAACTCAAAATTAAAACATGATAACAGAAAAAGTATAATACAAGAATCACAGAAACAAACCTTCTATGCCTGAATGAAAGATTCCAACCCCAAAGAGGTAAAGATAATTATTGGCAGGTGTAAGATCATATATATTGATATACACCTTAGAACCATTCTTTTTCTCTTTATCTTTCACCCTTTCTGAGCTTGAAGGTAGTTCTGACATTGTGTATAATTCCTTCCTTTTCTTCTCCCCAATTCTCCAATTACGTTCCTTGTATCATAATTCCTCTTCTTTGCCTCACAGCCTCGTGCCTATAAAATTTTCCCCTAAAAATGTCATTTTTACATGCACCAAAGAAATCTATTTACATAAATGCATGCAAGACACAAGGAAAGAGGAAAAATGAAAAATTTTCATTAGAATTTGTTTAAAAAATTAATTAAAATTGTTCTCGTTGTTATTGTAAGAAATGTAGGTCAAGTTTAAATTGCGTGATTGAGTTGTCGTGAAATTGTGTTATTTTTATGAAAATGAATAGGAACGGCATGGTTCTGGTGAATCAATTAATAATTAACAAATGGGAAGGTAAATCCAGAAAATGAAAAAGTGGAATGAGAAAAACATAAAAGAATGAAAGAGAGAAACTTACAAAAAAAGAGAACACAAAGGGGAGAATGGAGGGAAGGGAGGGTAAAGCTTGAAAATTCAACAAGAAATTTTGGGTGCAAATGGAAGAAGAAATGTGAGGTATGTACTTCTCCATAAACCATAAAGACTAAATTAAAATTCATAGAGACAAACTCTGCCATTTGCCTATGCCCTCACCACCAAAAGGCAATCAATTATAAGAATACTTTATGTCTTCCTACGGAATTTACTTTTTTTCATTCTTATTAACCACAATTATTTAAGTTGCTTGTCGTCCCTTATTTGTGTTTATAAAAATAATTTATTATTTTTATTAATACTTTTTAAACTTATTCAATAAGTTCTTAGTATTACATAAAGTAACTTTTAATCTAATTTTAATAACTTATCGGCTAAATTTATGACATTAGGTGATTAAAATTATTAAATAAGTTATTATTAGTCAGAAAAATTAATATATAAGTTATAGGTGAGTGTAAAAAAAATTCAGAATGACATAGACATTTCAATAAAAAGTTTTTTCCTTTCAATTCCTAGTGTCATTACTACCAGCATTTGTCTTATTTAAAAGTTAAACGATTAGTATTTAAGCAATTGGCTGTGATCAATAGCGAAAGAATTATCAAATATAATTTGAATAATAAAGATCATAAAAACTACACTACTTGTCCAAAATTTTAAAACAATGACTATGTCCATTACCAAGACCAAAATTGTGCTGATTGAATGGACCACCACCACAATTTTTGTACGAAAATAATTGAAACTAAATAATTATCTATTGACCTCTGAAAACTCACATGGGGTTGCCTTCATCCGTTTGAGAGAAAACGCCAACCTACTCCAACTTGTTCACTATTTTGACACCTAATTTAATGGCAAAACTTTTTGACAAACACAACACTTGATCTTTGTTTCTAACAATTCATATTTAATTCAAATATCAAGGCTATCAAGATAAACTACACGTCAGAAAGGATTCATACATGATTGTGAGAGTTCAACGACAGCAAACTGCTAAATAATTGATTAATTGTTAACTAATTAAGTACATAACATTCCCTAAGATGGCGACAGAACCATTTAGGAGATAAAATGTTTATTGCAACATAAACAGAATAGATACTTTCTAAATTAGAAGAAAAAATATCTATAGGCATATCGTATTTATTCATTTATTTTGATTAAAACCACGTGGTGTTGCAATTTTGCACATGTCAATTGAAAACAAATCTTACTGTCGTTTTGCGCTTCTTGTTCCTTTCATTATCTAGTAAAATTGCCAACAGATAGCGAAAGTGATATTCACGGGAAATATATTTAATTGATTTAAGAATATCAATAACAAAATGAAAGTGGACTTGTAATGGCACTGCAACTATTTTTTTTTGTTTTTCCATTCCTAACTAGTAACTATTCTCTACTTTGGGGCTTGACTAATTTTATTTTATTTTATTTTATTTCAACTATATTTATTGTTTATGATTATGGTGAAGAAAGTAACATTTTTACTATAAATTTATGGTTTTTAAGATACCATTATGAATTGAATAAACTACTAAGATTGTAATAATATGTTAAATTGGTTCCTTTTGATTTCAAACGTGAGCACCTATAATATTCTTAAGACCGTTAAAACAGTGGATGTTCAAGCTCTATTTGCAAGATCATTAGTAAATGTGGAACAACTATGATGATCAAGCATGGACATTGTTAAGAAAGATATTTATATACATCTATAGGGATAAATTTCATTTGTATGTTAACATACATATCAGATTGGATATCTGATGTATAGTAGTTAGTCACTTAGCTCAGTTTCAGCTTGTTGCTGACATTTGAGAAGCTAGGACTGTTATACATTGAGCCAAGAAGAGTTGTGCGTGCTTTTGAGTTCTCAGTTTCCAACACAGTTATTATCTTCATCGTCAATGACATTGTAGTATAAGGAAGATACCATGCCATCAAACTTTGAGACTACTTGATGAGTTGATAAGCCGCAATATCGCTTTCCAAGACGAGCAATAAATATGTCTACAATCTTCTTGAACATGGAGTCTTCTTGGATGAGGGGTTGCTCTACAAACTCAACCAGGGGCATCCACTGCATCATATCACACAATAGTTATTGGAAATTCAGATAAGTGAAACTTTGAATGTAAGAAGATACCACACTTCATGTTTGTTTAAGTAACTGTCATGCCACCTTAATCACTATATGGTGATCAAGGGAAATTTGTGCAAGTAGTACTGAAGTCACATGGACCAACTTCAACTTGGGTTTTGTGATATAAACATGTGGTTTCTTAGGTCATCCATAGTTCCACATTCACAATCTGTGCGTGTGACACATATAGTTAACCAGATGTCCAGATCCAAGAAAAGTTCCCTTCAAGTGTTTACACAAGTAAGAATATCTCACCTTTGCTGCTGCAATTTCGAGATCATCAACAATGATCTTTGATGACAGGGGTCTAAGCATGCAGATGAAGAACAAATCTGACTTCTCGAAGGCCACATTATGCGCATGCCTGGAGTTGATGATTAAATTCTTCAGATTTTGAAGAAAGATATAAGAAAGGTGCTGTGCAGTAATGGAATTAAAAGCTAAATTATGTAATATGTAGCATTCTGTGACCACACTGATTCTGTAACTAGTGGATAACAAAAGAAACCTACACTTCCAGCAACCCAATTATCTTCAAATTTGGATCACCTCAAACTCTGATGATGACAAACTATTTAAAATCAAGTATTCAAGTATATCACAGTAACACAGGATCAATAGTTACAGTTTCAGATTTATTTATTGAAGAAAATTTTACTTTCATGATTCCATGGTTGTGAGAATGAATGGTGCCGTTACCTGAATGCTATGACTTCAATGAACTCTGTATCGACCTGCAAAATAAAGCAGCTACCATCAAAGAACTCCCTTAACACAATCGAAATTTATAATACAACCTCATGAATAAATTCAATATAAATTTACACCAGAAAAATATATTTTGTATATAAAACTAACCCCAGTTTCCTCCTTCACTTCTCTTACAGCTCCTGTGTATATCTCCTCTGCCTGAGATAATGCAGACAAGAAATAATGAATTCAAGTTGCAACATAATCACATAAATGAGATTACAATTCAACACCATCTCTTATTTGATCTTTTATTTCTGGAGCATTTAAAAAAACCGAGTGAAGCTTTAAATTAAATACCTCAAGAATGAACCCAGTTGGTATCTTCCAAAGTCCATGAGTTGCTGGAGAACAATGTCTCTCTTGTACTACAAGCACCTATACAAATTTTTAACAGAATTATACAGATATTAGTGATAGCATGATTCAAATTAGCTAAGATCTGATCTAAATGTCTAATACTATATAAAAGAAATGAAGAATTTTTAGTAACTTGAAAAAACTTCGTTGGAAAGCTGTTTTCAAATGCAGAATATACTGTTTTGTTTGTTATTTAATTGAAATAAGCTTGCTTCTTTCTACTGTTAATGATATGAGAAGCAATCTTACTTCATTGTTGTCATTGATAACAAATCCCCCAACTCCAACTTGATGTGATGCATTGGCTGGAAGCATGCTAGGTCCTTCAGGAATCCAGTAAGTTAACATCACATATCCTGGTTCTGCATGGTGGTATTGGAAGCCTTCCTGAGACCAAAATGTTCAATGAGTAAAACCAAAGGGTGAACTGAATAAAGACAGATAAGAGGATGAATTTACTGTTATTTTTTTCTAAGAGTGTAAGAAACATACTTTCTAATACACTCCTTCTAACACACATTCTATTATTGGTTAAATTTACAAAAAATTACAAAATCATGACAGATGGTCATTAAATAAGATGTGTGACCTACAAAATTTGTGATTTCTAAAATATTTAAACCAGTTAGAGATATAGTGTTCAAAAAAGTCTGTCACTAATATTTTTCTTTTCTTTGTTTCTTTTAGTTCATTGGTAGACATGTGAGCAGCTAAATTACCTTCACAGCAACTGGAACCAAGTGGGATTGCTCTAACGGCAACTTAAGCCAAATCCCCTTCTTTCCCTGTAAAAGTAGCTTAAAATGTAACTTTGTCCTAGATGATGCCTCATTAGGCAACAGATGCAGTCACAAAATAAAAGCACATGGAAAGCACTGATGATGTCTTTTGATTTCCCAAACATAACACATCATATAAGCCCTCATTCCCCCACAAGATCATAAAATTTATTTTCAAAGGAAGAAACATCAGAATCATTTTAAGAGATGACAGATTTCCAAGTGAACATAGTTCATGTTAAAGAGGATGAGAACATGGAAAGAGAATTTACCATCTTTTTCCAATGAAAAAGAGACAAAGGCAACATAGATGCGAAGGTATATGGGTTGGATGGCAACCTGTCTGAATCAATGACCACTCCACCATATTCATCATCAAAGGCATCAAGCACTCTCAGATTTCTAGAATAGAAGCTTGGAATTGAGCCATTTCTTCCATTAATTCGATGGGAACTAGTTTCTGCTGAAAGATTATCTTGACCAACAGAACCAACGACAGCTTTATCTGTCAAATAAGTGTTATCCGAGGCACTATAAGTCCTAAGAAACAACCCTGAAATTGAACATTAGAGAGTATTAAACCCACATTCCGATTAGACCCCCCAAGAAAAACCAAAAAATAATCTAATTTTTTCAACCAAAAATACACCAACAACCCACTCTTTTCACGTTCTTTGTTGTGGAAAATAGGGCTATCAATTATTATAAAAAATGTCAACTTTAGAAATGGGTAAACGAATGGCTTATAACTCATAAGCTAAAATTAATTCAGCTATTCATTCTTACTGATTAAAAAGAAAAAACCGAACTAACAGACAGGTTCTATTTCATGAAAAAAATAAATAAAATTATTAAAAAAACAGCAAATCAAGGGGAAAATACAAACAAAAATAGCCTCCAAGAATCATGTAACTGGGTAATGGCTGGGTAATGGCTGGGTAATGGTTGGTTACCTCTGCGACACTTGAAGTGGCTAGAAAATCTAACTCCAACTTTGTTTCTGGAAATGGAGATTAAAGTGGAATAAGATCTTCCAACGTGTGCAACCTCAGATGTGGACACAGAACAAGAAGAGAACGATTTCAGCTCCATCTAAATTACTTGTCAGAACAACTCACAGTCCAAATCTCACACTTAATCACTATCCAAATGTAAATATACTATGGAGGGTAAATGCAAATATACGAGAATCTTCACCAAAATCTATGCAACCTTAGCATGTATCGAACAATGACATGTCTAAAGAAACATCATGGTCGTGGTCGTGATCATGCTCATGGGACTCATCGTTTTTCTTAGTGTTAAGCTGTTGCTTCCTTTACCATGCTAAGTTTGAAAAGCCAAGTGGGGGCCAACAAAGTATACAAGATATAATTCATTCAGCATAACACACATTGGAACAAGCTAGTTAGGGACCCTTAAATTGGTGGTGCATATTGAGCGATGTGTGGTGACTATGCCACAAAAATCAACCCTAAACAAAACAAAATATCAAAATTGAAAGTTATGTTATTTTCTGTCCTTTTCGTACACTATTATAGCTATAATACGAGAGAAAAAGTAAAGTGTCTATCACAACTTAATGTACACGTGTCCATGATAAGTTGGTTAAATTTATAATAAATAAAAAAATCACATAAAATTTTGTTTTCACGGTCCTCATAACCTTCAAATTCCCTCTAGAATGTTATAGTATAGGAAATGAAGAAAACGAGGGAAGTTATTTATTCAATTAATTGGAGCGGAGTACTCTATGACAGGACAGATTCTGTTATTAATTTATTACCACACACGCCAGGTAAAGTTATAAACCCCATAAACAAATCCTACAAATCGGAGTGTAATAATTACATACGCTTAATTTCTATTGAGTTTAACTTGAAAATCTGAAATCATTTATCTTCTTGTACCCTCTGTCTTTTAATTTTATTCTCTAGATCAATTTTATTATTCTAATTAATGTAAGATAATGATAATTTTGAATTATCTTCTAAGTATTTTATAGTTCGTGACTTATTTTTTATTATTTTTGTTTAATTATTTTCAAGATCCCAGATCTGGGAGATCTAATTAGTTTACTTCTCCAGTCCGAATTATATCGGGACATTGTTCATGTTTATAATTCTTTTAATTTTTTCAGAAGATCTAAGAGTATAGGTATTCATGTATTAGTTTGAGTTGGATTCATTAAATCCGTTACTTGACTTAGATCAAAACAGTTTGGATTATGTTTAATTGAGTTTATGAAAGTCAAATTTAGATTGAACTAACTTGATCAAGAATTTAAATTAATGGGTATCATATTTATTATTATAAGACTCAACTCTGTTAAAAGATATTGAGTCATTCGGTCAAAAATCATACTAGAGAATCATTAATAGATTCATATGACATAATTTATAATAATAAAACAATATATATATATAAATATATATATATATATATATATATATATATTGCACTTAAAATGTTATAATACGTTATTAGTTAGGTGATAAGTCTTAGTTTATCAAATGGGATAACAAGCTATTAGATCTTTTCTACTGCATTTGAAAACCAAAAACTGATTTGGGTGCAGTCCAAATTTGGTTAAACGCGTTGAATTGAAATGGATCAACGCCTATTTGTTGACGTGTCACTGATAATATAATGCATTGATTTTATGGTGGATACATTTCTATTAAGAGATTATTTCGCATATTCAAATTCTACCTGCGTATTAAAAAAATTAATTTATAAAGTAAAAACTATTAATTAATTAATATCTCTATAAACAGTCCCAACATTAATTTAATTAAGTTGTGCTGACTTGTCAAGAATCATGTAATCATTGAGCATTTTCACAAGAAAAAGAAGATTACAAGCATATACCGCGTCAAAATAATCGGCGATCAATTTCACAAGAAAAAATAAAAAGAATATACGTTATACCGCGTCAAAAATTTTCACATTTTTAATGTGTGCCGCATGGACAATTATTATAAACAAAAGTGGCAATTGCATGTACAATTTTTTCACACGCGAGTAAGAAAAATAGTAAATTCTTCAAACAATTATTTTTGAGGAACGTTATTTACAACAATTTATATTTTGAGAAATGTTATTCATTATGACTTATATAAGAATTCGTACTTGTATAATAACACTTATTTTATATTTCTCGTTATGAGCTATAATAAATAATATGAAAAAAATAGATACATAAAATATAATTTACAATTTGTACATGTAAAACATATATATCTCAGTATTTATTGTATTACCAATAGATTTGGGAAAGAGAAATACGACTGTACAAATATTTGAAAACGTGAACAACATTTTGTTAAAAAAATAAAAAGAATTGTGAAATAAGGTAGAATTTTTCAAAAATCTCTCCACACATACTTATCAATACATGCAATTTATAAATAGAAATATAATTTAATAGTAATATTATGTTAGATATCAACTTACTATTAATTTAGGACTCACTAAATATAAGAACCGCAGCAGCATATTGAGGAACACATGTTGTGTGTGTTTGCTTTTTTATTATTATAAGATAGAATAAATTATGTTTAGGATAAAGATAGATAAAACAAATAATATTCCACTTATGCGAATAATTATTTCATGAAAACCTTCGTCTCTGTATATGACATTATCTTTTCAAGAATTAAATAAAGATGTATTGATGGTGGTGCTTAGATGGACCCGGGATTTCATTCATTTGTGATTTTAGGAGTATTTAGAAATAACCAAATTCTATCAGATAGCTTCATATCAGACAAAGAAAATCCATTCCCTGCTGACACGAAATCAATTTTAAATGAAAAAGCCAACGTTATGAGTCATGACCATGTTTTCTTCAATTGAATAAACTATGTTTTCACCAATTGGATTTTTGTACTTTTATCAATTTGTTTTATTGTATTTTTTTTATTTGCAATGACTCGTTTCAATTTCGTTTTTATCTTTTACCAAAAACTACTACATAAAAAACTAATTTCCTATACTAGAAAGTATTTTTTTAGAAAATAGAGGTAAAAGAAACTTTTTAAAATAAAAAATTCAGTTTTTTAAAAATAATTTCCGATAACTTTGTTATCTTTTATTTTATAGGGGTGACACTTAATTGCTCATACAAAGAAATGGTCAATGGTGTGTCACGTGGGGAAGGGGAATGGACAATAATTGTAAGGATACTCTTTTAGAAAAGAAGAATGGTATGTTTATCACATTAGCGGTGTATATATATATAGTCATGGTTTTGATACCGATATGGGCCCAATAAAATGAAAGAGTGAAATGGGAAAACCGGGCATATGTGCCCTGATCCAATACATGTCACCAAAAATGGAGCAATGTAAGTTCAGCCCATCAACGAGCGAATCATGACCCGAAATACAAATAAGGAAAGCAAGAACAATTGGATCACTGAATACATCCAATGATATCAGACATGAACAAACAGGTTAGTTTTGTTGGGCTTTTCCTTCTAATGATCGATGAATTTTTAGTGTTGAAGAGAACAAATATTTTAAATTACCAAAATTATATATTTATTATCAATTTAAATTAATTGAGTTAAAAAAATTAGTTAAAATTAATGATAACTTATTTTCATTTTAATATTTTAAGAAAAATTATTTTTTATATCTTCTCATCAATTTAACTATTCAATTCCATTTCTTTTTGGGGCATGCATTTTATGATTTTTCTATATATCTATTGTTATTTTTACTTTAATTAATTTTATTACTATTTTATTAAAATATATGAATAATCCAGTAAAAAATATTTTAGACAAAAATTTTTCAAGAAAAATATCATTTAACAAATAAAAATATAAAATTCTGTATAGATCTTTTTATATTTATATATATTTATTTTGTTAGATATTTTCCCAAAAATTTGTGGCATGTGATATTTATTTATTTTAATTATATGATACAAATATATTTTTAAAACATTTTATAATAATTTATTATAATATAAATTTTAGGTAATAGATTTGACCTTTATAATGCATTGCCATAAAATTATAGTCAGTTACTTAAAAAACAACACACGTTAATTAAGACAACTACCATTAAATTTTATTACAAGTTGTCAAAGCACTATTTTTTCTACCCTATGAAATAAATCTTAACTATTAGAGCACTAAGAATTGTCAAAACAAAGAGAGAAGACATACACTAAGGCCAGTTTGAGTATTTTTTTTTTCTCTAAAAGGATTTATAAGAGGAAAAAAAAATAAGAAAATTCTACTTTTAAAATTAATTTTTTATTAGTTAATATGGAAGAAGTCAAACATCATTTAGAAAATTTAAAAGAGAAGTAAATTTTATTTTATTTTTCTCTTATTTTCTCTTTCTAGAAACTGTTCTAGAGAAGTTAGTCCAAACTGGTTTTGCATATCCTCGTGAAATGCCTGCAAATTCTGAATCATTAGATGATAATAATAATAAAAATCAAAAGTTTCATTGGTGCGATGTTGCATTGTTCATAGTGCATCTTTAATATTTGATTGGAACTTAATTAATTAAGCATGTTTGGTCTTATAGTTTCTAATTTTTTATATATTCTACTGAGTTAGAAGAGGAACAAATTGCACAAGTACAATGAGGTATAGGTATCCATAAAAAGCGATTCTGTAGCTAGATTGATCCAAATATGTGATGCCTTACATCTCTGCATCTATCCACTAATTAAGTTTGTTGTTTAAAGAAAATAAAATGCATTTTAACGAGGTAATGTTTTAAAGCAATTCATTTATTTTGTGAAAATGAATTATTAAATTAATTTTTTTGGATAAAATATTTTGAATAATTTAAAATGATGTAACTCTGAGAAAGAATTTTAATTGAGTAAAATTGAGGAATTTAAAATTCTGTCTAAAATCGAAGCAATTCAATTTCTATCCTATCCTTCTCATTATTCTCACAACTTCTTTGTAGCTTCTCTATCTCACTTCTCTCGCAACTTATCGCTGGTTTGTCGCTAATTCTTTCGTCATTGATTTCACTCATCCTCTTTTGCACGACTTCTCCTCACTGGTTCGTTCTCTCTTTCACAAACTCATTTTCTCTCTTTGCTTAATTTAGGGTTTTGCTTCTTTTTTTCAATCACTATTTTTGTTTTTTTTTCTCAATCACTGATTTCTTTCACTGATTTTTCAATCGCTGGTTTGTCATTGGTTTGCATTTAATTGTAAAAACCTATTCTAATGTGGTGTGGTTTGGTTTAGATGATTGATTTGTTTAGATTTTTTTCTTAGTACTTATGGTGGCACAAGAAGATTTGAATATGCCAATGGGATTTTGCTTGATTGGAAATGGGATTTTGCTTGATCATGCAATTAAGATTGTGGTGGGAGAGACTGTTGTGATAAGGAATAATGTGTCAATTTTGCATAGTGTTACTTTAGGAGGGACTAGTAAGGTTTATGGGGATATGGACCCTAAGATTGGTGATTGGGTGCTGATAGGTGCAAGAACTTGTATCTTGGGGGAATATTAAGGTCAGGGATGGTGCTAACACTGGTGCTGGTTCTGTGGTTATTAAGGATGTGCCTCCAAGGACTATTGTTGTTTGAAACCCGACTAAATTGGTTGGAGGAAAGAATAAACCTGTTAAGTTGGATAAGATTCCTAGCTTCAACATGGACCATACTTCAAATATTGTTGAATTTTATGATTACTGTGTTTAGACTTCATATTAGAGTGTAATGTAATGTAATCCCCTGCATGATTTGGAGTTTAGATATTTAGGTGAAGTGGTTTTGATTGGGGTTAGAGTGACTATTTTTTTATGTAAGAGAGATTCATGATCTTTTGCAAACAATAATTAAAATGAGAATAGTGATAAGAGAGACCCATTGACTACATGTTGTTAGTTATTGTCATGTTTGTTTGTTTTGTTGGTCATGGAGCCGAAACTACTATGGATGCTGATGAAGTGATGAGCAAAGAAAAAAATGAAATAGAATTCATGGGTTTAGGTGCTATTGCTACTATAAACTTAAAGGAGTCAAGCTCTAATACAGAAAGAAAAGGATAAGGTTCAACTTCTTGTAACACATAATCTCACAAGAGAAAGATTAGAGAAAAAGAAGGGATAGCAGCTTCTTTGGATATAATGACCAACTCTTTTGCCCGAATGGTAGAAAAAATGGATGGTAAAATTGATAATGAAAATATTCAAGAAGTGCTACATGAGGTAGCTTTGATACCAAATCTTAATAGACAACAATGGGCTAAAGCTATTAAATGGCTAGCTAGCTTTGATACCAAATCTTAATAGACAACAATGGGTAAAAACTACTAAATGGTTAGTTGACAATCTAAAGCAATTTGTTATTGTGAAATGTCTTCTAATTGATGAAAAGACTAATTATGTTTTAACTCATCTTGAAAAATGAACTTAGTAGGTAATATTTTCTCTTCATTAATTAATTTTTCTTAAAAAATGAAATATGAAACTTTGTCATTCTTGTTGTGGCTTTATTAATTTGTTTATTTTATGTCAGGTTATTGTGAGAAATAAATGGAGGAATTACATCCTTACAAAGTAAAAAGAGAGGTTGATTATTTCAAAATTATTTGATTATGTTGTTTGTTTTGGATCCTTTAATTTATAAAATAGTTGGTGAACGTTTAACTATTATTAGTGAAGTGGCATCAATATCAATATAAATGACATATAATTTTAGGTTATTAATATCAATATTTAAATTTTACACGAGATGATTATCTTTAAGTTTAAGTAATTGTTTATTTCTAATAATTTTGAATATTATTGCTAGATTATCTAATTCAAAATTTTTAATTTAATTATAATTAATTATTTGTTATATTTTTAATTATTTAATATCAAAAAATTATTATTAAATATTTTATAACATTAGAATTCATTATGTAGCTTTAAAATTATTTTGAATATTTAAGTATTTAAAAATATTAATATTTATTTTATTTAATATTAAAGACTTAATTTTTAAATAAATATTTAAAAATAAAAATTTGAATTTCTTGAAAATTGAATTACTATATCTAAACAAAGAAATTAAAATATAAGAATTAAATTAATTCATCCAAACAAAATAATATAAAATAAAAATATTTTAAATTAAAATAATTAAAATATTAAGTATTTAAATTTCTTAAAAATTTTCAAAATTTCTACCTAGCTACGAGGAATGGTCATACGCATTAAGCGCTAGCAATTATGGTAGTTGTAGTTGGTCAAACGACAGAAGTTAATACTAAGACTACATGATTTTTCTCATTGCTGAAGATAATATATAAGTGGGTTAGGATTCTAAATAGGTTCCCTTAGGATTAGTTATTTTCCACCATCTGGAATAAAGCAAAGCTATAATAAACAACCATACATGGTAGAGAATAATGCTCAATGGAACGCACAAAGGACCACACGAAAGGATATATATAAATACATGATCTATTAATAAAGAAGATTTATTTTATTTTTAATTTTTAATTTTATTAAAAAGTTTTAATTTTTTAAAATTTTTAAAATTATTTATTATATTTTCATATTTTAATTGTTGGTTTTTTCTCACAATATTCTTAATAAAATTTTAAATTTAATTTAGTTTCATGTTTATCTTTTTAAAATATTTTATTCCTCGTAATTTACATGTCAATTTGTTATATTTTTTAATTTATTCAAAATACTAAACTGTTAAATTTGTTGTCTTTATCTATTTTATTTTAAATCGAGCATATATCTACTACTTACTTTTCTCACCATTATTTATCTTCTTTTTTCATTTTCTTTCTTTCTTCCTACAAATATGTTATCTCTTTGATCAAAACAAAATTTAGTCAAATAAATATATAAATACACGTGTACATGTATTTTTTTCTAGTTATCAAAAGAAACAATACAATACTCATTTACTATTTTTAGTTTCCATGCTTTAAGACATTTTTATTATTTAGATAAAGTATGTTATTCCTAGCTTTCAACTTCTAATTATATCAGCCTCTAGTTATTGGCTATTTTTTCATTATTTAAGCAAAATTTTTAATTTTCAGTTGGTTTTACAACTAATTCTTTTAAATATATATAGCTTATAAAAATTTATTTATAAATATTTTTTCACATAAATACTCTTTTTTGAAGTTAATTAAGTTTCCATAATGTGAATCATAATTAGTGTAATTAGATATTACTCATTCTCTAAGGTAGTATAAAAAATTTGAATCACATAAACAAATTGGATCGATATTACTCATTCTCCATGGTAATATAAAAAATTTGAATCACATAGACAGACAAATTGGTCAATCAAGTAAGTAACATAGCCGATTCAATAAATAATTTAGACTGGCTAAGAATCTAGTTTTCAGGTCAACCACAGTCCACTTATCAAACCGAGCCTGTTCTAATAAAATTGGGTACTAATAAATTATAAATATACATTTACTTTTCTTCTATCTTATTTTTAATTCATTTTCTTTTAATCTTATTTATCTTCTTTTTTTCTTTATCACATTAGTTATACATTTGAAAAATATGTTTTTTTTTTTTTCTTTCAGCTTTCTGCCTCAGTCATATCCAATTGGATTGAATTCATGAGGTGAAAATAGAAGAGCCAAGAAGAAGAAAGAAAACAAAATAGAAAGCGAAAGAGGTAAATGATAAGAAAAATAAAATAAAGATATGATTGAAAAAATGATTAAACTGGAGGTGAAAAGGAAAAGGAGTAAATGATAAGGCAGCCTAGTAAATTTCCTTATTTACAGTGTCTTACAATGAGGAGAACCATAGGTGATTTTCCATTCACCTCATCGACCAGCAGATTTTTCAAAGAAACTGAGCCTATTATCAGAAAGTCTTTCGCACGAGTGAAGGTAAAGGAGCAACTTTTTGTTTCAAGGATGGTCCCCAAAATAGATCGTTGATAATCTTGACAAGTTTGACTCCTAATACTATCCTATGCTCTACACTTTTAGAAAAACCAAACAAAAAAGCTGAGAAAACCATAAATAGTGACAAAATCATGAAAGAAAATATACTGTTTTTGGTTTTACCTTTGGCACACGTACACTGATATTTTTTATTATTATTAACAATATTACAATCATTTTATTCAGACTTTCTTACTCTTTCTAAAAATATATTCTTTAAAATTAAAATAGAAATGTTTCTCACACATTTAATATAAATATATTTTTTAAAATTACGAGAAATGTGCAAATTTAAGTGTTTAAGGAAAAAATCTTAAATGGGTTCATTCGGTTAAATATTTATCGGAATAAGCTCAAATATAAATTATTTACAAAAATGATGTACTTTTGGACTAGTTTACGATTTCATTAAATCTAAGTCGTCATCACCAACAACGACTTCATAAGGGCGAAGACACATGTTGAAAGAAGAGTGAGGGATGTTCTGAGTAACCTTGAAGTCGTCGTAGACACCAACGACTTCCGTGGAGTTGTCGTCAGGTTGAATGACTCTTCTTTGTAGAGCGTCGCATGTCAAAGCTGAATTGGAAAACGGTTGGCTGGAGTCATCACAGTAAATGACGACTCTACTCTAAGACACTGAAGTCAGTCATCGTAATAAGTGAGTACTCTAATTTCTATCGGGACCATTATACAAGGAGTAGAGTAAAAAAAAAAAAATTATCTCCATCCAAACCACAAATCTTACTCGACTTTCCCTCTATTCTCCCACAATTTTACTGTTTTATACCGACTAAATGACATCATCTTCATCCAGTGTTGTAAGAATTGAGTTTGATCCCACTGAAAATGACATTTTGTGACTACAATAAATCACACATATTTTACAAGAAAATTGTAATTAAAATGAATTTTTCATGCGTACATACAAAATATAATATTCTCATTGCAAGCTTTCATATTTGAAGATATATTATAGTCTATTTAATGCATTTATTAAGAGGTAGAGGTTGCATACTCACACCTTCCATATATATATCATAAGGAGTATATTATTATATTTAAATGTCCTAATAAATTTACCCATTAATGATAAATCTTTAATTAATATTACAAAATATAAAAGGATTAATAATAAAACAAAGTTATCTTACCAACTTCACGCTTTTTGTTGTAAATGTTAAGACATTATAACATACACAGACATAAATTTTATACTTTATTGGTATGGTAATATTAATTATTAGAGCGATTTTTAAGTTTTGATAAAATAATTGTAAATTTGAAGAAAACAAAGAATTGTACTTAATATTTAGGATAGGCGATATTGAGCTATCTTTATAAAGAATTGTGGAACATCACCCACATCGATGCAATATGTATCGGTGATGTGAGAATATTAATAAAATTATAAGATAGGAGAGATTCAGGTATCTAGGCATCATGCATCATTGTGTCTCGGCAGGTTCATATGAACGGTCAACAACGTGTCATTGACAACTATTATTATTATTTAATCATAGTTAATTGTTTTCAACTTTTTACAAAATGGCTATCGTGTCAATTTTAAATAGATTGTTTACGTCATGGTCAAATGGGCAACGTTCAAAGCAAAATCTACGCTAGTGCGTCAAAGTAGTAACGTTATGGATGGCGGTCAAATTAGGATTAAAATTGGCCAATAATATATGAGTGACACGAATGTAAAACACACGTCACTTTATACATACGTATGTGCATACGTGTATATATTTATATGCATGTGTGTCATAATATTACTTCACATATGTGTAAGATTTGATAGTTTATAATTTTTCAAATAACTTTATATATAAATTAGATGTGATTATTGAATGGTATAATTTGCATAATATAATATTGAAAATATATAAATATTAATGATTAGATAATAGATTTATAAAATTTTAAAACTTGGAAAAATTACAGTTCTTCCCCTTAAGAATTATATATATTATACCCTCTTTCATTCTTATATTAAATATACTTTTGTCTCCTTTTAAGTTAAAATATGCGTTTCTTTTCTTTGGTAGATTTTAATTTGTCATGTTTTACTTATTTTCTAAAAATTAGTACAAAAACACTTTTTATAGAACTCTAATAAATATAAGTACTACAATGTTTCCATCTCATGTTAAATTATACATTTCTCTTTATCATATATAAATATTTTACATTTTAATCTATCTATAATTTTTTAGAAAAAGTAATTTTATAAATAAAATTATTTTTTACATTATACTATCTTGAAATATTTAATTATCATTTTTTAATTTTAAATACTTAAGTACACTGCAGGATAATTTTAATATTATATTTAAATTATATAATATTTAATATCTCATAGAATAATAATATAAATAATATAATTTTAAAATTATTTTACTGTATATTTAAATATTTAAAATTATAAAAATTATAATAGTTAAATATCTCGACATAGGATAATGCAAATTTATTTTATTAATAAAATTATTTTTAAGTTAAAATCTGCATATCGAGTAAAATGCAATATGTTTATATTATATTTCTTATTTTAAATAATGAAACAAATAGTTAGATAATTAAAAATATTTAAATTAGATAATATATTTAAATATCTCGAGATAAAATGCATAATATATAAATTTTATATTTATCTTTTTATATATATTTCAATATTTAAAATTAAAAAATATAATATTTTAATATCTAACGATTGGATAGTGTAAAATTTATTTTACGTACAAAACTATTTTTGGTTTATATATAGAATAAATGTAGTATAAATTTAACAAGGGAGGGGTCATCGTAATACTTTATTTGTTACGTGTGGCTTAAAAAAAATTGAAAAAGAAAAACTTTTCTGGTAGTTTAAAAATTTATATACACCAGAATATCCAACTAAATGGTTCGATCTGTGAAATTTAATTATTAATTAGTTCTTAATTTTTATCATATTCAATTAGTTCTTTTTGTCACCACATCAAAAATAGTTAGGAATATGGGCAGACCACCAATGGATTAAAGCAGACACATTTTTAATTTTTTTAATTTTAAAATAATAAATATAAAAACTTTTAATCATAATATTTAGATTATATGACTAAGGAAAAATTACGATTCTCAATAACACTGAGCCACCGCAGTAGTCTCTTGTAGTTGAATGAATGGATGGAAAAAAATTTAAGAAATATTTATCATATTTCAATAGTATAAGAATCAACCAATTTGATCATTTAGTCTTTATCTTTTACTTTATATCTAAATATTTTTATTTAATTTATCGGTTTCTACCTCCGGTGGGTCCAGAATCCCCTCCAACTGTTGTCGATGGCGTAGTCAACGGTGGACATTCTCTAAATTACGGATACGACCTTAATTTATAAATAAATGAATACTAACTTTCAACTTTTTTAAATTAATTTTGCGGTTGACTTAAATTTATAACACAGTCTGAGAGTTATAATCTAACGAAATAAATTATTGAGTATTATAAAGTACTAAGTGAGTGAATTTTATATAGTGATTAATTTAATACAGTTAGATACCCTACACTTACACGTGGAAATTATTTATTAAACAAAAATCTAGAAAATGCAATTCCTGTCTTGTTTTAAAATTGATCTTTTATATATATATATATATATATATATATATATATATATATATATATATTATTTTCTTCTCGTGACATCTTAATAATCAATTTTTGTTATAATTATTTTTAAGACTTGTATTTAATATCAATGATAGGAATCTTGTATAATCAATCTAGCAAATTGATTAAGTTGTTTATGCGAGAAGTCTACTATCCGGAGGGTTTGTGTTTTTATTTAATTTGGTAACAAGGAGATACGATAAATCTTAAATAAAAAAAAAAAGGTAGAACAAAAATCATAATAATAGTGACTTTAGATTATTAGAACTTTTCTGGGTAAATTATTTAAATGTTTTCAATAATTGCATTTGAATATCGATTTTTATGTTATTTTATATAGAATATTTTTTTCATCTTAGCAAAAACGAGATTTTGGAGTAATAAAGATGAGTTCATGTCATAAGTAACACAAATTGTGTGTATGAGAGAAGTGACTTTAATGATAGAAAATGAAAACAAATTTGTATTAAAGGAGATAAGACATGTGCATGAAATGTTTTAAATTTTTTCTTAGTTGGTAAGCTAGATGATGTTGGAATAAACAACAAGTTTAGTTGTGACAAATGGAAACTTAATAATAATAATATCGTTATGCATGCTTGAATTTTCTAGAATCATTTTCTGGAATGATCTGGATAAGGTCACACTTTTAATCTTGGTGATCACAATAATAGTGAATATATTGAACTCACCACCTTTACGAGTCGAACCTTAGAAAGATTTATGGAAAGTTCCCAAGACATTTCACCCCAATTAATTGAATTGAGCAACAATAGGTATATTAAACCTACCATCTCCACAGTGTCAAAATTAGAAAGAATAAAAAGTCGTTACCCAAACTCTCTAAGTTAAGGAACCCAACAATAAAAAGTATATTAAAATTTGTCACCTTTAAATGTCACAAATGGATTCTAAGAGTTTAAGCCAAGACGTTACTACTAAAGGAAAACATTCTAGTAGATAAGTTTGTTAAGTATTGCAAAGAAAATTACAAGACTCCCAACTAGTCAAAGAAACTAGCAAAATAAAGATTAATCCTCAAAGGGTTTATTTTCATTGATCCAAAAGTTTTTCATACATTACATAAAGTCTTTTATTTATAGAGCTAAGTGATGACTGTTCATATGTTTTTTTTTCCGGCCACTACGCAATCCACGAAGCCTTTAGTGCTCCACTAACATTAAGACATTCACTAAGAATTTAGTGTTCCATTATCATTGAAAACACACACTATCATGATTCAGATTTTATTTGTAAGTCACGAAATAATCCACTAAGCATTAGTTGCTCCATTAGGCAAACTAAACGTCTCTAAAAAAGGTGCACCCGTGGTTGCACGAAAATTAGATAAAAAAAATACATAGTTAAAATAATTATTTCAGTTCCATCTTAATCACATTATGTCAGACTTCAATTAATGTAACAAAACAAAACAAAGTCAATCATATCTTTCTCAAAAGATATACCTTAACAAAGTAAAAATTGATGTTTTTTAACACAAAGATACGTTGTAAACAACAGAACAATTTTTCAGTAATTAATCCTTGGATTAAGAATAACTTTGTGTTTTCATGTTTACAAGTTTGGATTGCATTAAATGTTGAAGAATGTTAGACATACTTTTGTCAGGTGGAGTGAAACATTTGAAGTTAATGAGTCTGTAAAAGATAGAACACAAGAAGGGGGTTGAATTGTGTTACTTAAAAAAAAAAAATTTGTTCCTTTCGTCTGTGCGTTTAAATATGTTCAGACGAAACAATCTTAATCTTCAAAGGTTGATTTTAATAAATAGACGTTATGATTTAATTATCCCCGTTAGTCAAATACTTAATAAAACAAATACACAAGTATTTTTATACTGGTTCGTCTATGCAAAACTACGTCCAGTTACCCAGTAACAACTGAGTTTTCACTACAAATCGTGAAAGAGTTACAAGTATTATTTGCGCCCAACCACTTCTGGCTATAACATGATATTCTTTGAACACAGCCTTCGTAGGCTAAACAACAAGGGTATTCTTTGAACAACCAGCCTCCTCAGGCTAAAACATCATACAAGTGGATTTGGAAGAGTTCTATAAAAAAAGTTTCCTCTTCGCAGAGAGGGTTTTACAATGTAGAACAAAAGTAACAGAGAGCGAATTCACAATAAGGTAGAATATTGAAGCGTGTTCGCCAACTGAACTTTGAAGAAGCGAAGTCTTTAAATAGGCAAAATCTTCAGATATCCGTTAAACACAGAAGAAAGCCGTTGAGCGTTTTCCAAGCGAAGTCCAAAAAGGTGTCAGAGAGTACTTGAGTGATTGATGGTGTATGCAGCGGATTTAGATAGCGTACGCAGTACTTTTTCTAACTTGTACAAAGATTTTGACAAAAAGGTGAGGACCTTTTCGAGTTGCATATGTAAGCGTGAATCCCATACTGATCTTCTTTGCTCATACTTTGCTTCACTTCTTTGGCAGACGATGAACTTCTTCAGTCTTAAGAGTTTTCGTCTTAACCTATCGTCTGATGACTTGAGACAGACGAATGACTTCAACTTTGAGGGGTCATCTTCCGTCTGTGCTCGTTGCGTCTGACTTGATGTTCCGTCTGTAAATGTTCTGTCTGTCTTGTAATAATCAAAACTTTAGAGATGTTAATCATCTTGATCTAACAGAGTCTAACGACTACTTCAACACCTCAATTTATATAAAGACTCAAGACCTCCATTTATATAAAGACTCAAGGTTGAAAAACTGAAATTGGCAAATACGTTATGTTTCAAAGAACATAAAGCTCTGAATGTAATGATCCAACTTGTCAGTACTAAAATATTTTCTTTATTTTTTGATTTTCTTTGTTTTTTTTTTTGTTTCTAACAAAACATTTATTCTCTTAAAACGTTATTTAGATTTAACTAAATAGATTTCATGAAAAAAATATCACATTTTCTATTATAAAATATTGCCGTGTTTTTTTTTAAAAAAAATAAACTTTTCATATCACCAAAGGTTGTGTTATCACATTGTATTGTTGCAAATATTTATTTAAATATTTAAGGTTGCTAAAAAAAATTTATAAAAAACCATGTAATCTTAAAATAAAATATATCCTCTTAGTAATTCATTCTTTGCACAAAATCTAACCTGTCAATCTGATCCTCAAAATAAAATTTAGAATCATCACAAGTGTCAAACTACAGACAAAACAAGCAAAGGTAAGTTTCTCAATAAAAATCTCATTAGAAAATACATACAAAAATTAAATATTTAAAAACACATAAATTTTTCTTTATTTATTCCCACTTAAAAACTTACGTAAATTCACTGCTTTATATAATTTCATGACTAAATGAACAATTTTATATGATGCATGATTCTTTCATAACTCTCTCATTATGCAATATGGTATCATCTCATAAGATAATATGACCTCTTGTCATAAAACTTACTGACCAGTTAAGGTCTCCTAGTGTTGCATAGAATAACATAAACAACATGTGATCATCATGATTAAAATGATTTCTCATTGTCTTAAAGACCCCTCAATACTAAACATCATACTTAGACACACACATATTAAGTTTATTATCTACACCTTGTACATCATTTTAGGGTCATGCATGTATGAACATGATCTTTTCTCTTCTCTGAAAAAATGTATGATTTTTATTAATTTTAATCCTCACAATATAGGTAATCAATCATAATCCAAATCATCATTCAAGTTCACAGTATAGGTAATCAATCATAATTCAAATAATCATCTATGTTCACAGCATAGGTAATCAATCACTAAAAATTTTAACGTTTTAATTATAAAATCATCCTTTAATTATTATTTATTGGTGCTTATCATTTCATTTTCTTGGTTTAGAATATCTTAACTGAATTACTTTAGTACAAATTCACCTTTAAACCATATTAGTCATCTTTTATTATCCAATTTTCCAATTATACTTAAAACCCTTAGAAATCTTAAGAAACTTGAATTATTTTTGAAACATCCCTTATTATTCTTATTACTTTAAAACTTCATTAATATTTATAAACTTAAGAATATAAGATTATAAAAATTAAGACACATACAAGTTTAGAAATTTTAGGACATAAAATTTATAAGATTTAGAATCTTAAATTGTTTAGAAAGTTGAAAACTTAAATAGTTTAGAAACTTCCCTTACACATCTATAATCAAAATATTCAATGTTTATAATTTTTGAGAATATAGAAATACATAGGAACTTAAAAATTTAGAAGCTTAGAAACTTATATTATTAGAAATTCATAATACTTAGAATCTTAAAACTTTAGAATACTTAGGAATTTAGATACTTTAGAAACTTAGAATATTTTGGAAACTTCCCTTACCTTAGCTCCTTTTGGAAAACTTCTTGAAAAACTTTTGAAAAATGAAATAGGCTTGCTCACCTTCCTAATCAAAGATAAGTAAATTAGGATTTAGTGAATTTTGGAAAGTTTTGGAACTTGACTTAAAATTACTCGCGGTTTTAGCTATTTGGAAAAAGGAAAGGATTTGGATGATTTTGGTGGAGAAACTCATGACTGGAACTCATAAGTAGTCCAAAGTGTCTTATCTATAGGTGAAAAAAATTATTAAAATGTTACATGTAACCATATAGTTTGTTTGGTTTGATTACTTTAAGTATTAGTTAAAAAAATTTCTTTAAATATCATTTAATGCTTAAGATAAGAATGTTAAATTATCTTTACTTCCATTAATGCTTCTTTATCTTTGAATTGGTCTTTGTTTTAGACCTTAGCCATGGATTTCCTTAGCATATAAGATAAAATTGGAAAATTTTGCAAGGTAGCAAAATTAAAAAGAAACTTATTATTTTTAATACTTTTATAAACTTTTATAAACTTTGCCAATTTTACTTATTGTAAAATGATGTGACTTTTATCATGTAAGCATCCTTAGATTTTTCACTTTTAGCCTTTCTTACATGATTTCTAGATAAGACAAACATAATCTTGCGTCAGTTTTACACAATTTTAATTTAAAAGTTACATATTATTAAAATTTCATAATAATTAAAATTAAAATTTTTATTCTTTATTTTAAATTGAACCTCAAATTCAAAATATTATTTATGATTATACCATAATTAAGATAAAATTTTATGAATTCTAAAAGTTATTTTTCCATAATTTTATGGTTTACAAATTATTCTTAATAAAATTTTAAGACTTTTTTGTATTTAATTTTCAAAAAAATCATTATATAACATTTTATTTTTAACTGTATATTTATTTTTCTTACACCTAATTTTGTATCCTGAGTCCTATTCCCTTTTATTTTTTAACTATTTGAATTTTTTAACCTATATTGCGTATATAAATGGAAATAGTTGAATTTTATAAAAAAAATTATGCATCTTTTTATTCTATACTTAATTCTCTATCACCTATAGTTTATTCATCCTACTGTGTAAAAATTCACTGTCTTGGAAATAATCAAAATTTTTCAAAAAATGTATATTTTTAGAATCAGAAATTTTTTCTGTTTAATGGTATATATTTTCTATGTATTAATTCTTAACAGATTTTACGTACTAGATACAAAAACAAATTTTATAGACATTAATAAAATTCAAAGAATTATCATACAGTTAATAATATCAAATAACAATCTCAACGTCAAATAGTAATTAAAAAGTCAGACAATAATTTATTTTTTAACTATATTTTTATTTAAAAACGTAACCACAATTTACTTGGATTATGTAACAACAAACTTTTTTGAATTACATTTTTAACCTAATTAAAATATAACCACAAACAACCAATACATAATTTTTAAAAATTTCCTTTTTCTCTTTGTAAATTGTAAATAGCCTTTCATTTGTAAAATCCACCTTTAGTGCTAGTTTGCCTAAAGATATTGAGATCAAACAATACTTGGTTAGCATGAATATGTTGAATTTAAAGAATACTTGAAGTTGTTAGCTGAAGTGACTGTGTTAAAATAATACTTGAGTTTAGTTAGCGTGAACTAGGTTGGTTAAAAGTGGTTGAGACCAAATGATACTTGTATTTCATTCAGTAATGATGAAATTTTAATTATTGTTAAGAATATACTGAATCTTTCTTAAGACAAGTCAATACATATCATTTTATTATTTTACTGATTACTGCTAACTGGGTTCAAGTGTAAAATGTTTCGCTTGAAAATAATTCGTCTGATAAAAACTTAATAATTTGATTCGTCTGATAAAAACTTAAGTCTAAATTCCATCAAATTCATTTTAAACAAAATTCAAAAAAGTTGGGGAAGGTTTTTTAATATACAATTCAACTCATTTTTATGTATTTGTCTGCACAGTTATGAAGGAGGAGATTTGTTGAAATTCTATCATTCAATTATGATACTCAAGATAGTCACAATGTATAGGAAAGATGATGAATATAATTTATTTCTTTGACCTTGAGACGTATACATTCAATTTTGAAGAATGAATTTGATGTTGTAAACCTCTATGGAATTGTAAAAATTTATTAGTCTCCATTAATCACTCATTTTAGAGAAGTCATATTCTTTTTTTATAACAGGAGAACTTGAGAAGAGTTTGAAGACATCTAAGTGAAGAAATTCCAAAAGAATTGAAGAACTTTTATATTTATCCTTAAAAAAGAGAGATTTTGATAAATAGAAAATTTATATGTCATCGGTGAGTCTCGTAAAGATATATTTAAGGCTAAGAAAAACATTGTAATTTTATTTTTTTTATTGTGAAAATCTTTTAACTAGACGGAGTCTAGTAGTTGCGTTCCCTTAGCATGGAATAGGTACCGTTGTTTTCCAACGTAATCAACCAAATATTGCTACCTCTAAATTACTTAAAAAAGATAAATACAGAATTAATAAAAATATAGTTAAGTTATGTGAAGTCAATCATTGATGGGAGAGAGAGAAGATCTATTTTTCTTTCGAGTGTTGACAAAGAGTGCACGTTGTTTGACTAATTACACTGTTAGACCGTAATACAGCTAACCATCGAAAGTGACTGCAGCAGCTATCTCATTTCACACGGCCACTGGCCCATAAAATGGACGCCAATCCATACAATAGTTGTGCCTTGCGGATCTCTCTCTATATTAATTTCTTTCAAACTCCACAACCGGGAAGGGACTAAAAGCAAAAGAACAAGTTTTCATATAACTAAGGTAAGATATAGATACTTGCATTAACTATTCTAAGATATGTAGTTACTTAAATTATAGTAAGCAGTGTCAGTCTATATATAGAAACTTGTGAACGCATAATTGATGGCATGAAAATGAATGAGAGGGGTGTTGTTTGTGTGCAGAGAGTGAATTAAGATAGGAGTTGGTGGAGAGATGATATCCTCGTCAGTTGGTGTGAACACGGGAGAAGAGAAGAATTTAGAAATTGAAAAAGAGGTGGAGAGTCAGTTGGCAGATACTGAATGGGACGACTTAAGAAGAAATCAAGCATGGAAAGAGCAAATAACAGTGAGAGGATTAGTGGTGAGCATGGTAATTGGAATCATGTACAGCATAATAGCCATGAAGCTCAATCTCTCAGCTGGACTTGTTCCTAACTTTAATGTCTCTGCTGCTCTCGTTGCTTTCTTGCTTGTCCGAAGCTGGAACAAAGTTCTCCACAAGGCTGGTTTTATTTCCAAGCCATTCACTCGCCAAGAAAACACCATCATACAGACTTGTGCTGTCTCATGCTATAGCATAGCTGTTCATGGTATATTCAACATTTTTAACCATCAGTCCATTTATATATGTTGTTTTGCACATTCTATTGAATTTCTTCATGTTGTATATATACTTGGTGTTGCAGGAGGATTTGCTTCTTATCTTTTGGGCTTAAACAGGAAAACGTATGAGTTGTCTGGAGTGGGGGCTGAGGGTAACAATCCAAATACTGTTAGAGATCCTGGATATGGATGGATGACTACCTTCCTTTTTGTGGTCTGTTTTGTTGGCCTCTTTATCTTGATTCCACTCAGAAAGGTACTCTACTCTACTCAACATATATCATATATGTCTCCATATCTTGTATTCTATGCCCTTACCTTAGTCTCTCATCCACCATCCAAATCCTATCTATATAGTCCCATGTGGAGCTCTTAAGTCAATCACCACAAGACTCCGTCCCTGAAAAAAAAGAGGGAATTTGAACATTAATTATCTAATACAGCTTAGTGGTATTGTACAATAGAGACAATAAAGTTTAATTATAAGACTAAATTTGATCCCATGATCTTATACACGCAACTTCAACCCACCACAAATTTCATATTAACAAATACGATTAATGATTTTTTACGTGAGGTCAAATAAATGAATAACACTCGTTGACCAACTCTTATTTCTTGAACAGATCATGATAGTTGACCTCAAATTGACGTTTCCGAGTGGCTTGGCAACCGCTGTTCTCATTAATGGTTTCCATACGCAGGGGGACAAAATGGCCAAGTACACATCTCATTTAGTCATCAAAATTCTACTAATTTTTTTGCATTAAAATTAGAGTTACAACATAATTTTTTTTATTAAGGATAAATAAAAGTAAAATCTTAATTTAACTTACGAAAACAACACCAAAAAACAATTAATGATTGAGATCAATTTGAGATGATATTCTTGTGTTGCAGGAAGCAAGTTGTCGCGTTCTTGAAGTATTTTTCCACAAGTTTTTTGTGGGGATTTTTCAAATGGTTCTTCTCAGGGACACAGAGCTGCGGATTCGCGCAGTTTCCAACCTTTGGATTGCAAGCTTGGAAGCGAACGTATGATTTTTAAGTTTAAGGAACTAATATTGGTTCGAATGTTATTCCATTTTAGTTCCACACTTTCACCCATTACAAATCCTTTTGTTTGAATATGCAGATTCTATTTTGATTTTAACATGACTTACGTGGGAGCAGGGATGATTTGCCCTCATATTGTGAACTTGTCTTTGCTCCTTGGAGCCGTTCTCTCATTTGGAGTGATATGGCCACTCATCGATCTGCGTAAAGGGGATTGGTTCTCTTCCAATTTAGATGAGAGTAACATGAAGGCCTTGTACGGCTACAAGGTCTTTCTCACTGTTGCTCTCATACTCGGTGATGGCTTATATAACTTTGTCAAGATTCTAGTTTCATCAATCCTCAGCGTACTTGAAAAAATTAACAACCGTAGAAATGGTAACTCAATTTCCTCTTTCTTCTCTCCTTTTTCTTAAACTACTTGTTTGTTCCATAAAAATAACACTTCTATTTATACATAACACTCAACTTCATTGTATTGATTGCCATGAAATATTTTTAATTTCTATTTCGTCCATCATAAAAATAAAAATAAGACTTATGATATCTACTTAATATATATAGAACCACACCGATTGAGATGATATCTCAATAATAAATTTATACTGTTAAAATCACTTTAGTAGGAACAATAAATCTTATTAAATAATGTAGACTCTGATAAAAACATGTAACACCCTTATATTCAGAGCGCGAAAGATTTGCCAAAAGCTAACTAAATCAATACAACAACGTACACTAATAGGAATGGCAAAATTAGTGATGAAATGACATTTCTAGTTATGATGTGTGATGCAGGAATACGTGGTGATGAAGATGGGAAGGAGAATGCAGAAGAACTGAAACAAAAGAAAGTATTCCTGAGGGACAACATTTCCATGTGGATTGGAACTGGTGGATACATAGTTTTGTCAGTGGTATCCATAATTGTGATCCCTTTAATGTTTCATCAGTTGAAATGGTACTACGTGGTGGTTGCATACATCTTAGCCCCATCCCTGGCATTCTGCAACGCTTACGGAACAGGTCTGACGGACATGAACATGGCACACAATTACGGGAAAGTGGCACTCTTCGTGTTGGCAGCTATAAGCGGAAGAGAGAATGGAGTAGTGGCGGGACTAGTAGGTTGTGGACTGGTTAAATCAGTTGTGTCAGTGGCTTGCACTCTGATGCACGATTTCAAAACTGCGTATTATACATGCACCTCTCCTAAGGCAATGTTTATAGGCCAAATAATCGGGACTGCATTGGGTTGTGTAATTGCTCCTTTAAGCTTCTTTCTCTTCTACAATGCCTTTGATGTGGGGAACCCGCATGGGGAATTCAAGGCGCCTTACGCACTAATATACAGGAACATGGCAGTTTTAGGTGTGGAAGGTTTCTCAGCACTGCCACATCATTGCTTACAGCTCTGTTACGGGTTCTTTGCTTTTGCGGTTGGAGTGAATATAGTGAGAGACCTTTATCCAAAGAAAATTGGGAAATGGATGCCGTTGCCGATGGTAATGGCGATACCCTTTCTGGTTGGTGCTTACTTTGCAATTGATATGTGTCTTGGGAGTTTTGTGGTTTATGCGTGGCACAAGCTTAATCCTAAGAAGGCAGAGGCTATGATTCCCGCAACTGCTTCTGGACTCATCTGTGGGGAAGGCTTGTGGTCTCTTCCCGCTTCCATTCTCGCTCTTGCAAGAATTAATCCTCCTATTTGCATGAAGTTTTTTTCTTCCTAGAACTTGCATCACCCATGTAATAAACCAATATTAATTAGTTCACATATCAAGTACACCTCACACGCACATCACAAAATGCTATACAAATATTTCAAGTGTCTCATCAGTATGATTACGAATACTGAATTAGAAAAATATTGGGTACACAGTCACCAAACAACTATTTATAATATATGAAAAAAAATAAAATAAATGAAAAAATTAATAAAAAAATACATATATAAGTTAATTGTATACGAAGTTGTTGGTTTTACAGCATTACTTTACCGATTATATTACTCCATACTTGAAATATTTTCTTCTCGAAGAAACCTTACATCACCTAAGTCTACATATACATTGTCATCAGGACTGAAAGGTTATGTATACATGAAAATCAACCACTTTCCCGTTTTATAAAAAAAATCATTCATCTAACTTTTAATTTCTAAAAATTTAACACTCAACATTGAGTATTAAAGCAGCTCTATCTATTTCATTATAGTTTGAAAATAATAAAAATAAGGGTCGAGCTATTCTTTATATTAAGTGTCTTAATTCACAAACTTAATAATGAGTATCTACTAAGATAATAAAGTTTTTAGAAAATTATTATTTTTAATGATGTAAAAAGGTTTTTTTTATGTTGGTTAAAAATTATTTTTTTTATTGATTATAGAATTGACGTGATAGGTGAAAGATGTAAAAGTTCTTTACTTTTGATGTTAATTTATAAATTGACGTGAAAATTAAATTTTATAAAATAATTATCATAAAAAGTATAACTTTTTGACGTTAATTATTAAAATAGTTGACGTGAAAAATAATTTAAAATATAATAAAAAATACATCTATTATAAACACAACTTATGTAAAAAATTCAAGAAAAATATAATAAGAAAACATTATAATAATGAACAAAAACAATTAGCTTTCCAAATACATACTATTTTATAGACAAAAAGATTAACATGTTTTCAAGCATATTATTATATAACGTTTTCAATTGAACGCAAGAGTTGAAAATTCAGTCTAATATGTAAAATGCATCCAAGGAAAGAAGCAACCAAGCTTATAAACATCAAAGAAGACACAGAAGAAAAAATCAATCTAAGTTTGCTTTACAAACTAAGCTGCCAAAATATGCAACATGTTTGGTGTAATACAGATGCTACCGGAAGGGCAAACCTTTGACGGACAGGCAAATAGATACTGTCTGAATTCAAACTCCCTAAATGAATCCTTTTGAACAATCTGTGTCGATGCTTTATTTTCTGGATTAAGCAATGTTGCCTGATCATCACCATGATCTGTCCCTCCAATGTCTCTACTTTCCAGTCACATTAACTGCATTAATTCTAGTTGCATTTGAATTAATTTTCATTGTTCACAGAGAATTTCTGTTAGACACAAGATTTAATGTTCCACAAAGGTTTTTAAAGCAAATACTGTCAATCTAAAAATCAACTTTACTTGATTACAACAGCAATAGAAAAGTTAACAATGAAAATTTCCAAGCACCATTTACGCTTTTTATATTGACACATCAATTCCATAATAACAAAAGCACTGTGCAATAAAATAATTGTTAAGATCCCACATGTTGACCATAGGTTGTAATATCTATGAAAAAGTTAACAAAACATTGACTTGAAAAAGGATTAGCAAACTATAAACCAACAAGTCATTCAAACTTCCGTTGGGGAAGGGGGGAGTACACATTTTGCAATTCCAATTTTTCAAGTTTAGCTTTCTCTTTTTCTGGAGTTAAACTCAACTTCTGAGTTTAGCATATACTTTCTTAGCCATTTTGCTTGCTGATCATTAGCTGGATGAGCTTCAGATACAAATACAACAAACCACTCATTTTCATCATTTTGGACAATTAACTTCAAGCGTGGTTTAAGGATGGTCTTGAACTTATCCAGATCTTGGGAAGAAAAAATAAGAGTTAAACTACACAATAGATCCCACAACTGGATCAAAAAGTCAAAGGACTATACACCAAATACTCCATGAAATAAAGCTCCTTATAATTGAGTGCATCCATCTAAAGACGATATAAATAAAATAAAGAAAATACTGCTTAGTACTTAAAGCAAGATCATAGCAATCATAGCAGCTACTGATTATTGACTCACTATAATACTATAAAGGGGAAAAAAACTGAAAAAATTTATCTTGAATTAAGTAATATCATTCAAAGTGAATGGAGAAAAGGCTGTAAAATAAATCTCTATTATAAAGAGCAGGAATAGACTTTGATTTTAAAAGCTCTTTTGAAACCACCGCAGAAAAGCTTCCAAATGGTGTTATGATTGAAGCAATTAGTCCCATCCACAAAGCATGCCACTGTACTGGCAAAACTGCTATCTCTTTCTGAGGAGGCTAGTGTTGCAGAATGAAAAACTTTTAACAATTAGATTGTTGGATTAGGGAATTTTAGAGCAATTCAATTCATTTGTTTTAATAAATTGAATTGCATCTTATGAACTAAGTTAATGTTTGAATAAAGTATTTAAGAAAATTTGAATTGTTATCTTATTAATTAATTTATTTGGATAAAGTATTTAGAAAAATTTAAAATTATATTATTTAAAAAAAAAATTAATTATATAAAATTAAAGAATTTGAAATTTTATCACGTAAGTATTTTAATTTTTTTCCTCAATTAAATTATATTGTATTATTTTAAAATTTCTTTAAATAAAATTAAACTCTAAATTTATTTAAATATTAAAATTCATTACATTTATATTATTTTTATATTTTTTAATGATACATAAAAAATTATTTTAATATTTATTAAATTAAATTTATAATAATAATTAAAAATAAAAATAAAAATTATACATAAAAATAAAACTTAATTTAATTATTATTTTTTATATTATTGAATTAATATATATTTAATGACCTAATGTATTTTTTATTTAAAAAGATATAAATTAATTAAATTTTATTTTAAAAAATGAAATTAGTTAATTAAATTTTTTAAATTCTGTCGTTATTTTAAATTTATCCTATTAACAATTAAATAGGTATAATTCATTTTTATATAATTAAGACAATTATTTTTACAATAAAAAGTACCCATAAAATGATAATTTATATTTTTTAATTCAGTTTTTTTGTACATGTCTATTTTTTTAATTTATTTTATTAAATTTTTGTTAAGTGATTAAATAAGTATAATTTTTTAACTGCTAAGATTTTTTTTATTTCCTCTTTTAATATTTTATCTTTTTATATCTTTAATATTTCAATAAAGCATTTCAACTGTTATTTTTAAAATTTATTTAAATTTTTATAAATAATTATAACTTATATAATTATTTATTTTTAATACATTTTTAAAATTATTGCAACACTACGTGATTCTTAATTATAATTAAGTATCTATTATATTTTTAATTATTCAATATAAAATAATTAATTATTAAATATTTTGTAATATTAGAATTCATCGTGTAACATAAAATTATTTTGAATATTTAAATATTTAAAAATTATTAATATTTATTTTTATTTAATATTAAAAATTTATTTTTTAAAAAAAAATATTTAAAAATAAAAGTTTGAATTTTTTAAAATTAAATTACTTTATTTAAATAAGAAAATTAAAATATAAAAAATTGAATTGATTCATCCAAATAAAAAAAATATAAAATAAAAGAAATTAAAATTAAAATATTTAAAATATTATGTATTTAAATTTCTTAAAAAATTTAAATTCCCCGTCTAAGCTCAAGACAAGTCTTTAAATTCTTAAGTTTATGGAAAAGAATTGAGAAAGATCTTGGGGAGAGAGATGATTCGGTAGCATTGATCACCTATTCTTGCCTCGGAAATTAATTTTCTATGTACATTTTCGGGTCCTCTCTCATTTTCATTATATTCTTATTTATCATTAACTAAATTTTTATTTGACCGCAGGAATAATAGATACTTATTTCGTATTAATTTCATTCATGATATTATTCAATAATTCATATAATTGAGAATTATTTCTTCTAATTTTAATACTTTTTATTAATTAATAACTAATAATTTAATTGTAAATGTATGATAAATTTGAGAAAAAAAATATAAGCAATTGTAAGAAAATAATCAACTTAGCTATACTTTATAAATAAAAATAAAGGATGACGTAAATTCATAGTTTCACAAATCATTAAGAATTCACGAAATCTAAATTCTAAATTATTTAAGTTAATTTTAAGAGATTAGTTAATAAATACTTAAAAAAATAATATTAATAAGAAAAATATAGATAAATACATTATAAGAATTAATCTTAAAATAAGATAATTTTATTCTTTTCAAATTATATTTATTACTTTAGAGACCGTACACTAGTCTTGCATCCGTGTTATTCACTCTCACGGCATAAGCAATTTAGTCCATTTTTTCATATTAATTTAACCTCCGAAAAGTATTATATTGATTACCGATTTTATCATTCAAAATAGAGTTGATTTTTTTTTTTTTTTTAACTTTTACCCACTAAGTTATGCGTGTAAAGTCAGTCTAAGTTGGAGCATGTGAGGGGTTTGTAATGATAATTTAATTATAGAAAAAAATCCTTGTCATTTATTTTTAGTTTTATTTTGACCAAAAATTATCCTGTTCTTATTTTAATTATATTATGAATAAAAAAATATATAATTTATAATTATGTAATTTCAGATAATTAACAATTCATAATTAAAATCAATTATTTTTTTAAAAATTTTGGCAACAAAAAATTATATTTTTAATATCAATTTGTATATGCATAATTTAATTTATACTTTTATAATTATGAATATCAATTTGTATTATAAAAATCATGAAATCAAATGAAAACGAAATTATATATTTTTCAAATTAATTTTGAATTCAATTTAATTAATACAACCTTGCACACCATGTTAGTTTATATGCAAATATGTGAGAAGTCTAAATGCAAAATAATAAGTAGGATAAATTATACGAAAGAATTTTTAAATTATAAATTAAATATTATGACTTTCGAAAAACATGAAATGAGATAACAATTTTTTTAAATGAGAATTACACTTTCATACGTTAAAAATGAAAGTATATTCTTTTATAATTGGATTTTAAAATATAATTATTCTCTTACAATTTTTTCTTGACATTTTTGGAATTAATTTTGATTTCTTTTAAAATTTTAAAACATTAGCTCCAAAACGTAAGTAAATACTATTTTGTGTCCTTTAAAAAATAAAAAAAATTCTAAATGTAGTCCTTTTAAATTACCAGTGATAGCTGATACACTTCTACAAAAATACTTTTACCCACGTATATTTAATGGCTAATAATTTATTATTGATGGTTTAATTTCTAATTGGTATTATCTATGGCCATATATTACGGCTCTAAAAAAAATCTAACTATAATTTTTGACTGAATGGTCTTTAATGGTCAATCCTCACACAATAATATTAATTTTTTTATAGAATTAATACTACTACCAAATTTATATTGTTAATTTTTAATTATTTATAATTATAATATATTTTTATAAAATTAATATTTACTATCACGTAAAATAATATTAATGTTACCTCACTAAATTTTTAGTACTCTCTAGACAAAATCCATTCTTCAAGCTTCTCATTGTTTCTTTACACTTTTCGCCATCTCATTCCCCCATGCTTGTAGCACCTTAATCAGAAATTTTCTTAGTTGTTTAGCCTTCTCAAAACCTTCAGGTGCATTTTTAATTTCTTTTTCTCACTTTCATTTTCTAATTTTCGTTTTTGTTTTCGTACGTTCTTTCTCTTTCTATTTTGTATTTCGTTTTAGCTCTTCACCTGTTATTTATCTCAGATTTAAATCTTACACTGTTATTGCAGTTTTTTATTTTATTTTTTATATCAGGTCTGAAATATAAATCAAATTTTCGTCACGTGTAAAAATTCTTGTATTTACAATTATTAAAGGCTTATAATACCAATTACGATCGGTTAAAAGTCTTTATTTTTTTTTATAAAAATCACTTTTCACAGTTAAAAGAATTTATATAGAAAGTGATTTTAAAATTTTAAAAAAATATAGACTTTTCACATTGATTATATTTATAATAAATGTAAAATTTTTATTTTTTTAAAATATCAATAATATAATTAGATTTTATATTAATTATTTTCAAATTATATAATTCTTCACATGCTTATGATTTTATTTTTTCCAGTAAATTTTAACTGATAAAAGAGTGTTAAAAGGAAAGTGTTAGAAAATTTCTTATTTACTTTAGGGATAGATTATGGCAGAAATGAATTTAAACCTAAATATAAATATTTCTGTTACTGTAAATAGTAAACTTGAAAAATGATCACAATTATTAATAACAGAACGAATGTCAAACATTTTCAATTATAATATATTTCAATATATAAAAAAGCATTCCTCAATGTATTTAGTAAAATTCCCCTCTTTTTCTAGGCCGATTCTTCATTCTAGCTTGAACTTTACCATATGAACCATTGAACTTAAGACTATGACTTTTTTAAAGTCAATGAATCCATGAAGAATCAAAACAAGATCAGGTTAAACTTTGATAAATTATATATGAATAACAAAACATAAGAGAGTTTTCTATAAGATTCATAGGATTTATAAAGTAATAAATTCTATCGACCATAATTCAAAACAGATATATTTTATTCACATATTTTTTAAGAGATGAATTTTTCTGCATTTGGAAAGTGTTCCTGAGTAAGTTATTTCCAAGACACATGTAATTAGAGAAAAACAAAACATTGTTTAAACCATGTACAATTGGAAGCAAGCAGATGTACATTGGTATAATTTCTATAGCATTAATGACGCAGATGCATAATAGACACAAGTGTACAAAACAAAGCTAATTTCTATAGCATTAATGATGATTCTTTCCTAATTTTGGGACAACTTTGAATTTATTTGTTGACAGTGATCAATTGTTTTGATTATTTTTCTTTAAAAAAGAATCCTGCAACGGCAGAAGGAACCCTTGCGAAGAGCTGCTATTAAAGCTAAATATCACACAATGAATTACTATCACTAGTAGAAAAATAATATCTTAAGACGCGCACATTACTACGGTTCATTTGTAACCGTCGTAGTGTGTGCGTGGTGACATTTTTGTAATATGTAAGTTACAGACTACGAAGGTTCTATTTAGAACCGTCGTAGTCTGTAAAACTGTGGCAATTTTATAATATAATATATTACAGATTACGACGGTTCTATTTAGAACCGTCATAGTCTCTAACACTGTTTTACAGACTATGACGATTTTAAATAGAACCGTCGTAGTCTGTAAAACAGTGGCAGTTTTGTAATATAATATATTATAGACTACGACGGTTCAAATTAGAACCGTCGTAGTCTGTAACACTGTGGCAATTTTGTAATAGTTAGATTACAGACTACGACGGTTCTAATTTCAACCGTCGTAATCTGTAATATAACCATGTCTTCATAAACCCTCATTTTCCCATCTACGCGCTCCTTCATTTGAATTCTCTGCGAAACTCATCTTTTTCCCATTTCTCTACGAAACACCACCCCAACTACACTTCCCCCATTCTTATATTTCCTGTGCTCCAACCCAACCACTCTAGCGGAATCCGCTGAATATACTGGAACCCAGCGACTATGCTGGAAACGTGAACAGTGGAGCCTTGCGATTCTGGAGATTTTCAACTCTATTTTTCAACCGTAAGTTTTAATTTTTTGTTCACTTTTTGTCTAATGGTCACGGACCTCTCTCCGAGCTTTTTTTTTTTTTTTATTTCTTCGGATTGAATGGATTGATTCTTTAAAAACCCATTTTTTGATGTTTCTTTTGTACTTTGGTTTCTTTGCAATGTTTGGATTCATCGTCTCCGCATTTTATTTGTTTCCAAAGGGATCCGCGACGGAGGTGTGGGTGGTGGCGGAGATGGACTCGCGACGGCACATTTGATTTAAACTAGCAGACCACGACGGTTTTAAACCGTCGTAGTCTGTTAATTTTTTTTATTTTAGATATATCAGACTACGACGATTTTAGTTGAACCGTCGTAGTCTTCGAAAACAGACTACGACACATGTTGCTACTACGGTTCTTGAACCGTCGTAGTCTGTATTTTTTAACCGTCGTAGTCTGTATAATATACATTAGTGTATTTAACATGTTTAATTTTTTTAATATCTTTAAAAATATTTTATGCTATATATAAATACATTGGAAATATTTTCAAATCTAAAATCGAGTTACTAAAATAAATTATATCATAAAATGAATAATATTAATATTAATAATAATTAATATGTTGTTTGTTCAGGTCAAATTTAAATTAATACATATTTGATGACATCTCTTATAAATAAATAAATCAATGGTATCACTTATTAATTAGTTTTATGTAATTGGATCTCAGACTCTGTTATTTTCATGATATATTTTCTATTACCATTAATATATTCTCAAAAATTTAGATAAATATTTTAAAATTAAATTTAAAAATATCTACCAATTAATATCATAAATTACCCTTTGTCAAAATTCATTAAATTAATGTTGATAATCATCATATCAAGAATATAATATTGTTAACGATGAAAAATCCAAATTTTTTTATCAATAGTAATATTTATCATAAATAATTTATTACTATTATTATTCTTATTTCTTTAATTAACTTAATTATAATATACTCTTTAACTTTATAAGTAAATCCTTATTTTCTCAAAATATATTAGAGCATGTGCCATATTGTTGAGATTTTTTAAAATAAAATATCATTAATAAAATTATGGTAATTTCTTTTGTCAAAATTTTTTGGATAACATATCATCTCTCTTGTAAATTTTTAATCCTCTCCAGAAAAAGATAAATTAAAGTGATGTAAATGGTAACATTTATTTAAATTTAAAACAAAAGTCTAGAGTATTGGAGTGAAATTTTAGTTGCAGCGCATTCTCAAACTTTAATGTTACCAAGGACGATTACAGCTTGAAATTCTCTAAGTTGTTCATCAATTATAATTTCATAAAATATATTCTCTATGAAGAAAAATATATTTAATTTTAATTTTATTGCAATAAAAAATTATAATTAACGTTAAAATATTAATTTTCAACATCTATTCTGGAAACATGTTTCAAAATGTTATATATATATTCTTTACCACAAGTGGTCAACGACGATAAGATATGAACACGTGTTTCTCTTCCTGTGTATAAAGATTTTCTCCAAATACTTGTTATACAATATCTGACGTCATAGAATATTCTAAAATATGATTTTTTTTTTGAGAAATAGTAATTATTTTGAATAAATTTTATTTAATAAATACAATGTAGTTATTTTATTTATTTTAGGTGTCCTTTAATTCTCTAATGGCTAAATTTTAAAATACTTCAAATTTATTATATTGTAATTTAATTATTTTTATATCATTCATTAGATTTATCACAGGACTAAATAGTCAGATAAACAATTTAGTAAATTTTGTATGGACACAAAAAAGCTTACAAAAGTATTATCAAATTATCAAAAGTAACCACAACAACAAATGAATAATATTAATAATAATAATTAATATGGTGTTTGTTCAGGTTAAATTTAAATTAATACATATTTGATGATATTTTTTATAAATAAATAAATTAATGGTATCACTTATTAATTAATTTTAACTAGTTCGATCTTAAACTCTATTATTTTCATGATATATTTTCTATTACCATTAATATATTCTTCAAAATTTAGATAAATATTTTAAATTAAATTTTAAAATATCTACCAAATAATATCATAAATTACCCATAGTCAAAATTCATTAAATTAAATGTTGATAATCATCATATCAAGAATATAATATTGTTGATTATATAAAAAAAAATTGCTAATGATGATAATTTTTTTATAAATAGTAATATTTATTATAAATAATTTATTACTATTATTATTCGTATTACTATAATTAACTTAATTATAATATACTCTTTACCTTTATAACTAAATCCTTATTTTCTCAAAATATACTAGAGCATGTGTCGTACTATTTCGTACGAATAAAAAGTGCATGAAATAAATATGTATTGTTGAGATTTTTTAAAATAAAATATGATTGATAAAATTATGGTAATTTATTTTGTCAAAATATTTTGGATAACATATCATTTCTCTTATATATATATATATATATATATATATATATATATATATATATATATATATATATTCTTTGCCTCAAGTGGTGAATGGCAATAAGATATAAAACACATGTTTCTCTTCCTGTGTGTAAAGATTTTCTCCAAATACTTGCTATACAATTTCTGACTTCATAAAATATTCTAAAATATGATTTTTTTGGGCAATGGTAACTATTTTGAATAAATTTTATTTAATAAATAAAATATTGATATTTTATTTATTTTAGGTGTCCGTTAATTCTCTAATATCTAAATTTTAAATACTTCAAATTTATTAGATTGAAACTTAATAAGTTTATATAATTCATTAGATTTATCACAATAACAGGACTAACTAGTTAGCTAGATAAACAATTTTGTAAATTTTGTATGGACATAAAAAAGCTTTAAAATGTATTATCAAATTTATTTTATAAGCCTTTTTGTCAATTAATTTGTCTTCAATCAAAATATATTTATTTTACTAAGGAGAATAATATTAATTTATTTTATTATTAAATATAAATTTTATATTATTTTTTAATAATAAAAAAGAAAGATATAAATATATATATACACACAAAACATATTTATGCTTTCATAAATAATTTATCTATGTATAACAAATGTAATTAATATATTAATATATATTTATGATTAAAAATTTTCTGCGTATTTTAATAATACTTTTATTTAATGTTTCCTATAAAATAAAAGTGTGCGGTGGTATCACCAACCAGTCAAAGTAAAATTAGAAATAAAAAAAGTAAAAATAAACATAATATTTAGGATTAGATTTTGCTAAAATTATTTGACTAATCATAGAAAGTGGCTGAGAAAATCAAGCAGATTTAGCACACGCACAAGAATCACGTCCAGATTCATAATCATAAAATGACGCAGCTTTCTCGAGAGAAGGCAGAGGCAACGACAAACTCGAAATAAATAGGGAGCAGAGAGAGTTTCCTTCTTCTCATCCATCTCTCAATTCAATTTAATCTCTCTCTCTCAAATATCAATCCTTGTAATGGCGGACGGTGCGGTGAACAGGAAGCGCAGCAGCACGGACGACCTCGTTTCGTTTAGCGACACAAAGAAGAATGTCATACGCGAGGTGGATCCCGCGGCTGCACTGGCCTTAACACGTCACGAGTTCGGTGAGCATGGCGGGGTTAACATGTCGATTGAGGCTTCCGCGACGTTCACGGTGATGGAGCCGGAGACTCTCCGTCGCATGTTCGCCGGAGAGTTGGGTCCAGACCGTGACTTCTTCATCTACAGCCGCCACTTCAACCCGACGGTACTGAACCTCGGCCGTCAGATGGCCTCCATGGAGGGGACAGAGGCCGCCTACTGCACCGCGAGTGGGATGTCTGCGATCTCGTCGGTGCTACTTCAACTGTGCAGCTCCGGCGGACACGTGGTGGCATCCACCACTCTGTACGGTGGGACCCACGCACTGCTATCGCATTTCTTTCCGAGGACATGCAATATAACAACGACGTTTGTGGATATCGATGATGTGGAGGCAGTAGAGAGTGCCATAGTGGAAGGGAAGACGAAAGTGTTGTATTTTGAATCGGTTGCAAATCCGGTACTGAAGGTGGCGAACATTCCGGAACTGTGCCGTGTGGGACACAAGAAAGGGGTTACAGTGGTTGTAGACAACACATTCGCTCCCATGGTCATCTCTCCCGCTCGTCTTGGTGCTGACGTCGTCGTTCACAGCATCTCCAAGTTTATCAGCGGCGGTGCTGACATCATTGCAGGTCCGTTTTTCTTCCTCATCTCTTACATGATTATGATTGTTATTGCACTTGTGCTATTTCAATATTTTTTTATTTAAAATTTCAGAATATTGTTTTTATTTTTTATCACGTTATATTATATTATTTGTTATATTTGTTTTATTATTTATTTTTTTCCTCTTTATTTGTATTTGGACGTTGGTACGTTAGTATATTTTCTTTCTTACAGTATTAAATACCTTTGAAAATTTGTCAAAAACAGTATTAGTTGATGGCGTTTTATTAATGGATGATACGGTTTCTTGTCCTAAATTAATCAATAAATGACCCATATTCTTTAAATTTTGTGAAGAAAGACACTATGAAAATTTTCCTTAGTTGATATAAATGTATAAATGGTCGATATTAATGGTGTTTTTCTTTTCAAATTGATAATATTTGATTTTTATCTTTAACTTTTAAAGTCACCGTTTCATTTTTTTTCTATTTTGGAAATATTCAAGTTTTTTTTTTTTTTTTACTGAATTTGAATATTCGCTAGAGATATTTATAAAATGAAGATAAAAAAGTTAACTATTTTTAAAAAATAGATTAGTTATATGAAAACTATTTTTTCTCTTTCCCTATTTCGGTCTTTAAACCCCATTCATTAATTTATTTTGTCTTTATTTTTATTTTTGTCTATAGTATTATTTATAACATGTTATTTTTTGACTTTTCTCTTTTTTTAATTTTTTTTATCTTCCTCTTTTCTTTTCTTTATTTTTCACTTCTATATACTACAAAAAGTACTCTGGTTTTCTTTGGGTTTTTTTAGGAAAGATTTTTATTTGCTTTAGTTTTCTATTGTATTTATTTTGCTTTCAAATGCAAGGAGTCACGAGAAGGGAAATATTAAGTATTCTTTTGGACGAGAGTGCTTGTTGTGTTTTTGTTTTTTACTCTTGTCTATACTGCACACCCACGTTTACATATGATGCTGTCTTTTTTTTTTTTTTTTTTTTTTTTTTTTTTTTTTTTTTTTTTTATCAAAGTTCACGTTTTCCTATCCACGTGTTAGTTAGTTGCCATGTGATAATGCAATTGTCCTTATTAATTTGTATCCACATATTTTTATTTAATTATTTGATATCAAATATTTATTTGTTAAAGTTTCGAAAGAGAATTTTGATTTTGATTTGAATCTAATTTATAGAGATGACAACTTTCATTAACTCATAAATTTTTTAAAATTAATAACTTTATAATATAGAATAATTCATAATTGTGCATAAAAAAGTAAATGACAACCTAAATATTTTTACACTGTCATTATATTTTAGTTAATTTTTCAGTTTTAGTTTTATTGACGAGGATAAGCATTTATTTATTTTTTTCAAAGGAAAAAAGAAATTAACGAAGATTAACAAGACCCGACTCATCATTCATTGGTCACAAAGAAGTTGGGTCTGTACATGAACCTCAAAATTAGGCAAATGGATTTATTTCCACATTTAATGATATATACAAAATGTAATTTTTTTTAACTACGTTAACTTGCTTTTAATAATATTTTATCTTTTCTGAAGCAAAATTTTGATATGTTTAACATTTGACAGTAAAATATATAATATATAATGCTCGCCATTTTTTTTATTAATAAAAAGAAACCAATTCGTTATCCTGTTTTTATTGGTTTATATTATACAATCCTATTTTTCTTATGTTATTAAGCGTTTATTTTCTTATTATTTTATGAATTTTTGATGGAAGTAAAATAATAATTTCCGTTACTATATTTTACGTGTCTTTTTAGTGTGTTATTAGTATCTCTTTGTTTTTTAAGTTTTACATTTCTTCTACCGGGGAATCTCATTATAATAATTTTTAAAATTAATAAATATTGCATAAATGAAATAGATCGAAGTTTGAAATTGATTGAAAATGTATACAGGGGCTGTGTGCGGGCCTGCGAGCATAGTGAATTCGATGATGGACCTTCACCAAGGGGCTCTAATGCTGCTTGGTCCAACAATGAATGCCAAAGTGGCGTTTGAACTTTCAGAGAGAATCCCTCACTTGAGCCTTAGGATGAAGGAACATTGCCACCGTGCTTTGGTGTTCGCCACTAGGCTGAAGAAATTAGGACTGAAGGTAATCTACCCAGGGCTTGAAGATCACCCACAGCATGAATTGTTGAAATCATTAACCAATAAAGAATATGGGTATGGTGGGCTTCTTTGCATTGACATGGAAACGGTGGAAAGGGCTAACCAATTGATGGACCATTTGCAAAACTGTGCTCAATTTGGTTTCATGGCTGTTAGTTTGGGCTATTATGAGACCCTCATGTCTTGCTCTGGTAGCAGCACTAGCAGTGAGATGAGTGAAGAAGAACAGAAGCTTGCTGGAATCTCACCAGGCCTAATTAGGATGTCCATTGGATACATTGGCACATTGGAGCAGAAATGGAGTCAGTTCGAAAAGGCACTTGCTAGATTCAATGAAAAGGCTTAGTTTAATTTTATTTGTGTTTGTTTTCTTGAGCTACCGTTAAGTTATCAGATATGTTACAAGTACTTTTTCTTAATTAACTTTGGTTTTCTAGTAGTTACGCGGTGTTGTTATGAAAATTTTAAACTATATAGAAAATGATTTTAAACTATATAAAAAATAACTAAATCGGGAACATAAATATTTAATAACCAACTTCAATACAAATTAATCAATCAACTATTTAATAAAATGAAATTGACTAATTAATTTATATCAGAGCTAATCACCAAACATTTCTCCATCAAAAAATTATATAGATATCATCGTTTGGATATTCCGTCTTTCGGAATAACAATATTATTTACGGATATGTTAAAAAGATTTTAACGTCTCCTATCTTATAATGGTTGTTATAAAAACTAACGTTGGTAGTTTTCATGTCGATTTTAGGGCCAATTACATTATTAATTAAATTAATGTAAGTGTGTATTTAACTTGTTAATTAAACCTACGTTGATTGTTTAGTTGATCGACACAAAAAATTTCTTTATTTTCAAACTTTGATTACTTGTATATTAGAAATTTTGTGCACTAAGTAAGAGGTTGATGCATAGGTTATAAGGTTCGCGACATTCTAGAGGATGATTATAACTTTGGCTTGGATGCAACATATGCTTAAGTGACAAGTACTAGCTTGGAGTGTGCTTCATCATTTAGTAACTTACGAGTTCACATATATTTGAATACCACTGGTTTTTCAACCATAATATTTCAACCCCATTTTGTAGATTTTACTAAGCGATTCTGTTTGGGAAAAAGTTATTGGAGGCCAAATTCATGTACCAATGTATATCACTAGCATCATGGGGACATGCCAATTTGTTTACATTGTTTAATGCTTAGAATTGAATTTTGAAGAGTTCTTCTGTTTGCATGTTGGGATGCATTTTTGCTTATTGTTTGGGTTACTAGTTTAGATGATTGTGCCTGTTTTCGATATCTACATCGTATGTCGAGGTGAAGATAAAGAATTTGGTTTCTTTTATGGTATTGAGCCGATACTTTAACGTGATTTTACAATCACAACTTTTGTATGTGTTAAATGTAATATTTGTTACTAGTTAACAATTTGAGTTGTTTGTTGACTGTTATTCCATGGATTTTATCAGTATTCTAGAATGGTAACTTTGCATGGAAAATTAGTTGCATCTGTACTCTTAATTTCTGCCAGGATGACTTTTTTTATATAGGTAGCAAATCTACCGTTCAAGAACCGTGTTGAAATATTTAATATGTTATGTTGGTAATGCTGTGTATGCTTTCATTTATTGTTATTAAATAATTGTTATAATGCCTCCATAAAGGCATAATGTGGATTTTCATTTTACCCCTTTGCCATAGGCAATTTGTTAAGAAGGCCTGTTATGGTAGTGCCATAGGTCACAATGGCATATTTATGTGGCAGAATTTTGGCCTTCTACCATTGATAACCTTGCTTTTATTATGCTGTGATATATTATATATTTGTTTTGCTCCATATCTAGTTCTTTGAACATGGTTCTTATTTTGCAATATCCATGTGCAATGTGTGATTATCATGTTTGATGTTACTGTCTGGCCAACTCACAGAAATGTCCCTATCTGGCATCGTGATCTTTGCTGGTTCACAGATGAAGTCTTTAGAACCTATTTGCTAGTTTCATCCTTGTCTTGTTGATCAGATTATGAACATTATCTACCAAACTGATTTTTCAAGGTCTGTGACAACATCCCAGTTGTTCTTTATGGTAACAAGGTTGATGTGAAGAACTGGAAAGTAAAAGGTAAAACATTCACTTTCCACATGAAGAAGAATTTATAGTAATATAAGATATCAACTAAGAGTAACTACAACTTCGTGAAGCCTTTCCTATATTTGGCTAGGAAACTTACAAGGTAGAGTCACTACTTTCTGTATAAGAATTGAGAGCGAAGATCAAATTTTTAAAATGATTTTTAACTAATGTTTTACTACTTGTTTAAATTTTGAAGTGATCCTAACTTGCGCTTTGTAGAATCTCTTACATTGGCTCCACTAGAAGTTCAAATTGATTTAGTTGCACAACAACAAAGTAAGTTAAATTTACTTAACTGAATTGTAGAATTTTAGTGTTTTCTTATTTTTTTTCTTCTTTAAAACGAAGCCGCATGTTTGCGTGTTAATAGGGCGAATTAATGACATTAGTTTATTATAATAATTTCTTGACAATTTAAATTTTTTTTAGTTAATAATATATATATTTTCTTAATTCTGAACTATTGACATTAAAAGTTTATTTATTTTTTAAAAATTGAGTCACTTTCTATGCCAATTCTATTTACAAATGATATAGAAAGCTCACTTTCAATAATCGACATAAAAAAATCCATGTCTTTTATATTATCCGCTTTTTACGTCAATTGAAAACTTACATGAAAAGTCATTTTTAATCAACTTAAGGACCTATTTTTGGATCACCATCACGGATCAAGCCTAGCCTTTGGATCAAAATTTAATTGAATAGCCAAAATTCAAATGAGAGAGGTGCCAAAAATGTCACTAATCTAGTTTGAATTTGACCCTTAGATTTATATATAATCCTAAGGCTTGAATTCAAATTAGAATAAGTGGACTTAGTTTGAATCTTAGCCATGAGATTTAGATCAAATTCTAAGATTAAGATCCAAACTAAGTTAGTGGAAAAAACACTAACATTCTCACTCTCACTCTCCCACTCTCTCCTTAGGCAAGAGACATCTATGTTCCACCTAAAAGACTTAACATAATTTTGACGCGCTTGTTTTTAGCTTGGTCATGAGCTTTGACTCCATTCAATGGTCCAAGCTAAGAAAAATTAACAAGTTTACATGTCAAACAATTTATAAACTAGGAAGAAAATTACAAAGTTTCAAATAAAGAGTAAGGTCTTCAAATGTTGACTTATAACTTTGGGTTGACTTGGTCAACTCTCCTTCAATCTACTTTTGAATTTTCCTAAGCATAGTGATTCTTCTAGTTAGATCAAACTTCTCTTATATTGTAAATGGATCTCCATTAGATATTTTGTGCACATATGTTTATATACGAATTTACATGTGATAAATGTAATTCGTGAGAATTTCAGCCTAATTAGTCTTAGTCAGATACATAGTGGAATCAAATAAACTTATGAAATAATACGAGTCGGCTTAACCTAACTTGGCTCGCATAGGTTAACTCTTACAATGATGTCGAGTTAGACTAGCCTGAATTTCTTATGGGTTAGCTTTTTACATGCCTAAGCTAACATTATATTGGGCCAATTGGCCAAATATGAGATTTTTGAAAAAATATCATTCAATTTCGTTGTCGAGTGAGGTTGGAGTTGTGTCGTTTACTATAGAAGTGGTTAGGTGAATGTTGCATTGTTGCTTCATTTACTATGGAAGACTAAAGTGCTTACATTGTGGGTGAGTCTTGTTGTGTTACATTGTTGCTCTACGCCCGTTTAGAAATTTGACTTTTCTCGTTAGCCATTTAGGGTTTCAACTGTTTGAAATAAAATGTAGTTGATTTAGGCTTTTGGGGTATTTTCTTATAAAATTGGATGATTATGCATTGTATTTTCCATGTTACTAATTGTCCATTAAATTTTTTATTATTTTACCTGAACTCGCCCTGATATTGACGGAGAAAACCTATCTTTATTTTCTCCATACTCAAACCTAACACCACTTTGCTTTTGTTAGACGGGGCAAGACGAGTGTGAGGTATCACTATCCACCCTAAATTCGTACCTGAACTCGTTCTACTTTTAAATATGTGTAAATTAACTATATAAATAATAAAGTAACATATAAGATAATACATTTAGCTAAAAATTTTATTTGATTTTGAAATTTTTATTGTCAAAATTTTGTCATTTACTATTTGTATATATTATTTATTTTAAAATGCAATTAATAATTTAATATATGATGAATTTAAAAATATGTAAATATTTTTTTTTTAAATAGGTTCCCCACATATAACCCAGACCCAATAAAACTTAATAAAAATGAAGTGAGTTTCAAAATCCTAGACTTATTTCTTGGAAACCCGAACTTGAACCTGCCTTGTTACCATCCCCATTTGCCAACTTGCTGCATTGCACTTTTTTTATTTTGAATTTGCGTGGAATCATAAGTCTTATTGCACTTTTTTTTTTATTATAGATTCACATGACTAAACATGTTACACTTATGGTTAGAATTTTTTTTATTTTATTATATACCGGTCAACCTAGAGCACTACAGACTAGCATAGCCTGAAACCATTTGATTTATCAGGCTAAATAGGTTAGGCTGAAAAATTTCACTTTCATCTTGGCCTTCAATTTTAAACCTTAGTCTGGTCTTATATAACTGGACTTGGGTTGATTTACTGGACCGGGCCAAAAATTCACAGCTCTAGCACCTTGTGTTGTCTTTTCTTAATTTTTTTAATGTTTAGTTCTTGTAAATTATTATTTTTTTTATTTGTAATCCTTTTAAATTACTTTTTTTTAACTTAGTTTAATACTTCTAATAGGTAATTATTTTCTTTTATTAGTATTTTCATCAACATTAATTTATGAGAAAAATATCAAAATCAATTATCGAATTGATGTTTATTAAAACCTTGTATTTTTTTCAAGATTAATATAATATCTTATATTAATTTTTTAAAAAATCAAACAATTGTTATTGAAATAAAAAGGTTTATTTACTATCTTATAATTCAAATCAATATTTATTTTCAAAACCAGGTTGATTGGTTGCCTTGTTGGCCTCAAGTAAGTCACGACCCTAGTCTAAGCCATCAATATGAAACTCAAGATTTTTTTTAAAAATAAAAAACTTATAATGACATGACTAAATTCAAGCATAATTATTTTCTGTAAACTTTTTTTTAATTGCATTTTTGAAGTATTATGTTTTCCTTTTTGTTTGTAGAGCTCCAAATTATATTTGGATTAGGAAAACAATTGAGTACACCTAGAATGTTACTTAATACCTAGTAAGAAAGTGATAAAAAAAGAAAAATATAAATATGATAGTTTGATTTAATAGGAAGAGAGATATAAAAAAAATAAAAAATTGTTGTTGGAGTGTTTAAATATATGAAGTATTTAAATATCATGACTCACTGGATTAATATGTTTAAAGAATTGGTGCATGTCAAACTTAGCCTACTGATGATTTGATGTATTCCAAACTATAATTAAAATTAGAAGAGGATTTGGGATGATCTTAATAAAAAATTCTACGACACAAATAGTGGTTTGAAGAGGAAATTTGTCTTTGATAAATGATAATACAAATTGTTGATTGCATGAATTCTTTCGCATTGATCAATGATGTTCTGTCATAATATCAAATGACTTAGGTTCAATCACGTGCAAAGCATTTTGGAACTACAACTTCTTGACGTCAACATCTTGGAGGTAAGCGTATTGGTTGTGTCACTTAAAAATTGAGTCACCGAAGGATTTATGAATACAAGTGAGTACCTATTAAACTACCTTTCTGCCTGTCCTTTATAAAAGTTTATATCTTATTCCAAGGGGGAGCAACCGAATATTTTGCTTACTGTCGCAAGGACGTGAAATGAATTTAACCTATTATTTGTCACCCATCAACTATTGGTACTTCCTCTCAACTATCCAATTTCTCCTTTTGTCAAAAAACATGTGTTACTCGTGTCTCTGAATCTGAAACGTAAAGGTCAAATTTTGGGTATTTGCTATTGAGAATGATATCTTGCTAAAAAATTGCAGAAACGTTATTAAACAGTGGACAAACTAACCGACAAGTCGAAAACCATACATGCATAGTTGCACACACTGAAAACGAACCCTGAACTTCGGGGATATTGAATTTTGGATGGAAGGTTTACACATGACGTGGTTATATAGGGGTATAGATTTTGGATGGAAGGTTTACACATGCATGACGTGGTTATATCGGGTTATACTATACCATGTTGGAAAGGTAAGTTGTGGGTCTAATTCAATCCTATAAAATTGACTTGTAAGTTGAGAATTTTCCCCCACTTTTATACATATAAAAGGTCATATCTTTAAGCGATGTGAGACTTCCAACACAACCTCTCACGCTAAGATTTAGACTCGTGCGTGAAGACTATTCAAATGAGTTGTTTGAGAAGGGATGACCCAACATTTACAAAAACTATGAATAAATTCTGATACCATGGTAAAATGTTGAGAAAGTAAATGGCGGGATAATGATTCTATGAATGTAAATTGTGGGATAATGATAAATGTAAATGGTGGGATAATTATCCAATTGTATTTTTGAAATTTGCTAGATATATATAATTATAAATTTGTATAAGATCAATTTATAATCAACTAATTATGGAAAAGATATATCAAATCAACTAATTATGAAATAGTTATCTCAATACTCTCCTTCAAACTAGTGAATGTATATCTATCATTGCTAGTTTGGAAGTGAGATTTTTGAAACCATAAGACCATTGTCCAATATGAAAAGTAGTGATTGTTGTTGAATTGGAACTGTGATTGTTGTAGCACATGTGTCGAGTGTTTTGCGGTAAGTGTTGTTGAATTGGAACCAAGACATGGTCTGGTTGATTTGAACAATAGATGTAGAAAAGATGTAATGGATCGATGCTAATGATGTTCGATCTGGAAACTTTTGCATTGTCCGCCATGACTTTGAATTCGTAAATTCATAAAATCACATGTTTATGTTGATTTACTTTTTATTTGCACCAAACAGACACCAATTCTTCAAGGTATTTAATAAGAAAATGTTTAAACACATGACTTTTGAGCAACTTGATTTTATGTAAATCATTATCTGTCAACATGGTATCATCAATATAAATAAGAATGACAATGAACTTTCTACCTTGACATTTTGTAAAAAGTGAGTAGTCTGCCTTTGATGTATGTAACTGATAGACTTAATAGTATTGTAAAAGTGGAAAACCAATTGCGAGACTTGTTTCATACCATAAATAGATTTTTGAAACCGAGACATACTAGATTCTTCTCCTATCAGCGAAGACCAAGAGGTGGAGTCATATACACCTCTTCTTTTAATGTCCCCATAAAGGAATGCATTGTGCACACCAAGTTGATGAGTATACCAATTGCGGGAAACAACTTTGTGGGGAGAACCTATGGAGATATAGACAGAGTTGACGAATTGGGAATTGATTGAGAATGGAATAGAAACATATGGTCCTTAAAATAAACATCTTGGCTAACAGAGACTTTCTTGGTGGCAAAGAAGTTGCTGTTGTTATTGAGGTAATGTTGAATATTGAGTCATTGGTGTTTGTTGTCGATGAATAAAGGAGAAGAGAGCTGATTAATAATGTAAACGAGGTAAGAACATATTTACCCCTTAATTTGAACAAAGTTAATGAATTATTCAAAATGAGATTGGTAAAGAAGTGTGCATGAAACTAATTTTGAACAAAGTTAATGAATTGTTCAAGAATAGTAAATATTTCAAACTTCGTTTTTTGGAAATTTCGACATACATGACTGTTTGAGGATGAAAACAAATTTTATAGAGTCACTAGAAACGATGTTCTGATACTGGTTTAAATTGTTGATGGAAGGTTTATACCGAAATTATACATATTGATAGGGTTATATCGAGTTATATCATACCATATTGAAAATGTGAGTTATTGGCCTAACTCAACCCTACAAAACTGACTTGTAAATATTTTTCACTTATATACATACAACAAATCATATCGGCTACAAGGGACTTCCCACAATCACCCATCAACTATTATTACTTCCTCTCAACTATCCAATCGCCCCCCTTTGTCAAAAGAACATGCGTTACTGGTGTCTATGAATCTGAAACGTAAAGGTCAAATTGTGGGTATATGCTATAGAGAATGATATCTTGCTAAAAAATTGCGGGAACGTTGTTAAACAGTGGACAAACGAATTGTCAAGTCGGGAAAAAAAAATACTGCAGAAAACTAACGGATATTATGTAACTAACTAGACAGTCTAGACCGAAGGAAATTCAATTCTGAAATTATTAATTAATTCTGAGAGAGTCTTTGAAGAATGGCATCTTTGAGTGCATCTTGGGTCATGAGATCACTGGGAACCTTGACAACGACGTCTTGCAGCATCATCTCTTTGATGTTTGACATGGTAGCATGCAGAATTTGCAAATTCAGATCCCTGAGAGCATTCATTAACCTGGCAGAGGGGTAGTTGACGTTTAGGCTATGTACCCTTATCATGGCCTCGGATCCCAAGACATGCACTTCAACTTTCATGTTAGCACTTGTAGAGTTGGAGGAGTGAATAGTTTCAGTTTGGACATGCTCTGCAGCTTCACGTTTTGTTCTGTTGGTAGTCCTAGTATTATTCTCCAATGCAACCTCAAGGTTGTTAACTTTGGTCTTAAGCTCGTTAATGTAAGCAATGGCATCTGAAAGCAAGGAGGCTTTGTCCATCTTGGACACGTTGGGTACAGCAGAGCGAAGAGCGTAGAATCTCTGATTGAGCTTCTCGCGCCGGTGCCTCTCAGCCTCCACGTGATTCATAGGTGGATCAGGTGCCCTTCCTCTTACCCTTGTCGCCATCATGAGAACATTGTTGCCGAAAGAAGTGTCTGCATCAGATGATTCTGTGGAGGATGCATCAACCTTTGCAGGTGCATCCTCAAACTCTCTTCTACTCTGTTTCTCTTTGTCTGTGTTTGGAACCAACCAGGGGTTGTAAGGTGGATCATGTTGTTGTTTCTCTTGTTCAAAAACTGATTTCGCCATTTGGAGAAGGCCGTAATCAAGGGGGTACACGTTGCACGAACCGAGCTCCAGGATACCACGTGGCATGGAAACGCAGACTAACGTTTGAATGCCGTGACTACGAGCTTCTCTAACTCTTTCATCACTTTGGTCGTGTTCAATCTCGTTCACGCCGCCCAACCAAACATCTACCCCTGAAGTGAATGCACATCCAATCACACCGTCACCGGCAACATACGAGCGTGTTTGCGACAGTCTGTAGAACCATTCCATGTCGTTTACGTGGTTTCTCTTCTGTTCCTTTTCCTCTTTGCTCTTTGCGCCTAGGAAGTAGCCATCTCCATATTCTAATGTGAAACTGGATTCACCATCTTTGTTGGCTTGCCAGAAGATTGCGTAGACCCACCACTCGGGACGGTTCTGCACAATGAATTGGAGACGCTGCTGAAGCGGGTTTGAGACCAGAGACGAGGAACCCGAGTCAATAAACTCTCTTTTCTGTCCTTTCATTTTCACTAATTTAATTTGTTCATGCAATTTCTTTCTTCTTGCTTTGGGGAAAGTCTCTTTGAATTGTCTCAGAAACAAGGAGTGCCAGTGTGCGTGTGATAGATTTCTAATGTAAAACAACAAAATTGATCTACAAAGAAAAGCAACTAGAGTGTGCAAGGAATGATGGAGACGGGAAAGAGGATGAATGAGAAGAATAAATTTGGACTTGTAAGGAACCTATCATGGACACGAGGAACAATTAATGGGAATTTAGTCCAGAGCCATTCAACATTTGAATTTGGTTAGAAAGAAATTGTCTGTACGGGCAACTATGTTGCACCAGTTTCACGTGTGCACGCGAAATTTGACTGCGAAAGGATATGTCTGAATTCGATGTATCGTTCATTGGTGTGATTTTTTCTACAATATAATTCTTCTTTTTCGTACGCGTGATATTTTGTTAAACGATTTCTATCATCATCACCGGTATGTTACTGTATTTGTATATGTTGTTGATTTATTGATTATGAGAAACTTCACTGCGGAGGAAAATAGACAAGCATGCCAACTGTTAAAAAGTATCCACATTCTAAGTACATTTGATTCTGACAACTACATTTGATTTAGGACAGACATTCTTTTAAAGCAAACTAATGTTTATCCTTTAATATTAAAAAGTTGCTAATAAGTTTATTCCACTCATCTTCGTCCTCAAACTTTTAAGAATTAACATTAGAATAATCCACAATAACCAGATTAATAATTTGTTCCATAAATAACTTTGTTATACAAGATATATAATTTAGTCGGTTGAAAAAGGTGTATGTATACATAGATTATATTAGTTTTTGTTTACACGTTCTTTTATTTAAGGCTAAACTATCATTTTCACCTACGAAAGATCCGAACCTCGATTATAAGTTAGGATTGCTTGTTGAGATTGTAAAGTACAAAAACACACAAGAATGAGGTTAAATTGTGTAAATTGTTTTTAAAACTTTTTCTCTAAGACGATGTGTTTGTGTCTGCTGTTTTCAAAGCTTGATCAGACGCAAGATTATTTTCTTCTTTAAGATTGATTTTATTATCAGACTGTTCAAGTTATTATCCTCAGTTAGTTAACAGAAATAATAGAGAAGACAACAATATTTTTGTACTGGTTCGTCTAATCAAGACTACATCCAGTTCCCCAGTAACACGCTAAGGTTCCACTATGAGTATTCTTTGAACCCAACCACTCCTAGCTAAATATAGATATTATTTGAACACAACCTTCTCAGGCTAACCAGTATTCTTTGAACCCAGCCTCTGCAGGCTAAACAGGGTATTCTTTGAACACAGCCCAGCCTCCACAGGCTAAAACAGATGTATTCTTTAAAACACAACCTCCTCAAGCTAAGAGCACCACAACAGTGGATTTAGGAAGATGAAAGAATAAGTTTATCCTCTACGCAGAGAGGGGTTTTACAATGAGATCTATTCTAAGTCCAGGGCGAGTGAACTTTGCTTGAGAGCTTGAAGCTTGGATATAATTTCTTTGTTATGCGATTCGCAACTTTCTTCAAGTAATGAAGTCCTTTTATAGAGAGCTTCTGGAAGTATCTCGTTGATGAAGATTTGAACGTTAGTCCTTTGTCTTGGGGTCTTCAAACGTGTGACAGAGATCAATCAGAATAATTAATGTTTGCACAGGCTTTTTCTGACTTGATCAGAGACATCAACAAAAAACATGTTTGCTTTTCATGTTGCAGGGGTTTTGCACAGATCTCTATTCTGTCTTTAGAAGCTTCTTGAGTAACGACTAGATTTGAATTGAGGCGCGAGTTACTCCGTCTGAACTTCATTAAACGAGGTAGACGAATGAATAAATAAATAGGTTGTGTGTTGAATTCATTCGTCATCTCCTTAAATCTGTTCCTTGATCTGTGCTCTTTAAATCGATGCTTGATCGAGGCTCTTGATCTTGTTAAGTCAAGATGATTTAACATCTTAGTTTTGATAATTCTGAAACGATCATTTGTCTGTAGATGGAAGAATGATCGATCAAGAGACATCGATCAAGCATCGACGGAAAGAACAGATCGATGCATCGACGAATGATCGATCAAGGCATCAGATTGAAGAAGCATCAGACTGAAGAGGCATCAGACTGAAGTATCAGACTGAAGAGACATCAGATGCAAACAGAGCAGACTGAACAGTTGGAAACTTAAGAGTCATCGATGCCAAACAGAAGAATGATCAGACGAATCATTAATAAGTATAGTCAAGATGCACCCTCAAGCAAAGACGCACAAGATGAAGTGTTCAAGTCATCAAGCCTCAAAACGAAGAACCTTCATTGTTCAAGTCAGAGAGTTCATCTCAACTTCAAGTCAAGTGCTCAAGAAGGAAGACTTTGAAGACTGAAGTTTAAGACGAAGGAAGGAGACAGACGAATGAATTCAACACACAACTCATTTATTTATTCATTCGTCTACCTCGTTTAATGAAGTTCAGACGGAGTAACTCGCGCCCTAGTTCAAATCTTGTCGTTACTCAAGAAGCTTCCAAAGACAGAATAAAGATCTGTGCAAAACCCCAACAACTCGAAAAGTAAACATGCTTTTTGTTGATGTCTCAGATCAAGTCAGAAAAATCCTGTGCAAGCATTAATTATTCTGATTGATCTCTGTCACACGTTTGAAGACCCCAAGACAAAGGACTAACGTTCAAATCTTTAGTCTAACGGATACTTCAATAAGCTCCCTATAAAAGGACTTCATTACTTCAAGAGAAGGCTGGCGAACTGCACAAAAAAGAAATTATATTCAAGCTTCAAGCTCTCAAGCAAAGTTCACTCGCCCTGAACTTAGAATAGATCTCATTGTAAAACCCCTTTCTGCGAAGAGGATAAACTTATTCTTTCATATTCCTAAATCCACTGTTGTGGTGCTCTTAGCCTGAGGAGGCTGTGTTTCAAAGAATACCTTTGTATTAGCCTGTGGAGGCTGTGTTCAAAGAATACCCTGTTTAGCCTACAGAGGCTGGGTTCAAAGAATACCTGTTTAGCCTGAGAAGGCTGTGCCCAAATAACATATGTATTTAGCTAGGAGTGGCTGGGTTCAAAGAATACTCATAGTGCAACCTTAGCGTGTTGCTTGGGAACGGATGTAGTCTTGATCAGACGAACCAGTATAAAAATATTGTTGTCTTCTCTATTGTTTTATCTGTTAACTAATAGGGGATAATAACTTGAACAGTTTAATAATAAAATCAATCTTAAAGAAGAAAACAATCTTGCGTCTGATCAAGCTTTGAAAACAGCAAACGCAAACGCATCGTCTTAGAGAAAAAGTTTTAAAAACAGTCCAATACAATTCAACCCCCTTCTTGTGTATTTTTGTACTTTACAAGTTTGTTCCTTCAGTCTGTACTCTTCCGTCGATGCTTGATCCGAGGCTCTTCATCGAAATCGTTTCTTCGATCTAATGTTTTGATCGAAGTCTGCTATTTCTTCCGTCTACAGACACAACAGAATGTTCTGTAATTATCAAAACTAAGATTCTAAATCATCTTGACTTAACAATCTCCCCCTTTTTGATGATTACAGACCACACTAGCAAATCCTTGATCTTCTACTTGAGACAGAGCAAAAGGATGTATCAGAGTTAGAGAGATGATTTTTATCAGACTGAACTTGAAAGAGTAACAGATCAAAATTTGTTCTTTATCCTCTTTCTTCTTTTGCATCTGAACTTCCTTTCAGACTAAGTACTCATATTATGCTCCCCCTCAGCTTCTGATCTTTTCTTTTCATTTATTTTTATTTTTTATTTTGCTCCCCCTCAGCTTTTGCATGTTTCTTTTTCTCCACCCCCTTGGGCTGTACACATTTTTTTTTCTTCAATCCTTTTCTCTTCCATTCTTATTTCTCTCTTCTATTCTTTTTTTTATTTCTTCAATCCTTTTCTCTTCCATTCTTATTTCTCTCTCATCCTTATTTCTCATTTCTCTCCCCCTTGGGCTGCAATCATCAAAAACATCTTTTCTTGAATCTTTTACATCCTCTGGGTTTTCCACGGAGGCTTCCAAGGCCTTCTTATCTCTCATTACCTTCTTCCGTCTGATGCGGTGTATCTAAGGATAGTGTGTCTCTTACTTTAAAAAGCTAAACATATGTAAAGCATTTAAGAGTTTTGTCCTGTACATTCAACAGAGATGTTAGAAGATAACATAACGTAGCGTCTGTTGAAGAGTCAGATAGACTATTTCAACTAATGATCAGACGCAGCGTTTCGTCTATAGACGATAAGGATAGACGGAAGAAATTTAAACAGATAAGAAAACTTATTCAGATGAGACAATTATTTCTAAGTTTTCAAAAGAGATTTGTTTAAATTCTTTATAAGAAAGTTTGAATCATTGAAAAACATTTTGAATTAATTAATATCAAAGATCCTTTTTTTTTTATTGGATGTACACATGAGCAACTCACCTTGCTTAAAACATTATTTCCAGCTCCATTCAATTGATGTTTGAATGCACTTCTTCAATGCACTTGGGTTCAATTTTTCTTGACACCAAAGCATGTTCAGAAAGGTCTCTAAAATTCAACCTGGTTGTATTCTTTGAAAATTTTGCTTCTTCCTCTGAATTAGTGAATATGTCTTCTCAAGACCCATAGATGGTAGATCTCTTACATGATCTGTTGTTTTGGAACAAGGACATGTTGATGATCACATATTGCATGTATCCATTGTTCAGATTGTACCATCTTTATACATTCTCTCTTTCTATCTGCAACAAAAATTATTTTTGATCTTGGTACCCAGATTTTCTTGGGTCCAATTTTGTTAGTTGTAAGGTTCCGTTTGTCATAGGTTCTTATATGACCTTTAGACTGTTTCGGAAACCTCAAATGAAAAATATGCATGTTTCTACATACATACAGAAGAATTAATTTGTGATTTTCTTTCGTCTGTCACATGATTATAACCAAGTTCACTCTTGTTAAGAGGAGATCTTCCATAGTTTAAAGTATTTTTGAGCTTGGAAGAACTCAAGATGAACTTGTTTAAATCTTTCTTTTAAGAGTTCATTTTCTTCTTTTAAATTTTCAGTTTTAAGAAGAAGATGACTCTTTTCAGTATCAGACGAAGAGGATGATTCATCTGATATGTTTTTCTCAGATAATTGGACATTTATAGCTTTCAAATTTTCAATTTGTTCTAAAGCCTTTTTGAGCTTAGATTTGCAACTTATATATTCTTGAGCTATAAAATGTGAGTTAGCGAGAAGAACATCATATGGCATGTCCTCGTAGTCTGACTCTAAATTTGAAGAAGATGATGATGAACTAGATATATTTAAGAGATCTACCTCAGATGATAAAATGTCTCTTGCCATGAGACAAATATTTGCATTCTTTTCTTTTGATGATTCGTTTGAGCTTTCATCATCGAGATCATCCAAGAGGTTTGTTTCTTCTTTCTTCTAATCTTTTTGGGATTCCTCTTCTTCATCAATCTTTTGAATCTTCTTGCCATCAAGGATATTTCTTCTTCAGAGGAATCTTCTGAGTCTGTTGATTCTGTTTTCTTCATACTTGACTCTTCTCCATCAAGCTCATCAATGTTGGATAGAGCAATAAGCTCTTGAATTTTCAGCTTCCCCCTTTTACACAAATGAACTTCATGCACTCTCAGTGCTCCATTGAGTTCATCCAGAGTAAGGGTCTTCATATTTCTCCCAACAGAAATAGCAGTGGACATAGCTTCCCATGGTGCAGGTAAGCTGTCCAAAATCTTCATGTTGTTTTGGGCTCTTGAAAAAGTAATTTCCAATGCAGCTAACCCATTCAGAATAGTTTGGAATCTTTCAAACATTCCGTCTATAGATTTTTCTCTCTCCATAGAGAACATTTCGTACTCTCTTTAAAGGGTGGCAGTTTTCCTAAGTCTGACATCTTCAGTTCATTCATAAGAGATCTTCAACGCATCCCAAAGCTCTTTGGCTATTTTGTAGGCACATAATCTGTTATATTCTGTCCTAGAAAGAGCACACATTATGGCATAACATGCCTTGTTGTTGAGCTCTGCGATTATATATTCTTCATTTTCCCAATCTGATTCAGGCTTGGTTAGGGGAATGTCTCCTTCTGTTATGATTTTCCAAAGTCTATATTTTGTAGACTTGATATACATCTCCATCTGGTCTGCCCAATAAGGGTAATCATTTCCAGAGAAAACTAGAGGAGTGTTCACGGAGGAGCCTTCTGCAATGAGCATCGTCTGGGAGTTCGCCATCCCAGATCTTTTCCTCTAATAGTTGTTAAGCGCTCAACCCTTAGAGGTTGAGCTCGATAACCAAACTGTAAAGTACAAAAACACACAAGAAGGGGGGTTGAATTGTGTATACTGTTTTTAAAACTTTTTCTCTAAGACGATGCGTTTGCGTCTGCTGTTTTCAAAGCTTGATCAGACGCAAGATTATTTTCTTTTTTAAGATTGATTTTATTATTAGACTGTTCAAGTTATTATCCCCAGTTAGTTAACAGATAAAATAATAGAGAAGACAACAATATTTTTATACTGATTCGTCTGATCAAGACTACATCCAGTTCCCCAGCAACACGCTAAGGTTCCACTATGAGTATTCTTTGAACCCAGCCACTCATGGCTAAATACAGATATTATTTGAACACAGCCTTCTCAGGCTAACCCAGTATTCTTTGAACCCAGCCTCTGCAAGCTAAACAGGGTATTCTTTGAACACAGCCTCCGCAGGCTAAAACAGAGATATTCTTTGAAACACAACCTCCTCAAGCTAAGAGCACCACAACAGTGGATTTAGGAAGATGAAAGAATAAGTTTATCCTCTACGCAGAGAGGGGTTTTACAATGAGATCTATTCTAAGTTCAGGGCGAGTGAACTTTGCTTGAGAGTTTGAAGCTTGGATATAATTTCTTTGTTATGCAGTTCGCTAGCCTTCTCTTGAAGTAATGAAGTCCTTTTATTGAGAGCTTCTTGAAGTATCCGTTGGACTGAAGATTTGAACGTTAGTCCTTTGTCTTGGGGTCTTCAAACGTGTGACAGAGATCAATCAGAATAATTAATGTTTGCACAGGCTTTTTCTGACTTGATCAGACACATCAACAAAAAGCATGTTTGCTTTTCGTGTTGCAGGGGTTTTGCACAAATCTCTATCCTGTCTTTGGAAGCTTCTTGAGTAACGGCTAGATTTGAATTGGGGCGCGAGTTACTCCGTCCGAACTTCATTAAACAAGGTAGACGAATGAATAAATAAATGGGTTGTGTGTCGAATTCATTCGTCTGTCTCCTTCCATCTGTTCCTTCAGCCTGTGCTCTTCCGTCTGATGCTTCAGTCTGAGGCTATTCAGTCTGTGCCTTCAGTCTATGCTCTTCCGTTTGATGCTTCAGTCTAAGGCTCTTGATCTGTTCCTTTCCACCGTTCTTTCCGTCTAATGCTTGATCGAGGCTCTTGATCTGATCGCTCTTGAGTTTGATGCTTGATCGAGTCGCTCTTTCTTCCGTCTACAGACACAACATACTGTTTTGTAATTATCAAAACTAAGATTCTAAATCATCTTGACTTAACAGAGATGTTGTTCGCAAATAATGTCCCACATTGAACAAACAAAGGAAGCCACATGAGTATATAAACACACATACTAACTCCATTAGTGAGAGGCCTTTTGGAGGAAGTCCAAAAACAATACCGTGAGGGCTTAGGGCCAAAGCACCTTGCTCCAATTGATTTATGGCAACTTCTTTTATCAATTCCTTTTAAGTCTACATGGTCACCTACACCATCACACCTTGCTCCTCCAACCAAGCACAAGTCACACCATCACACCTTGCTCCTCCAACCAATTTTATCAATTCCTTTTAAGTAAAAATGACTTAACATCTTAATTTTGATAATTACATAAGAAAGATCAGACTGAAGAGCAGACTGAAAGATCAGACTAAAGAGTAGACTGAAGACTAAAGAATGATCAGACTGAAAAGGCATCAGATGCAAACATGAGCAGACTAAAGAGACATCAGATGGAAACTAAAGAGGAATCAGATGCAAACAAGGGCAGACTGAAGACTAAAGAATGATCAGACTGAAGAGACATCAGATGCAAACATGAGCAGACTAAAGAGACATCAGATGGAAACTGAAGAGGAATCAGATACAAACATGAGCAGACTGAAGACTAAAGAATGATCAGACTGAAGAGGCATCAGATGCAAACATGAGTAGACTAAAAAGACATCAGATGGAAACTGAAGAGGAATCAGATGCAAACATGAGCAGACTGAAGAGACATCAGATGGAAACTGAAGAGGCATCAGATGCAAATAGAAGAATGATCAGACGAATCATTAATGAGCATAAACGAAAGCCTGAAAAAGCAAATCTTGCTTTTTGATAATGTCTCTGAACAAGTCAGAAAAAGCCTGTGAAAACATTGATTATTCTGATTGATCTCTGTCACACGTTTGAAGACCCCAAGACAAAGGTCTAACGTTAAAATCTTCAGTCTAACGGATACTTCACAAAGCTCTTTATAAAAGGACTTCATCATAGTGAGTTGAAGTTGACGAACTACAAAACAAAGAAATTATATTCAACTCTCGATCAAGCTCTCAAGCAAAAGTTCGCTCGCCACAAACTTAAAATAAAACTCATTGTAAAATCCCTCTTTGCGTAGAGGATAATCATTCTTTAGAATATATTTCAAAATGCACTGTTGTGGTACCCTTAGCCCGGGGAGGCTGTGTTTCAAAGAATACCTTTGTATTAGTCTGTGGAGGTTGTGTTCAAAGAATACCTTGTTTAGCTTGCAGAGGCTAGGTCTAAAGAATACTGATTTAGCCTGAGAAGGCTGTGTCCAAATAATATTTGTATTTAGCCAGGAGTGGCTGGGTTCAAAGAATACTCTTAGTGGAATCTCAGTGTGTTGCTGGGGAACTGGATGTAGTCTTGATCAGACAAACCAGTATAAAAATATTGTTGTCTTCTCTATTGTTTTTTCTATGGGGATAATAATTTGAACAGTCTGATAATAAAATCAATCTTAAGAAGAAAACAATCTTGCGTTTGATCAAGTTTTGAAAACAACAAACACAAACCTATCGTCTGATAAATTTTTTAATTAACACAATTCAACCCCCTTTTTGTGTTTTTGTCTTTTACAATTCCCTTATGCTATTCTGATTTCCCATTTCATTGACTACTCTAACATCAATGCTAAAAATGAGGTAGCCAATTCCACCATTTATAATTGTGTGATAACTAAGAAGCATATGACTAAACTTGGTTTCAAATGTTAAGATATTGAATTAGAAAAGTAATATTAAGCTTATATTATAAATTATGTTTTTACCTATTATGCAAAATACCAAAATGTATTATAGTAATTAAACTCTAAATACATAAGGGGAGAATGAATAAACGAATGTTGAAACAAATACTAACTAACTCAATTTCACAATGAAAAAACAATAAACAAAATTAAGGATAATAAACAAACATTCAAAATAAATTCAAATTTTCTTTTGTATCCCATTGCTTATACCACTTGATTATGTTAAAAGGCTAAAAGTAACTAGGTTTGCATACAATCAAAGAAAGAAGAGGTAAGACTATGTTTACAAGGTAGCATCACCAATAAAACATAGACACAGGGACTTAACACTAAAGTTTGGCATAAACAAAACTAAAATGAAGGGGATTATTAGATTAAAGCATATCATGATGAAATCTCAAGGAACAATTAATCATGAAGGAATTTTGACTTCTTTATAAAAAAAGTGTCCTATAGATATGACAACAAGTGTCTATGAGGTTATCATTGATTATGTCTTAGATAAAACAAAGTTTGGTATAACCTAATGATCCTAAATCTATTTGGCATGATAACATTAACTTGATTTTAACATATAAAGAATCATGCACTTGTTAAGAAACTTAACTTTTTCTAAAAGATAAAAAACCTATTGGCTTAATCGATTAACATGAATATTTCACAAGAACCAGATTAATAACTTCATAAATAACTTTGATATACCAAGATATCTAATTTAGTTGGTTGAAAAAGATGTATGTATATATAGATTATATTAGTTTTTTTTATATGTTCTTTTATTTAAGATTAAACTATCTTTTTCACCTATGAAAGATCATAAAGTTTCCTAATTAATTCTTGAAAATATTTATTCTTCGATTACAAGTTTACTAGCTGTCTTGCTTTTGTTTATGATATAACTAATTAAAAGCATTTGTAATCACTTACATGATAACATTCTAGATCAATTGATTAGAACAACTTTTTATCTATCTTAAAAATTGGATTTTCTTAACCCGTAATCGATTATCGATTACTACTGTAACGCCCCGCTATTTTCATTGCTAAAATATTTTTATTTTCTCCAATTATTATTATTGTATGAAAATGTTTCCCTTCATTTAGATTTCTTTAAATAAAATCTTAAAATAATTTTCCTTGCTAACAAAAACGTTACCAAAATAAAACACATCACATAGATCATATCGTAACCATACATCAAAAGTTATTTACAAAACGTCACATAAGTACGTGATATTGTGATAATTATAAAATACACATTATTCACAAAAATCCTCATGTTAGCTATCCTTCCTTCACATCTCCAAATAGAATTATCCTGTTAATCTGCTCCCCCAAATAAAATTTAGGATCATCACAGGTGTCAAACCACAGACACAAACACGCAAGGGTAAGTTCCAAAATTTAAATAACAATACATAACATATAAAAATATCAATAATAATACATATCATATAAAAATATTAATATGATACATATCATACTCACATAAATAAAGAATGAATTATGACTAAATGAAATTTCTATATGATGCATGCTCCAACCTCAACTCCAAAAATATGCAATGTGGTACCATCTTAGATAATACGACATCGTCATCGTAAAACTTACCGACCAGTTGGGATTTCACAGTGGTGCACAGAATCTCATAAACAATCATGTGATCATCATGAATTAAATGAATTCTCACTATAAAAATCCCCAAGTCGGCATCCCACCTAGACGCACGGATTAAGTTATTATCTGCACCTCTAACCGAGGCCACCTCTTTTGAGGCATGCATGAATGCATGAAATCTTATCTCCCTTTCTAAAAATCTCATTTAAAACAATACCAACTTATTGATATTACAAGTACACTCCATCATTATATTTTACGTTGTGGATTAATAATTTATAATATAATCGTCATAGTTTTCATAACATAGTTAATTAATCACAGTCTCAATCATCATCCAAGTTCAAAGAAAAGGTAAACATAAACAATCTAAGTCATCATCCAAGTACACGTCAAAAGTCATTCACATTCAAATCAAATTTTCTAATTACTCTTTAAAATTGTTAAAAATCTTCATAAAATTACGTATTATATAAATAACTTAAAGTTATGAAATCAGTAAAGGTGGCAGAGCCTCCTAGTTAGATCTCATAATTTTAAGATCTCAAATTATCATTTCATAAAATTAAATATTATATAAATATCTTAAAGTTATGAAATCAAGTAAAAAGGTGAAGAGCCTCCTAGTTGGATCTCATAATTTTAAGATCTCAAATTATTATTTCATAAAATTAAATATTATATAAATATCTTAAAGTTATGAAATCAGTAAAAGTGGCAGAGCCTCCTAGTTAGATCTCATAATTTTAAGATCACAAATTATCATATGAAATATAAACAAATGAAAGCGGAAATATTTAAATATAAAGATATAAATATGCAGTATTATAAATGAAATTGATTAGCTCAGTTGGTTAAAACATGACTGGAAACACCAAGGTCTTGGGTTCAAGTCATGCTTATTTCATTTTTAGTTACATATATTTTTATTTTTATTTATTTATTTATTTATTTTTATATTTGAAAATTTAAGTAAATTGCAACTTCTCTTACAATTCTTATTACTTTAAAACTTCAATAATAATTATAAGTTCATAAATTTTAGAACACAAATATTTTGAGATTATTCTAGAATTTTTAGAAAATTGAAAACTTAATTAAATTGAAAACTTAAAATAATTTAGAAACTTCCCTCACCTTGATTTCTTTTGGCTACTCTTTTGGAAGACTTTGAGAAAGCTTTTGAAGGTTGAAAGAAGGTTGATTCTACTCTCAAAGTTAAATGAAATAGGTTTTTGGTGAATTTAGAAAAATTTAGAATTTTAGCAAAATAAGCTTATGGTTTTGGGAAAATTGGAAAAATTAAGATTTTGGTGTTTTGGTGCAAATGAATTCATGGATGAAGTGTTCTCAAATGGTTTCTGTTTATAGATGAAATAAAATTTAAAATATTATTAGTGGTAAAATTTAATATACTTAGTGGTTTTACCATAAAAATTTAATTAGAATTCTTTTTCTTTTTAGTGCACCACTAATCAGATTGGTGCTAATACCACTAATTTAGTGCATCCTTCCATCACTCCTTACATATTGCACTTGTCATAATTTTCACAATTTTTCTTGTTCACATTTTCTCTCGTACTCATTATATACATTATATTTTTATAAGATATCAGATAGGCTTATTAGCTTAGTTGGCTAAAGCATTCTACTACTAACTTGAAAGTTGCAGGTTCGAGTCCTGCATGTGACATTTTAATTTTAAAATTTTTTAAACAATAAACTAGTACTTAATATATATCTTATATTTTATAAAAGTATCAAACAAATGTAGTAGCTTAGTTGGTTAAAGTGGTGGCTTAATAACTTGCAGGTTGCAGGTTCGAATCCTGCATGGGTCATTTTAAGTTTAATTTATTTATTTTTTTTTATTTTTTATTTTTAATTTTTTATTATTATTTTTTTTTAATTCTTAAAATATTTCTCAAATCAAATATAAAATAAGATTTCTTAATAATAATATAATTAAAACAATAAATTTTCAGTAATTCGAAATATAAAATAATATTTGAAACATCAAATAGTAATAAAAATGTCAAACAACAAATTTATTTTTTTATTACATTTTTATTTAGAAATGTAATCATAATTTTCTCAAATTACGTAATAATATTGCTACCCAATGATAAATTATTTTTGAATTACATTTTCTGTCTAATCAAATTATAACAGTAAATAGTTAATATGCACATTTTTATAGAATTTTTGGTAAATGTTTTAACTACGAAATTATTTATGAAAATTAATTTTGAGGGTGTTACAACTACGAAGACAAAATTTGATTTTAGAACTAATGTAACTGATTATTATAAATCCCTAATTAATTACATAAAGCTATTATTAATTTATTTTAAAAAATGTTCCATTTCTCGTTGCACTCATTATATACTTCCTCATCTATTCACTCATATTATTGTTCTTAATTACATTTTTCACCTATAATCTCTCATCCCACTAAATATCTCCATACCTTCACTTGTCCTTTCCTAATTCCAATAATGTCTTCAAGCTAAGCTCAACCTTCCAAATGACAAAAATCCATGAAAAAGAAGCACAAGGCTAGCACTCAAGCTGTTACTACCATATTGAATACATGATTTAGCTTTAACATAGAGAAAATGGACTATTTGACTTTGAACTCTGTCGAGCTATTGAGAATTACAAGATTCATCAAGCTTGATTGGTTCAAAAACAAAGGTTTTCTCTTTGTAAATTTGTTTAAAGCTCGGTTGAGTAGTGAGAATTATCTTTGAACTCTGCTGAGTTAGTGAGAATTAACCAAATTCAGGAATCCACAACTATAGTCAATCAACATATAGAATTTGAGATGAAAACATAAGCAACTCATTATCATCTGATTGGATCATGTATTAAATTCAGAATTATGCAAAACTACAACAAACAATAGAGAATAATTGAGTCTAAGGATTGAGAAAAGAGAGCAATACAAACTAGATTGACATTAGAGGATTAACTACTCATCATCATCAGTTGAAATTGCAACAAAATAAAGGAAAGAAAAATGCAGAGGAAGAAGAAAAAGGGCTTGGTCAGCATTAGAAAGGAGAACATAAAAGCCAAATTGCCAAATGAAAATAAATTGCTAAGTGTGAAGGTGTGTGCCTCCAAAATCTGATTTGGGTTATTTATACCAAATGAGTCATGTGCTAGATATATGACCACTTAAATGGATGAGAGCCACACTTTGAGTCCCAATGGGAGAAAAAGCAATAATGTGTCAATTAATTACATTTGGCCCAAAAGTACAAAGAAGCAAAATTCCGTCAACCAACCAGCCTAACACTTTAACTTCGAGACACTTTTTGACCCTTTTGCAGTTTGAATTTGAATTTGATTTCTACATAGAACTTGTAGAGCTTAAATTTATCTACAAAATGAAAACAAGATCAGTTCAAAAAGTGGTTTGTAGAAAAAATTATAGCCAAAATATTAAAACTGTGCAAATCTTGAAAAATCTTATTATTAATGTAATAAATGTTCAATAAACTCAATCAATTAAGAATAATTTTAAATATTTTAATTGACTACTAATTATGCTCCAAATATTATTATTAAGTATTAGAAAAATGATTAAAATAATAATATATTAATCATCGAGTTTTCAAAGTTTTCAAATAAAACTAATGAAAACAGAGCCACAACGTTTCCTTATTTTTACCAAATTTTAAAAATATTTTCATGAATATATTTTTAAATAAATCAACCAAATACTTTTTCAAAACAAAAACAAGAAACACACAAACTAATATTACCAAAAAAAAAATTTCATTCAGTTATGCAATAAAGTTGTTCTTCAATATTTACCTGTACCATTTCATGAACCTTGTCGAACTACTAGCCAAAAGGGGGTGTATAAAAAAAATTGAAAAGAGGAAGATCAGAAAAACTAAGGATTTTAAATAGAAAAACTATTTTTTTATTTACTTGCAAATTAACCCATTTTTTTTTTATTTTATGAAAAGAAAAATATATTGAACGAAATAGGTTCTGTCGGGTCATGCCAAATTTGCCATGTTACGTTTTGGGCCCAGCCCAATGGAGTGATTTTTTGACACCTCTATTCATGAGATCCATCTAATTAACTAGATATTGTACGATAATGGAAAGGAATGTGTGGTCAGTAACAAATATAAGATCCACTTAAACGAGCCAGTAACGCGTTCACGTCGATACCCATACATAAATGTATATATTTGGCTGGCTTAATTATTTTAGATTCTCGTTAAGGCAAAGTACATGGTCATATTTATTCACACAGCGAACGGGAGTGAGATTGTTTTATAATAATTCCTCATCAGTGAAATTGATGGTGGTTGCTGTGAGCTTGCAGGGTGTGCAGGCAAGTCCTCTCCAACGGCCATCATGTATGCGTGGTGGTAGAGGACGTAGAGTCATGAGGATTCGGTGTGGAATAGCTGAGCCATCCGGTGAACCTGCTCCTTTAGGACAAAAGACACGCTACAATGACAGCATTTTCGGCAAGGTATTCATGACTCTCTTCGCCCGCAAGATGGAAAAGTTTGCGGGTTCAGCAAGTAAAGAAGAGAAGAAGGGTTGGGGCTTATATGACTATGAGAGTTTCGTTGATGTGTCAAAGAGAGTAATGCAGCGTAGGTCTCGTATCCAACAGCAGCAAGTCGTTCGAGAGGTTCTCCTCTCTATGCTTCCTCCAGGTGCGCCTGCCCAGGTCCGTCATTTATCCTTTCTCCTTCTCTAAATAATACATCAACTTAATTAATTTCCTTTTAGAACCAATATTTAATTATCCACAAATAGTACAGGCACTCTCTTACTGTTTTTTTTTTTTTTTTTTTTTTTTTTTTTTTTTTTTTTTTTTTTTTTTTTTTTTTTTAACAGTGTTGTTTCAATAGTTATGAATAAATTTTATTGTTAATTTATCTCTTTAAGTTACTCAAATCATTACAATTTTTTTTTTTCTTTCACTCCTCTTAGTTACATCATTTAATTGTAATTAAACTTATTTCCTAAACTATCTTTCCTTGTGTCAAGACTAAAAAATAATCATCGAAAATAGAGGAGAGTACGGGACAGGAGGGTTTGCTTGAGTAATTGAGTCTGTTGGTAATTAACTTGTGAATATATAAAACACAGGTGCCTGTTCTCAGGACTGTATGTATGTATGTGCAATTTGGGTGTATTACCGAGTGTACTGAGTTGCTTTAGCTATGTTATTGCAGTTCAGGAAATTATTTCCGCCAACAAAATGGGCTGCAGAGTTTAATGCTGCACTGACAGTGCCTTTCTTCGACTGGTTAGTTGGCCCATCTGAGGTAATTATATATTGGTGACGTAATTTATATAGCTATGATTATCAGTTTGGGTGTTTTTTCTTCCTTAAAAGACTTTTAAGAGGAAAAAATAAAAAAGAAAAAGAAACTTACTTCTCCGAATATTAAAATTACTGATTCATCTGATAGGTAAGTTAAAAGAGTAAACTTTTATAAATTAGTTGATGAAAAACTAATTTTAATTTAGAAAAGTAAATTTTAATTTTTTTTTTCTTATTTTCTTCTTCTAGAAATTCTTCTAGATAAGTAGATCCAAACTGGCCCAAATAGATAGAAGTTCTTTTTACCCCATAACTAATGGCTTTGGTTAGCTCAAGATTTTGGATTAATTATAACTGCTCTGCTAGCTTGTTTTAATCAACATAGTTGTCATTACATCCTCTGGGGAAGCAAAATATTGTATTGTTTGTCAAGAATATAATTATTAAATCGTATCAATGTATATGCTATGTTGTTGATTATTCAATGTTTTTCAATAACATACTGTCGTAAAAGGAACCACACCACATGTCAATTTTCAGATTATCTAATGATTTTATCATGTACACCTAAATTTCTCCATGACATGTAATATTGTCCAAATGCTTCCTTTTTGTGCAAGTTTGTAGATTTAAGAACTGGATTAGTGAATGTTAGGGTATATTACAACTAACCTCCTGAGTGTTTTAAGTCATTTTCAACTCTTGTACATCCAAGTTATTTTGTAACACAGCCCCTGAAGTTTGGTTAAAATGAAAAATGTAAAATTCTCTGTAAGTTTTAACATCTTATAATTACAATTAAAGTATATAAATTAAAAACATACTTGCACGTAAAAGCTTAACATTCTTTTTCGAACCTACATGCTTTTCAGGTTAATATAAGCTATTAAAAGGAAACATTTTTCATTCCTACACAAAACATGATAGATGTTCTGAAGTAAACTTATGTATAATAAGTGGAAAATGGCTGAAATGTTAAGGGGGTTATTTGCAGTTTATCCTTTATGTTATTGAATTACTTTTTCTGCTATATTTCTTAGCGTTGTCGGTGATATTTAGATTCTTGAAATGCACTAGGTTGTGGAAGTAGAGATAAATGGAGTGAAGCAAAAAAGTGGCGTGCATATAAAGAAGTGCAGGTAGATTTCATGTCTCTGAGATTAGTATTGGTACTTGAACATATTAGCAAAGTCATCTGCATTTCCATTCAAGAATGCGATTCAGCTTTTGTATGAATGAAATCAATAAATTGAGGGTGTGGGGCCTTAAAAAAGGGCTACTAGTAGACCTATTTATTTTAAAATTTACTAAAACTTGCATTCATTTTGGCCCATGTAACAATTTCAGCATTGTTTCCTTTATATTTATTTATTCATGTGAAGGTACCTGGAGAATAGTGGCTGTGTTGGAATGTGTGTCAATATGTGCAAGATTCCTACCCAAGATTTTTTCACTAATGAATTTGGACTTCCGTTAACAATGATTCCTAGTACGTCTTCGTGCCTTTGATTACTGGCAAAGATTAAGGTCCAAATACTTGATTATATACATATATGACTTGCCCAAAATTTTTATTGGATTATTTTTCAATTGCAAACTTAATTTTTAAACTTTTATTGACACTAATGTGAACTTATCCCAGATTTTGAAGACATGAGTTGTGATATGGTGTATGGCCAAGCCCCACCTACATTTGAAGAAGACCCTGTTTCCAAACAACCTTGCTATGCCGATATATGTAAGTATGATCTGACGGTGTTCAATGAATCAAAAGAAACGAAAAAGAGATAGGTTTTTATTGAGATACATAAAATTGTGTTACCTATAATTTTTTTGTGTTCTCATAATTAACATAATTATTATTATTATCTGCTTTTAATTTCTTAATTAATGTTACAAGAATTTTGATGAGCAAGATCCAAAGATTTTCATATTCTAACTAGGTAATAACACTTGCAGGTTCTATGGCAAATTCAAGCTCCAGTGTGTGTCCTAAACTACAGGCATGAGAAGGCTATCATTTCAGATTTAATTTTCCATTGAAGAACTGAGGTGCTGTTACAGGTCTAGCTTCAGAAGATTTCATTGCACCAGCCTTGTTAAACTTTTACTTTTCTTCTTTTATATAGTTATTGCATTCACAAATGAGATCAGGACACTGCCTAAAAGAGACTGCATGTAAATATGTAATTATAGTATCAAGATCAGTGTTGATAAATTCTACCAAATTTTAAGCGAAAAATAACACCCAAACAAAGTTGTTTCATTATTTTTTTACCATTAGGGTTTTTTTTTCTTCTATATTTTATGTTTATGGATTATGCAATTTTCGTTTTTAGTCGTTATATGTTTGTTTTTATTATTCCGTTCTCAGACTTTCATAAAATTTCATCTTCACTTTCTATATTTTCCTTTTTACATGTTTTATCTATGTTGTTTAGCTTTTTTTTTTTTCCCGTAATTGATACTTATAAATTATTTTCTTCTCATTTTTAGTCATTGAATAAAATAATTTATAAAGACTAAATATGATAAAGAACCAAATTACAAATTTTAAATATGAATAAATAACTAATTGCAAGAATGTAAAATGGAAAAAATAAAATACAAAAATTAAAAATGATATATTATAAAATATTGGGACAAAATAGTAAAAAAGAATTTGCAAAAATCAAAAATATAAATGTTAAATTATAAAGACTATATCATATATTGGAAGCTATATATTGTATATATTGTATGATATTTGTAACTAAATTTTCTATCTACATGTAAATGATGAAAATATAAGATGAGAATTGAATTGTATTAATTAAAATTTTTGGTCTTTCATATGTTATTTTTCAAACACGTAGACAAAATTTTAAGTTCTTTAACTGTTGATTTCAATTATAAGACGTTTTGATAATTATATTCGTTAGTCAAGGTAGCAGTTAAAGACAAGATATTTTTATATTGGTTCGTCTATTCAAAACTACGTTCAGTTATCCAACAACTACTGAGTTTTCACTACAAACCAAGTATTCTTTGCAACTAGCCACTTTTGACTATGTAGATATTCTTTGCACACATCCTTCTCGGCTAATCAATTAGGTATTCTTTGGAACGCAACCTCCCCAGGCTAGAATAAGAGGCATTCTTTGGAACGCAGCCTCCTCAAGCTAAAGTATCACAATAGTGGATTTAAGAAGTTTCTAAAGAAACAAAGTTTCTCTTCGCAGAGAGAGTTTTACAAATGAAGTACAAAGCTTAAAGCAAGAGAGAGAAATCACATATGATAGCTTTTTGTAGCGTGTTCGCCAACTTGAATTAGAGCTGGTGAAATCCTTTATATAGGCAACGATTTGATAAATCCGTTAGACTCAGAAATCTTTCCTTTGTCCTTTCCTCCTTGAAGTCTTCAACTTGTGTCAGACTATAATCATAGATTTTCTTCAGTCTGCACAACAGAGTCAGAACCTTTTTCTGATTTGATCAGAGATAACAACGAAAAGTAGATTTACTTTTCATGTTGCAGAGGTTAAGCACGAGTCTCTATTCTGACTTTGGAATCTTCTTGAGTAACGTAAACATTTGAATCTGCCGCGAGTTACTCAGATGAAAAACTTGGACTTCACTTATCTTCATAGACGATGGGTCTTCATAATCGTCAGTCTGATACTTTGTCTTGGAAAGACTTCATTAAGTTTGGTCTGAAAACTTCGTCTTAAGCATATCGTCTTATGCTTTCATCTTGAGGCATGCTTTTGGACAGACGGATGACTTAATCAGCAATGAACTTTGAGGGGTCATCATCTTCCGTCTGTTCTTGTTTCGTCTGACTTTGATTTACAATGTTTCAGTATGATGTATTCCACCTATTCTGTAATTAATCAAAATTTGAGACGTTAATCATCTTAATCTAACACTACATATTTGGTTATTTAGAATTCTAGATATTGATTGTGAATTTTTGAGTTTCTGAATTTTCTCTGTATAGTTGGCAACTGCGATCTCTATTACACACTGTAACCAAATTTCTTAAATTTCTTTTTTAATCTTTAACAACTATGTCCCCTTTCTTTATTATACTAATCCATAATTGATTTTGAAAATTTTAAACGGATTAGTACTTAATGGAACAGCCGATTATAAAAGAATGGTGTGACTTATCATAAATACATTTGGCCTTAACAATTTTTACTGTGTTAAGAAATGCTGTAAGAGTGAAACTTGTTAGTAATCTTTTGTGAACATTTTTCTATTTGATTGTAATTATTATTTTTTATGTAACCTTATGTCAAATTACTGGCAGAAACACGTAAAATGTGCTATTGAAGTTAATGCCTAATTGATTTGTGAGTTGCGACATTAAATTTATGTTCTACCTGCTCTTAGTTGGTTCTCTCTCAATGTTTACATTTGCAATTTTTTTAATTGATTTTTGACATTGAAGCTTCTACATATCTTAAGGAGAAGTGTGTTAGCTATCCAGAAAAGCTTCAACCTGTCTTGTTGTTTGTTATTTTATACATATTATTTTCGATGTTATTACTGATCATTGTTTATTTAAGTTAACAAAACATGGGAAACGAATTCACCACAAATTGTGTTTAACTGAGATATGCTCTAAACCATGCTTATAGTTGCTATCTATCCGTGGCTCTTTTGGTTGTTTCCGGAGACCATTTCTCAATCCTTATAAATGATGGACGAAATACAGTTATAAGCTTGGTTAGAATTAAAAATGTCACGTCTTGACTCCAATTTTGATTATAAAAAAAATTAATTATTCATCATATTGTCTATACAGACGAAAAGACATGTTAACACATACAAAAAATACTTTCGTCCAATAACCTTTCTAACGTCCAAGTACAAAAAAATATTTAATATAAATAATTAAGTAATTCTGGAGAAGTTACTTAATGATCATCTAATGATAGTAAATGTAGTTATTTTCGTCCAGTGTACAAACAAGAAAATAATATTCATTTTCAAATCTTAATATACATATGTAAATAAACTTTCTCGAATAATTGCTCTAAATATATATTTTTTGTTGTTATAAACTAATGTATTTACTGCATTTGTATTTCTAATTTTTGTATTCTAAAAAAAAACTTCGAAATTCTCACATGTTACAATAAAGAATGCTAGTGTAGCAGGGTTTAACTGTGCAACTCAAACCAGGCTATATATATAATGTGACCATTCAAAATATGCAAATTAAAAAAATAAAAAGCAACACGAAACATTGATAAAACAAGTAACATGACCGGCCAAAGCAACAAAATAAAAAAAAAAAAGCAAGCAAGTGTGTGAAGAAAAGAAGTGTGTGCATAAGAAAGAAAATCAACATGAGAAAAAGAACAAAAGACTAAGTTAAGAAAACTCTCATAACATTCTATAACTTAAAAATTTTATTTCATTCGAGTGTACTTCATAGTATATCCTTTACTTAGCAAAGTCAATCTCATCTACTCTGATAGTAATATCCTCTTTTTAAGATAGTTATCTTTTCTTTAAACATTGTAATTAAGTTGATTATAGTAGAAATCCTTCAAATTTGTTGAAGGTACTAGATGTAGTTTAGAAGTAAACCTGTATAGATATCTTGTGTGCTTATCTCATTTATCTCTTTATTTGTTAGACGCTTGTTTTTCAAATTTGTGTTTTTCACAAACTCATTAGACAATCATTTTCAAATTTTTTTCTATGTTGAATAGTCTAGCACAAATTTGTTACAAGCTTAGTTCCAAACTTGCATGAATTGGTCCCAATCTTTAATCACCAATAAGAATCTTCATGGCTAACTCAAGATTATGGCAAAAGCTCAACTCAAAATTAGGAACAAGAATTGAAAAGAGAAAATGAAAGTAGAATAGAGATGAAGGGCGTCATGCTAGTGCAATAAACCAAGTGAGGAATTGTCACAAGGAATGATCTCTATTGGTAAGATTCAAAAAGTTCTAAGAAGAAACCTAAGATAGATCTCTCTTAAAGAATAGCTCAAAGACTAAAAGAACGGCTTGCTTCGATGCTGAGGTCTCTCGTGCTCAGGAGGAGGCCGAGGCTATAAAGAAGCTAGAAGAATCTGAGGTTGCAAAGGCTCCCTTGAATGTGAAGGTGGCTGAGCTAGAGGCCGAGGTTGGGAAGGTGGAAGCGATGAGGATGCAAGCTTTCTCAAACGGGTTCAAGAGGGTTGTGGGGCAAACAAAGTTTTCTTCAACGGAAAGCTCATCGATGCTAATTGTTATAATCCTCTTTTGTAACTTCATCTTTTCTTTTAATGGGAATTTAGTATTTTCCTCTGCACTTATTCTTCATGTTTATCTCTTGCTCTCAATTTGATTGTCTTAGAATCCGCCAATAATTATTCATTTGTTCGAATCAAATTCCTTTACATTAATAACTTGAGAAGTAATAACTTTAATGAATTCGTAACTTCAAAGAGCGTAACGTCGATGGCTAACCAACTTACTATACATGGTCGTGTTTGAAGTCGGTCTTAAGTGTGAGTAACCGCTTAATCAGTGTCGAATTCATATATGAGATTTACTTGTGATGCCTGGAACTTAAAAAATTTGAATATAGGTAACCAAATAAATAACATTCTAACCTCAGTAGGATTCCAAAGGAGGTGATGGCATTTGAACTTAAGCCAATTGTGAAACTAGTGATGACATCAATCCTTGATATGATTTCGTCGAATGAGATTTGGGTAATCTTTGACCCAACCTTGAGCTCGGATAATCTTTGATATGATGATACAATGAATGAAGTTTGAGTAATCTTTGACTCAACCTTGAGCTCGGGTAATCTTTGATTCGAGGATACGACGAATGGGGTTTGGGTAATCTTTGACACAACTTTAAGCTCAGATAATCTTTGACCCGATTCAAGGGAATGAGGTTTGGGTGATTTTTTACCAACCTTGATCTCGGATAATCTTTGATAAGAGGATACAACGGATGAGGCTTGGGTAATCTCAATCTTGAGTTTGGATAATCTTTGATCCGAGAGAGTAAGTCAATTTTGACCTCTAACACAACGTTAAGTATAAATATAGTTAAGTTCTCACATCGACTCAATGCAACATGTTCAAGGACTGTAAAGTGACGTAGAAGATACGTCACCTCAATAAAATAGAAAATATTTGCTATAAAACAATTGAGAGGCCTTATTTAATTTTTTGAAAAATAAAACAAGGAAAATGGCTGTTATAATTCCTGTTGTGGTGCATAAATGGATATAGAGTCTAAGTTTTGAAAAAAAATGTATTTATTGTAGAAAAATATAATTTGATGAGAATATTGATAATAAAGTTTTAAATTCACCTAAAGAAACTGGAAGTAAATCTCTAAGACGAACCAGGATAAAAATATTAATTTTTATCTACTTATCTTTATTTGACTAACAAGGGTGATTAAAAAAGAATTATGAATTATTAATGAAGTGGATGTATGCTAATTATTTTGATTGATTATATATTAGTAAAAGTTAGAGAAAATTAGGAAATTTTTATACATGTGATCGATAACACATTCAAAATATTGAATTTAACTTGTGTAACTTTCCTAATGTAATCGATTATCACAGTTAGATAATCGATTACATATTCAAAAACTCAAACCAATAAGTTCTCAAAATTGCTTTCCAGTAATCGTTTATAAAAGTTTAGTAATCAATTACATTAATCATATTATGCTTTTCCGTCTCTAAATATTATGTCTTGTTATTTTCCTATCAATGTATGTCTTAGATAGCTTGTATGTTATTTTTCTTCTTTTTGATGATGTCAAAAAGTGGGGAGAAAGGTTGTTTTTATTGATATTTTCAGGACATATCATTTCACTACAAAACAAAGGGAGAGATGTACAAGACATGAGGAGAAATATACAATAATAAGCATAAAAAGTCAAAACTTTTCAAGATGTTTTTGACATCATCAAAAAGATGGAGATTGTGGAGAAAATCTCTCTTTGACTTCACGGCTGGATTTTGATGAAGACAAAAACACATCAACAAAAAGAAAGAAAAAGTGAAGAAAATCTAAGAATCAAGTATTGATCAAGACAAACTTAAGTTTGAAAAGGTTCTATTTATAGCTCTTCAAGTCTTTACCTAGAAAAATTGATTGTTCTCTATGATATGGTAAGTTAAGGCTCTTAAGTACACAATTAAGTTAAGTAAAATATGTTTGAAACATTAAAACAAATAAAAGTACTTAACTACGTTTCAAGAGTAACATAGAAACAATTTTCATCACGCAGTAATCGATTACAGAAAGGTTGTTTTTATTGATATTTTCAGAACATATCATTTCACTACAAAACAAAGGGGGAGATGTACAGGACATGAGGAGAAATATACAATGATAAGCATAAAAAGTCAAAACTTTTCAAGATGTTTTTGACATCATTAAAAAGATGGAGATTGTGGAGAAAATCTCTCTTTGACTTCACGGCTGGATTTTGATGAAGACAAAAACACATCAACAAAAAGAAAGAAAAAGTGAAGAAAATCTAAGAATTAAGTATTGATCAAGACAAACTTAAGTTTGAAAAGGTTCTATTTATAGCTCTTCAAGTCTTTACCTAGAAAAATTGATTGTTCTCTATGATATGGTAAGTTAAGGCTCTTAAGTACACAATTAAGTTAAGTAAAATATGTTTGAAACATTAAAACAAATAAAAGTACTTAACTACGTTTCAAGAGTAACATAGAAACAATTTTCTTCACGCAGTAATCGATTACATACTTGCAGTAATCGATTACATACTTGCAGTAATTGATTACCAATGTAATCGATTACCACAAGTTAACCATCGATTACATCAATTTTTTTCAAACTTTAAAGGAACACTTTGTTGTAATTGATTACCACGAATTAGTAATCAATTACATAATTCAAATTTCAAATGATGAGCAATGTATACTTAATGTAATTGATTACCATACGTAGTAATCGATTACATAATTCAAATTTTATAAGTTGAACAACATACACTTAATGTAATCGATTACCATACGTTAGTAATCAATTACCAAGTTTAAATTTTTGAAAAGATGTATCTGCTTGTTTTTAAATTTTTATGAAAAGCTATACTGAAAAATGAAAGATTGCCAATGTCTATTTAAACAAGTTTCACGTTCAGAAAACATAACATGCATGAAATTCATACTTTTATTCATTACTTAAAACTAACTTTCAATGTTTTACATGTTCTAAAAGTCATAAAAGCTTTTAAATCTTAATTGTCATAACACAAGATAGCTTGTCTTTTAGAATTCATCCTACCATATAATATTGACACAATTATTGTACTTTATTCTCTATTGTTGAACAATTGTTACTTGTTAATTCATCATGGTATTCAGTGAAAGGTTGTTGATCATTGTAGTGTTCGGTGAAAGGTTGTTCAGTGAAAGGTTGTTAGTTATTGTAGTGTTCGGAAAAGATTTTATGGAACCAAGAAAATGAGTGTTTTTTTTGAAGGTGTTAGTGCAAGAATCTTGGGTTAAGATTATAACATAACACTGATTACATAGTAGAAATCAGAATGTAGTTTTCAATAATAAAAAATAAATTAAAATAAATTATTAAATGATTTTGTCTATCTTTATACTCTTTATTTTAAATAATTTAATCTATACTGCATTGTTTATTGTATTTAACTGGTTATTATTAAGATTATAATTTTCTAAGTTAAAATTAGCAAGTTTTTAATAAAATTATGCGAAACCTAATTCACCTCTTTTAGTTTGTTATATAAATTTACATGCTGTTAGAACTGAAGTAACATAGAAAACGCATTAACTTGATACGGTACATAATATTTGTTATAAAATAATTGAGAGGCCTTATCTAATATTTTGAAAAAAAAAAAAAGGAAAATGGGTCTGAAAATGCTATAATTCCTACTGTGCTGCATAAATAGATAAAGTCTAAGTTTTGTAAAAAAAAAAAAACGTATTAATTGTAGAAAAATATAATTTGATGAGAATGTTGATAGTGAAGTTTTAAAATCACCTAAAGAATGATTTATAATTGATTACTTATATATAATAAATAAAACTAAATTAATTATTTTTAAGAAATTAAATTTTAAGGGGAACGAAAAGTTACGCGTTATTATTAATGTTTTTAATAATTTATATTGGTAAAAGCTTCCATATAAGTTTACTGGTATCCCGACTATTTCAAGTTGACTGACTAGTTTGGTTGATTTTCATTTTCATTTACATATCATTGCCGACTAGTTTACGCTACAAACCCACCCACACGGCTTATTAGAAACCAACTCTCTCTCTCTCTCCCTGGCTTGTAGATCTGATTTATACAAATTCCGAAGCTGAAAAGGTTAGAATTGATCGACGGTGATGAAGATGGGGTGTTCAAGCTGCTCCTTCTTCCTCGTCCTCTTACTCGCTATCTTCCCATTCTCCTTCTCCGAGATCCGTTTCTCGGAGATCCGAAACGACGATCGCCCTATCGTCCCCTTCGATCAGTTTGGATTCACACACAAGGGTCGGCTTGAGTTAAACGTTTCAAAAATCTCACTCTCCAATTCTAATTTGGACCTCTCTAAGGTAGGGTTCTTCCTCTGCACCCTCGATTCATGGCTCCATGTCCTCCAACAACTCGAGGATGGCGAAATCCGCTGCGCCCTTCAATCCGATCTCGTAAAGTCTGTCTACACCTTCAATTCTCTCAACGGAAAGGATTCCTTCAACACACTCTACAACGAAACCGACGCCGATCAGTACAACCTCGTCTTCGCCAACTGCCACTCTCAGCAACTCAAAATCACCATGGACGTTAAATCCGCCATGTACAACCTCGACGGCAAAAGCTCCACCCGCGACTACCTCTCCGCCGGCAGAACAATCCTTCCAAAACTTTATTTCCTCTTGTCTTTAGTCTATTTCTCCCTCGCTCTTCTCTGGATCACCATCCTCTACAAGAAACGATTAACCGCTTTCCGCATCCACTACTTCATGCTCGCTGTCATTATTCTGAAAGCGTTAAACCTTCTGTGCGAGGCAGAGGACAAATCTTATATTAAACGCACCGGAAGCGCACACGGTTGGGATATTCTATTTTACATGTTTAGCTTCTTCAAGGGTATTTCGCTTTTCACTCTCATTGTTTTGATTGGCACTGGTTGGTCTTTCCTCAAACCCTTCCTTCAGGATAAGGAAAAGAAGGTTCTCATGATTGTTATCCCTCTTCAAGTGGTTGCCAACATTGCTCAGGTTGTTATTGATGAGAGTGGACCCTACGGCCATGATTGGGTTACATGGAAACAGGTTTTCCTCCTCGTGGATGTTGTCTGTTGTTGCGCTGTGCTCTTCCCCATTGTCTGGTCCATCAAGAACCTTCGTGAAGCAGCACGCACCGACGGCAAAGCTGCTGTTAATCTCATGAAGTTGACTCTCTTCAGGCATTACTATGTTGTTGTGATTTGTTACATTTACTTCACTAGGGTTGTGGTTTACGCCTTGGAGACTATAACCTCTTATCGTTATTCTTGGACTAGTGTCGTTGCTGCAGAGTTAGCCACCCTTGCTTTCTATGTCTTTACTGGCTACAAGTTCAAGCCAGAGGCTCACAATCCTTATTTTGTTATCGATGACGAAGAGGAAGAGGCTGCCGCCGAGGCTTTGAAGCTTGATGATGAATTTGAATTGTAATTTCTCTCAAAACACAACAAAATTAAGCTTTTGCCCAAGTTAGGTGTTGAACAATCTGGTCACCTGTGCTCAGGTTTCATCTCAATAGCCAGTAGAATTTTTCATGCTACATTTTATGGGTATAGTCGTTATTCACAAGTCAATGTGCTATATTTTGTGTTCTGGACTCGTGCCCCTTTTTTGAGTTAGTGTCATAATATCCTAGACCCTTGTGTAGTGCTATGAATCATATATTACGTCTGTGTATTGAACTTTGATACTGATACCTTGCAAATATTTTTGTCATGATTGCTTTTATTATGCTCATCTTCCAACTTCAAACTTCTGTTGCTGCAAATTTGTGAAGTTGCATTGGTATTTGTTCAACAATTAGCTCTGGAAATCTTAAATTTTTGGGAAACATTATTACCGGTGGAAATCTGAATTTGCGTAGAGGTAGATGTAGAAGCGTTATATCAGTTGCACCCCTGAGCTAATTTAATTGTATGTTAGAATCAGGATTGGTAGTCATTCTGAAATTTTATTATTACAAACAATAGAAAATGAAATATCTGGTATCCTAGGTTTCACAAAGAGAGTGGGGGGGGGGGGGGTCTGACATAAATTACTGGGCCGAAGCAGCGTCTATTTCTCAATCCTGTTCCACCCAAAATTAAAGCCTTGTGCTGATGTGACAAGGAGTGCAGTGACACTGTGAGCTGTTACAGTGATAGAGGATGGAGCCTCTGGAAAATGTGAGAAGTAGAAACCAGTGCACTTCTCCCACCACCTTTTGCTCTACTAGTTCCCCTCTTCCCTAACCATCACAAACTTCTTTCTGCTGACCTTCCGTCATAATTGAATAAGTAATTTGTCACAAACTGCCATTCTGTTCATTTTAGAAGAGAATGACAAGCAAGATCAAAAAGAGACTTGTAATGTTGGGAGAAAAAGCTACCAGATTGGACAGGGTCATGTCTGAGCCTCAGAATCAGAGAACACCTTCATTCCCTCTCAATTTCACGTGATTATTATTATTGATGAAAAATTTTCTTTTGTGATGAATCTTGTTATTTGCTATGCATGGATTCATTTGTTTTCTTTCATTAAAAGCCTAGTGAAGGTGGCTGGGGCTGAATGGCATTAGTTGACCATTATTATGGTCACTTTCCTTGTTACCTTAACTGTAAGTAAATGCAAGGCTAGTTGAAATAATTTTGCCATAATGCCTGTTCTCATTTTTATTTAAGTGTTGTGCAATTTTTGTGAATTTGGTAGGTTCCCTTGCTTTGTTATGTACAATTTAGTTGTAGTGGTGTGAATGTAACTGTGTGAGCAAGAAAGATTATGGTTTGTCAGCTTTACAGTTTACTCTTGATATAGTGATTGGCTTCTTTGCTGAAGTTGATGATTTTCTAATCTATTTTGTATCTAATATCATTGTGACTTAGAAGATAAGGGGACATTGTAGTTTTCGTTTCAAAAGCATTGTTACAACATATAAAAAATATCTCATGATGTTGTGATTGTATCTTTAGACTATTTTAGAATCTAGGAGTGGTTTTCATATTTTATCATATTCCTTGAATGATTCCTCATTGGATCTGATTTGGATTAGGAATCCAGCATGATTATATAAAGAGATTTGTCGTTAGTGCTCCTTGTGTGTCAATATATTATGAAACACAGGGAAACCCAAGTTATAACATGTACATGGACAGTCCAACATACGCGACATGTGTCCCCCCCCCCCCCCCTCCAATTGTTCTATGGTGCGTACCAGTCAGATGAAATTAATTATGTGCAACATAATAAAAAATCTAAGTCGAGAATTAGGATTTATGAATTCATCTCCTCAACTAATTGGTGAGCTTCGCATTGATAATGAGTGTTGCAAAAATAAATTACAAATTTCTTGGTGTTATTTGGATACTTGTTGAGCAGTGTCAACATATTTGTACTTCATACAGGTGTTGAAGGTGTATCAATCTAATGCTCTTATACAAGATACAACAATGCTGGTGCTCCATGATTTTTTATCGCACCAATCTATATATTAGGATATTATTCATAGTTATGTACCAAGAAAGAATTTCATTCGCAATTGATTTTATCTTTCAGGGCCTTCTATACCATGGTCCCATCACTATTAATGTATGAAAGTAACCTACACAGTCTGAATTTTCACCTGCTAACTTGTTTTCTTTCCTTGATGTAGCCAATCTGATCATAACCAGCCTTTTTGGTTATGGTTCAGGCCCTTTCAAAAGGTGCTGCATTTTGGGTCTCATTGTTTTTTGACCCATTTGACTGACCCTGTGCTAGGTTTTAGAGTTTGAACCATATTTCCATTGACCATTTCTGTTGGTGTTTGTTCTTCCAGCATATAGCTTCTTGTTAAACTTTTGGCTTTGCTATCTTATTATTATTGGTTTTCTATGCATTCATGTCTTTGTCCTGAACGCATGCATGCCCCCTGTCTTTGTCTCTAATGAAATGTAGCACTCAAATCCACATGTTAATCCTTTTCCTTGATTTTGTCCCAGAAATGCAGTTTGGCTTATCACAAGTTTAAAGCTCGGGGTCCATTTGAATTGGTTGAGTTTTTGGATTTTGAATGCAATTTTCAAAACAAAATATGTTTGGCTAAAATGGAGCTGAAATAGTTTTTTAACTCAATACATTTTCAAAATCAAGAAAAATGTGTTTATTGTTTTAAAATCACATCATTGCTAAATTTTACAATGACCTTTCTTGCTACCACTTCCACCCCCTTGCAACCACCAACACTGTCATCACCACTCACTATTGCCACCTCCATATCCATCAGCACTGCTCTCACCACCATCAGACTCTACAAAATTACTAATTATATTATATTATATATATATATATATTAATTAATTTAAAAGGTTTTTTTTTGTACTTTTACTTTTGAAACATACTGATCACACAAAGGACATATATGGTTAGAGCAAACTTGAAAACAAAAACACCTAACATGCACATAGTAGTGCACCCGGGTACCCACTCAAAAATCAAACCCTGTTGTTGCATTCCTGCCTACTACCTTCCCTTGCCCCTTCTCTTTTGTCACTGTCATTGTCTGCCAATTTGATTGTCAACTCCACCATTATCGCCTTCACGCATCATCGTCTTCGCTTCTACCACATTGCCTCGTTGTCTTCATCTTCTCTATTACAATTGTCACCGTCTCTGCATTGCATGTTGTCTTCATCTCTGTTAGAAGTTCAAAATTTTTTAATATATTTTTGGATCCTAGCGAGCAATGCAGAGACCCACGGGAATGGGAATGGAGAAGAAAACTCCCTAACTAGCATTGCCACCACCATGATGTTATTATAATAACCTCTACCACTATTGTTGCTACCACTATTCCCGACACTTCTAGTATTGTCATTGCCTCCATCACCACCATCATGGCTGCTAACACCAATGCCAACACACAAATACACCCTTAGACTAAATTTATTTAATAACATGATAAGAAAGTTATTTTTTTAATAAAAGAAAACTAAAACTAGGATTTAAAAACTAGTAGTTTGTGAAAATTTAAAAACTTACTACTAAAAGCCACCACCCCCACTGGTTACACATTGATTATATTGAGTTTTGTAAACGATCTATTAGGAGTGGCTTCTATTCTTCATTGCATTTTTTTATTTGCTTTCATGTTTGATTTGATTAGTATTAGAGATCAGCGAATACTTCTGCTTTAGGCTCTATTTTAATGTGCTATGTGAATTAAGACTTGTTTGAGTCGTAAGTCTAATATGGTCACTTCTATAATTTTGTCTCAATTTATGGAATCCCATGTACCTCAGCATACAAGAATGTTTTAAACTTTATGAAATGAATGCCTAATAAACATGTAACCATTTTCTAGTTTGGGGTCAATGGTTATACACATGCCAGGTTTTTGACTTAGATATGAGCAGTAGGTGACTGTTGTATATTGGAAATTATTGTTGGAGATAAGAGGTTAGTAATTCTAGTTAGGCATTTGCTAGTGCGGGCTCCTGATATTTGTCTTCCATAGAGAATTATTTTTGAAGAACTTGTTTCTAATGGAACTATCTGATTCCGCCACTTCCAAGTAGCCTAAACGTTACTACTGAAATGAATAAAAGTTCGGCTCAGTCTGGGTTTTTCGTTTATTCTTTAGAACTCTTTCAAAGCAACAAATAGAACCTAGAGACATTTTCTACCATAGGCACACATTGAAGTTGATATCCAAACTAGACTTGTCGGGTCCAAAGGCAGAAAAGCAGGACATGTTCAACTTCATGAAGTTTAAACAGTCAGTTTCAATCTTGTTCTATATAAACCTGCATTTACCGACAGTGCGATTGGATTAAAAGGATGAGGAGGTTCTCTTGTTTGATTTTTTTTTATTACCATTGAACATAGTGGGTGGGGACACAGATGGACACCTCGTTCGTGGGGTACAAAAAACAATTTGGAAATGGAAGTTTCTTCTGGAATCTACCAAATTGCAAAATACACCTTTTTCTTTATTTCTACTATGCAGACTTTTATAGAATTTCGCCCAAATTTTTTTTTTCTATTTCATGTATTGGATTTGTGTTGAGATATTTATCGTAAGAGAAGGTTTTTCATACCCGAAAGCAAATAATTGATTATTTTAATTTGTCTATGTAAACATGAAGATCATACACATTTAATCGATTATTTGCGAATGCATATATTTTTAAAACAATGATAATGGAATATACTTTGTTTTTAATTAATTAATTTCTAAAATAATTCTAAGTGGATAATCAATTATTTTATTATTTGATTGATTCAACTTTTCAGATAAACTTTTTTTAATCAAATTTCTTTAAGAAAAAACACTTTTAATTACATCTAAGATCATGTTTAATGCGATTTATTCTGCTGCACTTGGTTCATTTAGATTTCAAAAAGTATGTTTCCCATTTATTAAACAAGTTTAAGATGAGCTCTTTTTTGTTTCTTCCTAAGTGCCAATCAAAGTTGATCAAGATAACCTATTCGTGTTACAATACCAACTTACGGTAATGCATGCTAAAATGAACAAGATAAAAAAATAGGAAGATGAGTCTCATTGTCTCCGTAAAGGAAGTTTACACACGAAAACTAGAGTTTAAAATTTTGAAGGAAATAAACAACTACAAAAATTTGAAGATAATAAACAAGCTTAGAAATTTAAAGATAATAAAGTTTTCTTTATTATTCTTGTATCTTTTTTTATAACTATGTCTTAGAGTTTTCTAAACTTTATTATAAATCTATCATTACATAAAGATTAATACAATGTTATCTTTATTTTCTTTTTAATGTTTGAAAAAGTCTAAAAAGTATAAAAAAATATTTTTAAAGTTTGAAAAGGTAAGGTTTTGTATAAAAGAATATTTTTAAAGTTTGAAAAGGTTTTATACTCAAAGAATACTTAGAGATTGCCTGTAAAATCAGAAATGGCTTGAGAAAGAATATCTGTGTAGAAGATGTTGCTATATTAATACTAGAGTCCCTTTGGTCCGTGGATTGAAAACTGACATTCTTTGGAATGTAAATCTTAGGAACAATTATTTTAGGAATAATTTATTCCTATGTTGTTTGTAAACTAAGTTCCTTGGAAGGAATGTATTATTTTTGTGTTTGGTTTGTAATAACATTTTTGGGAATATTATTTCATTTTTCAAAAATATCTCTAATTTTTAAATTGAAAATATCATCAATAAATTCATTTTAAATGTTTCTTTTTCATTAAAATTATAACATTTCATAAAACTCATAAATTATTCATGTTCAAAGTAACATATTAGCATCAATCTTATATGTAAATCATAAATTTCAAAATTCATAAATTCATAAGTTTATACACTTGAGTTGAATGAAACAATTCGGTAATAATAGAGTGAGGAACAACGAGGGAGGGCAAGACTTACATGACCGGTGAGAAATCATGATGATGAGCGAATGACGATTGAACGGTGAGATAAGCAAACAACACTGTAACGGCGAGACGAGCGAACAACAGTGGAATGGGAAGAATAAGTAAACGTTGTGTAAAAAATAAACATACAAGAAATGGAGTTGAATTGTGTTAATTAATAAAATCTTTTTCAAACGATGCATTTTGCGTATGTTAAATAAAACCTTAGACAGACGCAAGTTATTTTTCTCTTTAAAAGATTGATTTTAATAAGACTTTTGTTTAAATTCTTTATCCCCAGTTAGTCAACACAAAAATAAGTAAAACAATAATATTTTTATACTAGTTCGTCTATGAAGACTATGTCCACTTACTCAGTAACTTGCTAAGTTTTCATTAAAAGTATTCTTTGAACTCAACCACTCCTGACTAACGATACAAATGTTCTTTGAACTTAGCCTTCTTAGGCTAAACATGTATTCTTTGGACCCAGCCTCCGCAGGCTAAACATGTGTTCTTTGGACCAAGCCTCCACATGCTAAACACAAATATTCTTTCAACACTTAGCCTTCTCAGGCTAAAACTCAAGGTATTCTTTAAACACTTAGCCTCCTCAAGCTACAAACACAATAGCAGTGGTTTACAATTAAGTTTAAATAAAAGAATCCTCTACGCAGAAAGATATTTTACAATAAGAGCAATTTATAGTTCAAGGCGAGTGAACTTTTAAATGAGCGAAGTGATACAAGCATGCTTGAGAAGTAGCTTGCATTTGTCCCAATCTTCATTCTTCAATTAGTATCTCCATAGAGTTTATGTGATAGCTTGCGGAATACACACTCAATGAATCAAGAACTAGAAGAAAAGATAAAATGGAGAAGGTTTAGAAGGAGAAGGCGTCATGCATAAGCAATAATCCAAGTGAGGAATCGCCACAAGGAGGAGTCTCCATTGATAAGATTCTAAGGTTCTAAGAGAAACCCTAAGAGAGAACACTCTCAAGAAGATAACACTTGCTAAATTCAATAATCTGAAAATTCATCAAAAGTGTTTACAATTCAAAAATTTCCCTACTTATACTACTAAGAAAAAGTGGCGCCAACTAGCCTAGTAAGTGTGTGAACCATGTGATCAATTTTGGAGGCAAAACCAAATCTAAATTTGGAGCCTAGGATTAAATCTTAATCAAAGGTAGTGATGGTGATCCTAAGTGAGTGTGACAGAACACTCCCTTGCTTATGGTTAACCATAGGATTCAATTTTAATCTAAGGATCCGAATTGAGTCCAAGAAGGTGTTCAAAGTGTGACTAATTGATTTAAATTTTAGTCATGTGATTAGATCTAATCTAATAGATGAAATTCAAATTAATTAGTGGGAACCAAGTTTAAATTCCAGCCCTTGAGATTAAGATCTAATCTAAAGGCTCTAATTCAAACTTAGTTAGTGGAGTCTCCACTCACTTGCACATGCACAAGGTTCACTCTCACTTAGGCAAGTATAGCTCACTCTCTCACTCTCCACTTGGTGAATTCGGTCAACCTCTACAAGTCAATGGCCTTTGTAAAAGACAAATCACAAGAAGGGGGGTTGAATTGTGATATAAAAAAATTTTCTTTCGTCTGTGGGTTTCGTCTGTGGGTTCAAAGCTTGTTGAGACGAAACAGTGTTTATCTTGAAAGATTGATTTTAATATATATAAATGTTAAGGTATATTTATCCCCGTTAGTTAATTAGCAGATAAAATAAATGTACAGATATTTTTATACTGGTTCGTCTATTTAAGACTACGTCCAGTTACCCAGCAACCACTGAGTTTTCACTACCAACCGTGAAATGGTTACAAGTATTCTTTGAACTCAGCCACTTCTGGCTATTACAGATATTCTTTGATCCCAGCCTTCTCAGGCTAAACCAGGTATTCTTTGAACACACAGCCTCCTCAGGCTAAACCAGGTATTCTTTGAACACACAGCCTCCTCAGGCTAAAAATGACACAAAAGTGGACTTTTACAAATATTGTGAATCAACAAAGATTTCCTCTACACAGAGAGGTATTTTTCAATACAATACAGAGTTTATCAGATTTGAGCGAATAATCAGAGTAGATAAAGGATAAGCATATTCGCCAACTTGTTCTGATTGTGGTGAAGTCCTTTTAGAGGCATCTTCTTCAAATAACCGTTAGACTCATTTGAATGCCGTTGAGAGTCGTTGAAGATCTTCTTGAGAACTTTCCAAAAGGTTGTCAGTTGTCCTTGATTGATAGATGAGAGTTGCAGCGGATATCTTGGGACTGAGTTGCGTGTGCGTGTAAAGACCTTTTTACGACTTGTACAGAGATGTGACAAAAAGGTAGAGACCTTTTTTGACTTTGAATGTGAAAGCACAAATCCCCATATTGATTTTGGATTCTTCTCATGATGACTCCTTTAGATTTTAAAACTTGGCGCGAGACTTCAACTAGACTTCACTTTTTGGATAGACGAAATGAGTCTTCAAACTTCTTTGTTTCGTCTCATCCTTTCGTCTTAAGCTTCACTCTTGGACAGACGAAGGTCTTCAACTTGAGTAGTCCTTCTATTGTCTGTACCGTTTAAATCGATGACTTGGCTCTTGACGACGCATAACAAGTCTTCCTTTGTCTTTGGTTTAAATCTGTCTTTGGTTTAAATCGGCCATCTTCCTTTGTCTTGGTTTAAATCGTGCAAGTCTTGATAGCTTGGTTTTGTCTGTGCTGTAATTTATCAAAACTTAGGGACGTTCTTGATCTAACAAATCTTGATCTAACATTCTCCCCCTTTTTGATGATTACAGACCATACCACGAAATTCTGCATAAAATAAGGTTAGACAGAAACAGCAGTTCAAAGATCCAAATTTACATCAAGACGATGTTTTCTGAATAATACCTCTTTATGAATTATTGTTACATCAATGTGATGTAATCAGAGTTGAATATTACATTGGTATTACAAAGCAGAAAACAATAAAGAATTATAATGTGTATTAGAGCAAAAACAATAAAACTAAAAAAAATGTATCAGAACAAAACAACAAAAAAATTTTTACAATATCAGTACAACTTCCTTAGGACGATACTCCTTGTTCTTGTTTCTCCCCCTCAGACGAAGCTTTTTCTTCCTTGCTCTTGTTTGCTCTTGCTCCCCCTCAGACGATACTATACCCTTGAGCTAGGCTCCCCCTTGGGTTATGCTATCTTCTTTCTCTTCCCCTTCTAATTTTTTTCTCCTCCTTTTCTCATCTTTCTCTCCCCCTTGGGCTGTGATCATCAAAACATGATCAAGAGGAAGGCTTAAGCTTGTTATGAAGCAGGGCCATCACAATGTCCTTGAGCTGCTGCACTTCAGATGATAAAGAGACTTGGTTTTCCTCAAGCTCTCTGTTCTTTTGCTTCAAGTGCTCACAGTCACCTTCCAAAGCATCATACTTCCGCTTCAGAGTCTTATACTCCTCAGCTTCTTTAATATGAGCTTCAGCAACCTCCACCGAATCTTCAAGTTGTACCATTGGTGTTTGAGGTAATTCCACAAAAGGTTCACTATCATCAATGATAAGCACTGGCTTTTTCTTCTTCAGATGCAGTGTGAACAGTGGAAGAACAAGGTAGGCAGAGAAGGTTTGGTCCCATTGATGAGTGTACCATTTGGTTGGTATAGACACTTCAAGCAGTGGCTGTTCCTGAGAATATACAAATGAACTTCCAGGGAACACTCGCCACGTACGAGAAGAGTCTTCATCAAAAATGGTTCCAGAGCGTGATCGGCCTATGAGACGGATGCTTCTTTTCTTTTCCTTAGCCAAATATTTTACCAAGCAGGGCCTCTTTCGGTCTAGGACGATATAATATTTGGTTTCGTCTGTCACCAATGAGGAAAATTGAGATCCCACCATGAGAGGATATTGACCCAGATTCTTCATAGCATGTCGCTCAATATGATGAAAGGAAATATTTCTTTCCTTAGCTTCTCTTAGATATGCTTTGGCCATTAGTGCAAATGGTATATTGTAATCTTCAGGGAGGGAGTGAGCAAAATCTTCAGGGTCTTCATATTCATTTATGAGGATGGAGTACCTTGGATGAATCCCAGAGCAATGGGGTCTTGTCCATGGGAGCACAATTCCTAGAGTGTGGCCTAAACCAACATACTCTGTTTGATTGAGTGGAATTGTGAATTTTAAAGGATCATGGCTAGTTAGAGCATCAAGATGCCAATGTGTGCAACCTTTTGGCTCATAACGGTTGGATTCATAGTCTCCAAGTCTGCAATGATGGAGAAGCGGAGCGTTTACTACGATCGAGCCTTCCATCTTGGGTTCTTTCTTTGAGGGATGTAAGGTTCATAGCCAAGTCTTTGGTCCTTCAATCTCCGACGCAGACAAGATGATCCTTGTATTCTTTTATTTTCTCTAATCCCTTGATATTTAGAGATGCCGGTGTATCCTGCGGGACGCTTCACCAATTGCGTTGCTCCTCCGGTGAATAGATAAAGTTTTCATCAAGATCTCTTGGCAGCCGGGGACTTATCGTAAAGAATGGGGTTTTCTGATCTCCTTAGATGAAAGCCTTTCTTTCCTCTGTACATGTATGGGCTTTTCAACTCAATATAAGGAGTTCCCCTTATGTATGGGTCTTCATCGTCTACTAAAGAAGCAGACTCAGACGATTCAACTTCAATGGAGACTTCATCAAACTTCGCTCCAATGATCCAATCTGGTTTGATTGGTTCAGCATGGGTGCTCTCAGCATATCTCCTCATGACTAATTCGTTTAGAAACGAATAGTCCACCTTATGCTTTGGGGGTAAGTCTTCTGGATTAAGCACTTCAGCATGTACTCTTCCCCTTGATGCATCCACTCTAGAATTCTCTTCATCAGACGAAGAACTTGCATCTTCAACTAATACAAAGTCTTCAGACGGAATTTCCTTCATCTGACTGTGAAGTGCTCCTTCTTCTTCTACAGACGCAGCAGGAAACGTCTGTGTTAGGCAAGCATTTAGCGGAGACGCAACAATTGGCTCAGAAGCAGTTGCCATTTGTTCGTCTGGGAGTGTTGTAGATGGAAGAGTCTCCATTGTAGAGACTTCTTCACTTAGCATATTCTCCAACTCCTCCGCAAAGTGGGCATTGTCTTTTTGGATCTGGGCTGTTTCTTCACTATTCATGCCCTCTGAGGTTGCTTGAGCAGGTGCTCCCTCAGACGATCCAATGCCTTGAGTGCTTTCTAGAAAGATTCTCTCTCTCTCAGCTTGAAGCAAAATAGAGGCTTTCTTGGCTTCTTTCAGCATTCTTTCTTCGTCTGTCTCACCAACTATCACAGACGCAAGCTTTTGCTTCATTTTCTCCTTGCCCTTAGCAGCTTTCTCAAGCGCAAGCTTCCTAGCTTTTGCTTTTCTTCTCGCATCTTTCCTCTCGCTTTTCTTCGTCTGAGGATCTTTCTGAGGCCAGGAATCTGACGACGATAGGGTGACCCCTTCAACTTCACTTAGGGATATCGTCTGAGCATGTTTCTTGTCAGCAACATGCTTGACTCTGGTTGTCCTCTTCTTTTTCTTGAGGTGTTCCTCAAGAACATTCTCAAAAGGAACTTGGATATAGTTCTGAGATGGAAGGAAGAAGGTGGAAGTGTTTGGGTTTGTTTTTGGGGTTGTGCTTCGGACGGTGTTTGAGCTTGTGTTTGGGATGGTGTTTGGGCTTGTGTTTGGGGCTTAGCTCGCTTGATACGTGCTCTGTGTGGCTCTTTGGTGATGGGTGAAAGAGGGGTTTCCTCATTTGATGAATGAAGGAGAAGGCTTGGGGTGAGGTGCATCTTAGCAAAGGTGCTAGCCTTTACTTCTTTTCCTTCAGGGTGCCACGTGACTCCAGTGGTATCGAAACCCTGGTTGATGATGATGGTGGAGAAGAGAGTGGCGTAGGGGATGCTACTCTTTCTGCGAAAGTTCCGATTCTTCAACGCACTCACCCAGTGGTCGAGAATGATGTGAGAAAGACTCAATCTTGTTTTCCTTAGACAATAGAAGATGCAGAATCTATCTCAGAAACTTACATTGTCCCTTGAACCAGTCCTTGGCGTAAAGATGTTATATAGGAGGTTATGGATGATTCTTGCAGTAGGAGCGAGTTTTCCAGATCTGAAGGACTTGGGATCTTCGGAGTTGGGTTTCTTCAAATATAGCATTTTGTTAACATGCTCCTCGATTCATTCTTCTCCCCGGTTGGGAGAGTAGAAGCGCCTTCGGTCTTTGGTTTTTCGCTTCAAAGCAATGGTATCAACAGTGATGATGTATTCTTTATTGTCAATAGTGCCAACAATCCCATCATCAAACTCTCTGGCATCGCTCCAAAACTCGGCGTATGCCTCCATCAGCCATGGGCCTTTCGTCTCAGCGAAACCCATCCAACCAGCTTGGTCAAAGATCTTCAATGCCCTTTCAGAGACACTCTGTAAGGTCTCTCTTGAGATCCACTTGCTAGGTAAGAACAAGTCTTGAGCGAAAAAGGTTGCTTCAGCGGTTTTGGTTCCCTTGGTGTTCTTGACGGCCATTGTTGTCGTTTGAAAAACTAGAGAGTGAAAAACTTAGTGAGTTTTTAGGTTTTCAGAGAATTCAAGCAGTTTCAAATCGCAGTAAAGAATAAAAGAGTTATATTTCAAGAGTATTTATAAGTGAGAATAAAAAAAAAACTGTTTCAATTCTTAGACGAAACAGATTTTGAAATTCTCCCTTTTTTAGATTTAAAAGAAGCTTTAAGTTGTTTCCCATGCTGACAAGATTCACACAGACGATTGGTTTTCCAAGATATTTTTGGCAAACCTTTTACGAGATCTTTCTTAGAAATTTTTGAAATATACTTGAGACTTAAATGTCCAAGCTTTTTATGCCAAATATCTCGTTCATCATCTGCTGAAATCAAACATGTTACATTCTGATCACTCAGGTCAGAAAGGCAAACCTCATAAAGGTTATTCTTTCTTTTCCCAACAAAAAGAATGGATTTATCTTTGTTCTTCACTATACACTCATCAGAGTTAAAATCTACTTCATATCCACTATCACAAAATTGACTTATGCTAAGTAGATTGAAGTTAAGACCTTTAACGTATGAAACGTTCTGGATAAGGGGATTGGGTGTCTTACCAACAAATTCCAATGCCAAGAATTTTACCTTTACGAAGAACCGTATGAGACAGGACCCTTTACTTGGTCCGAGGTCTTGGAACATAGACGGGTCTCCCGTCATGTGTCGTGAGCATCCACCGGTCGGTACCACTTGAAGTCTTGTCTCTTCCCATTGAGGATATCCGCAACAGAACAATAAGTGACTTTGGTACCCAAATCTTTTTGGGTCCTTTCTTGTTAGTTACAAAAGGCTTCTTTTTGTTTTGAGCCCTTTTGTAGATGTTAGGAACCTTGTTGTAATTCCTTTTCTTTTGATCATTTAAACAGGTTTGTTTTTGCTTTCGATCTGTTTCGCTTAACATAACCAAGTCCACTTTTGTCACTTGGTGATCTCCCATATTTTAAAATATTTTCAAGAATGGAGGATCCCTTTGTAAACTTGGTTAAGTCATTGAGTAAGGACTCATTTTCTTTCTTTAATCTTTCGATTTCAAGAATGAAAATGTCATTTTCAGACTCAGACGAAACATCACTTGATATTTTCTTATCTAGAAACTCAATTTCGATTTCAAACCGCATTCTCTTCCAAAGCTTGTCTTAGCTTGGTTTTGCAAGTTTTGTATTCTTTGAGCAATAAAATGAGAGTTAGCTAGAAGAGTATCATATGATATTTTTCTTCGATTCGACTCGACTCGAAGAAGAGGATGAAGAAGTTTCATTGTAATTTACCTCTTTGTTGAGACATGATCTCCAGCCATGAGGCATATGTTTGCTGTTTCTTCTTCTTCAGAGGATTCCTCTGAGCTTTCACTATCGAGGTCTTCCCATGTTACTAGGCTTTTCTTGCCTTTGTCTTTTCTTGAGCTTCACCTCTTTTTCAGTCTAGGGCATTCTGACCTGATATGCCCAGGTTTTTTACATTCATAACATACAACTTCTCTTCTTTCTTCTTTGTTGGATGACTCCTCAGAAGATTTCTTTTCCTTCTTTTTAAAGAAGCGTTGACCTCTTCCTTTCTTCATCATCATTCTTTTAAATCGTCTGGCCATAAGAGAGACTTCGTCTTCGGACGAATCATCAGACGATTCTGATTCAGTTGAATCAGCCTTTAGAATCTTCATCTTCCTTTTACTGTCCTTCTTGACAGATTCTTCTTTAGGGATGTTTTTAACGGATGGAAGCGCAATAGGTTCTTGGACCTTGATCTTATCTCTTTTACATAAGAGTACCTCATGTACTCTTAAGGCTCCTATTAACTCATCAAGAGTTAATGTCTTCATGTCACGCCCAACCGAGATTGCAAAGTGGACATAGCTTCCCATGGAGAAGGAAGACCTGTCCAATATCTTCATGTTGTTCGGGCCTTTGTGAATGTGATGCCAAGAGCGTGAGTCCATTCAATATTGTTTGAAATCTTCCAAACATCATATCAATGGATTCTTCTTTCTTCATAGAGAACATTTCATATTCTCTCTGAAGCGTAGCAGCTTTCCTCATTCTGACATCTTCTGTGCCTTCATATGAGATCTTTAGAGCATCCCATAGTTCCTTGGCAATTTTGTAGGCACAAAACCTGTTGTACTCAGTTATGGAGAGAGCACACATAAGAGCATATCTAGCTTTGTTGTTCAGCTCCATCATTGAGTATTCTTCATTTCCCCATTCTCCTTCAGGTTTGACAATAGGGATATCTCCTTTGGTAATGATATTCCACAGCCTGCATCTTGTGTGGATTTGATGTACATCTCCATGCGATACGCCTTGTAGGGATAATCATCTCCAGAGAACGCTGGAGGTTTGTTCATGGAGGCTCCTCCAGATAAGAAGGATGGTCCTTGTGAGTCCATGCTGGATCTTTTCCTCTAGCAGCTGTTAAGCGCTCAACCCTTAGTGAGCTCTGATACCAAACTGTAAAAGACAAATCACAAGAAAGGGGGTTGAATTGTGATATAAAAAAATTTTCTTTCGTCTGTACCTTTCGTCTGTGGGTTTCGTCTGTGGGTTCAAAGCTTGTTGAGACGAAACAGTGTTTATCTTGAAAGATTGATTTTAATATATATAAATGTTAAGGTATATTTATCCCCGTTAGTTAATTAGCAGATAAAATAAATGTACAGATATTTTTATACTGGTTCGTCTATTTAAGACTACGTCCAGTTACCCAGCAACCACTGAGTTTTCACTACCAACCGTGAAATGGTTACAAGTATTCTTTGAACTCAGCCACTTCTGGCTATTACAGATATTCTTTGATCCCAGCCTTCTCAGGCTAAACCAGGTATTCTTTGAACAGACAGCCTCCTCAGGCTAAACCAGGTATTCTTTGAACACACAGCCTCCTGAGGCTAAAAATGACACACAAGTGGACTTTTACAAATATTGTGAATCAACAAAGATTTCCTCTACACAGAGAGGTATTTTTCAATACAATACAGAGTTTATCAGATTTGAGCGAATAATCAGAGTAGATGAAGGATAAGCGTATTCGCCAACTTGTTCTGATTGTGGTGAAGTCCTTTTATAGGCATCTTCTTCAAATAACCGTTAGACTCATTTGAATGCCGTTGAGAGTCGTTGAAGATCTTCTTGAGAACTTTCCAAAAGGTTGTCAGTTGTCATTGATTGATAGATGAGAGTTGCAGCGGATATCTTGGACTGGATTGCGTGTGCAGCACCTTTTACTGACTTGTACAGAGATGTGACAAAAAGGTAGAGACCTTTTTTGACTTTGAATGTGAAAGCGCAAATCCCCATATTGATTTTGGATTCTTCTCATGATGACTCCTTTAGATTTTAAAACTTGGCGCGAGACTTCAACTAGACTTCACTTTTTGGATAGACGAAATGAGTCTTCAAACTTCTTTGTTTCGTCTCATCCTTTCGTCTTAAGCTTCACTCTTGGACAGACGAAGGTCTTCAACTTGAGTAGTCCTTCTATCGTCTGTACCAGTTTCGTCTGATGACTTGGCTCTTGGATGATTAACAAGTCTTCCAATTGTGCTTGGTTTTCGTCTCGGTTTGTTCCGTCCGGCCATCTTCGCCTTTGTCTTTGGTTTCGCTCGTGCAAGTCTTGATAGCTTGGTTTCGTCTGTGCTGTAATTTATCAAAACTTAGGGACGTTCTTGATCTAACAGCCTTGAGCTTCATGCTCTATGCAATGGCCAAATTACACTTTTTTAATTGTTTAAGTATTAAAAAAAAGAAAATTACAAAGTACTTAGAAAATTACAAGGTGTACAAATAAGAGTCAAGTCTTTTTGAGTTGACTTTGACTTGGTCAACTCTCCTTGCACTTGCTCTCGAATCCTCTTGAGCTTTGACCTTGTAATTCTTCTTTGACTTTCTCCTTAAACTTGAGCCTCTAATGGAGATGGTCCTCCATCAAACCCTCCTTCTTGATGACAACTTGTCCTTAAGTTGGGGTGATCTTCTTCCTCAAAGCCTACATCACACAGTAAGATCACAAACATTAAAAGAATTGCTACACCATAATCATTAGGAAGGTCTAATTTAAAAGCATTGGGTCCAAGTTTCTCAATGATAACAAATGGTCCATCCCCTTTTGGAAGCAATTTTGAGCTTTTCAAATTAGGGAACCTCTCCTTCCTAAGATGAACCCAAACCCAATCTCCCACTTTCAACTCAAGGTGCTTGCGGTGCTTGTTGGCATGGTTGGCTACTTGGTGATTCCTTTCTCAATTCTAGCTTTAATCTTGGCATGCATGGTTTTGATCTTCTCAGCCCTATCCACTCCTTCCTTATTTAACACCTCATCAAAAGGCAAAGAACACAAATCGAGAGGAGTTAAGGGATTAAAAACCATAAACAACTTGAAAAGGGGAAAGTAATGTAGTATAATTCACCATTCTATTGTATGAAAATTCCACATGAGGTAAGAAATCTTCCCAAGACTTTAAGTTGCCCTTCACAAAGCTCCTAAGTGGTTGTCCAAGTGTTTTATTCACCACTTTTGTTTGCCATCGGTTTGGGGATGGCATGTGGTGGAGAAGAGGACTCAAGCAAAGTTCACTCGCCCTGAACATAGAATAGAACTAATTGTAAAACCCTCTTCTGCGTAGAGGATAAACTTATTCTTTCATCTTCCTAAATCCACTGTTGCGGTGCTTTTAGCCTGAGGAGGCTGTGTTTCAAAGAATACCTTTGTATTATCCTGTGGAGGCTATGTTAAAAAAATACCTTGTTTAGCTTGTGGAGGCTGGGTTCAAAGAATACCTGTTTAGCCTGAGAAGGCTGTGCCCAAATAATATATGTTTTTAGCCAGGAGTGGTTGGGTTCAAAGAATACTCATAGTGGAACCTTAGCGTGTTGCTGGGGAACTGGATGTAGTCTTGATCAGACGAACCAGTATAAAAACATTGTTGTCTTCTTTATTGATTTATCTGTTAACTAACATGGATAATAACTTGAACAGTCTGATAATAAAATCAATCTTAAGAAGAAAATAATCTTGCATCTGATCAAGCTTTGAAAACAGCAGACGCACACGCAAACGCATCGTCTTAGAGAAAAAGTTTTTAAACAGTCTACACAATTCAACCCCCCCTTCTTGTATGTTTTTGTACTTTACAGTTTGGTATCAGAGCTCAACCTCTTAGGGTTGAGCGCTTAACAGCTGCTAGAGGAAAAGATCCGGGATGGTGAACTCCCAGACGATGCTCATTGTTGAAGGCTCCTCAATGAACACTCCTCCAACTTTCTCTGGAAATGATTACCCTTACTGGGTAGACCAGATGGAGATGTATAACAAGTCTACAAAATATAGACTTTGGAAGATGTAAAAGACAAATCACAAGAAGGGGGGTTGAATTGTGATATAAAAATATTTTCTTTCGTCTGTACCTTTCGTCTGTGGGTTTCGTCTGTGGGTTCAAAGCTTGTTCAGACGAAACAGTGTTTATCTTGAAAGATTGATTTTAATATATATAAATGTTAAGGTATATTTATCCCCGTTAGTTAACTAGCAGATAAAATAAATGTATAGATATTTTTATACTGGTTCGTCTATTTAAGACTACGTCTAGTTACCCAGCAACCACTGAGTTTTCACTACCAACCGTGAAATGGTTACAAGTATTCTTTGAACTCAGCCACTTCTGGCTATTACAGATATTCTTTGATCCCAGCCTTCTCAGGCTAAACCAGGTATTCTTTGAACACAGCCTCCTCAGGCTAAACCAGGTATTCTTTGAACACACAACCTCCTCAGGCTAAACTAGGTATTCTTTGAACACACAGCCTCCTCAGGCTAAAATGCCACACAAGTGGACTTTTACAAAAATTGTGAATCAACAAAGATTTCCTCTACACAGAGAGGTATTTTTCAATACAATACAGAGTTTATCAGATTTTAGCGAATAATCAGAGTAGATGAAGGATAAGCGTATTCGCCAACTTGTTCTGATTGTGGTGAAGTCCTTTTATAGGCATCTTCTTCAAATAACCGTTAGACTCATTTGAATGCCGTTGAGAGTCGTTGAAGATCTTCTTGAGAACTTTCCAAAAGGTTGTCAGTTGTCCTTGATTGATAGATGAGAGTTGCAGCGGATATCTTGGACTGGATTGCGTGTGCAGCACCTTTTACTGACTTGTACAGAGATGTGACAAAAAGGTAGAGACCTTTTTTGACTTTGAATGTGAAAGCACAAATCCCCATATTGATTTTGGATTCTTCTCATGATGACTCCTTTAGATTTTAAAACTTGGCGCGAGACTTCAACTAGACTTCACTTTTTGGATAGACGAAATGAGTCTTCAAACTTCTTTGTTTCGTCTCATCCTTTCGTCTTAAGCTTCACTCTTGGACAGACGAAGGTCTTCAACTTGAGTAGTCCTTCTATCGTCTGTACCAGTTTCGTCTGATGACTTGGCTCTTGGACAGACGCAACAAGTCTTCCGCCTGTGCTGGTTTCGTCTGTGCAAGTCTTGATAGCTTGGTTTCGTCTGTGCTGTAATTTATCAAAACTTAGGGACGTTCTTGATCTAACAAATCTTGATCTAACATTCTCCCCCTTTTTGATGATTACGAGACATATACCACGAAATTTGCATAAAATAAGGTTAGACAAAAACAGCAGTTCAAAGATCCAGATTTACATCAAGACGATGTTTTCTGAATAATACCTCTTTATGAATTATTGTTACATCAATGTGATGTAATCATAGTTGAATATTACATTGGTATTACAAAGCAGAAAACAATAAAGAATTATAATGTGTATTAGAGCAAAAACAATAAAACTAAAAAAATGTATCAGAACACAACAACAAAAAAAAATTTTACAATATCAGAACAACTTCCTTAGGACGATACTCCTTGTTCTTGTTTCTCCCCCTCAGACGAAGCTTTTTCTTCCTTGCTCTTGTTTGCTCTTGCTCCCCTCAGACGATACTATACCCTTGAGCTAGGCTCCCCCTTGGGTTATGCTATCTTCTTTCTCTTCCCCCTTGGGCTATTTTCTCCTCCTTTTCTCATCTTTCTCTCCCCCTTGGGCTGTGATCATCAAAACATGATCAAGAGGAAGGCTTAGGCTTGTTCTGAAGCAGGGCCATAACAATGTCCTTGAGCTGCTACACTTCAGATGATAGAGAGGCTTGGTTTTCCTCAAGCTCTCTGTTCTTTTGCTTCAAGTGCCCACAGTCACCTTCCAAAGCATCATACTTCCGCTTCAGAGTCTTATACTCCTCAGCTTCTTTAATATGAGCTTTAGCAACCTCCACCGAATCTTCAAGTTGTACCATTGGTGTTTGAGGTAGTTCCACAAAAGGTTCACTATCATCAATGATAAGCACTGGCTTTTTCTTCTTCAGATGCAGTGTGAACAGTGGAAGAACAAGGTAGGTAGAGAAGGTCTGGTCCCATTGATGAGTGTACCATTTGGTTGGTATAGACACTTCAAGCAGTGGCTGTTCCTGAGAATATACAAATGAACTTCCAGGGAACACTCTGCCACAGACGGAAGAGTCTTCATCAAAAATGGTTCCAGAGCAGTGATCAGCTACAGACGGATGCTTCTTTTCTTTTCCCTTAGCCAAATATTTTACCAAGCAGGGCCTCTTTCGGTCTAGGACGATATAATATTTGGTTTCGTCTGTCACCAATGAGGAAAATTGAGATCCCACCATGAGAGGATATTGTCCCAGATTCTTCATAGCATGTCGCTCAATATGATGAAAGGAAATATTTCTTTCCTTAGCTTCTCTTAGATATGCTTTGGCCATTAGTGCAAATGGTATATTGTAATCTTCAGGGAGGGAGTGAGCAAAATCTTCAGGGTCTTCATATTCATTTATGAGGATGGAGTACCTTGGATGAATCCCAGAGCAATGGGGTCTTGTCCATGGGAGCACAATTCCTAGAGTGTGGCCTAAACCAACATACTCTGTTTGATTGAGTGGAATTGTGAATTTTAAAGGATCATGGCTAGTTAGAGCATCAAGATGCCAATGTGTGCAACCTTTTGGCTCATAACGGTTGGATTCATAGTCTCCAAGTCTGCAATGATGGAGAACTGGAGCGTTTACTACGATCAGAGCCTTCCATCTTGGGTTCTTTCTTTGAGGGATGTAAGGTTCATAGCCAAGTGCTGGTCCTTCAATCTCCGACGCAGCAAGATGATCCTTGTATTCTTTTATTTTCTCTAATCCCTTGATATTTAGAGATGCTAGTGTATCCCAGGGCAGACGCTTCAGCCAATTGCGTTGCTCCTCTGGTGAATAGATAAAGTTTTCATCAAGATCTACTGGCTTCAGGGACTTATCGTAAAGAATGGGGTTTTCTGATCTCCTTAGATGAAAGCCTTTCTTTCTCTTGTACATGTATGGGCTTTTCAACTCAATATAAGGAGTTCCCCTTATGTATGGGTCTTCATCGTCTGCTAAAGAAGCAGACTCAGACGATTCAGCTTCAATGGAGACTTCATCAAACTTCGCTCCAATGATCCAATCTGGTTTGATTGGTTCAGCATGGGTGCTCTCAGCATATCTCCTCATGACTAATTCGTTTAGAAACGAATAGTCCACCTTATGCTTTGGGGGTAAGTCTTCTGGATTAAGCACTTCAGCATGTACTCTTCCCCTTGATGCATCCACTCTAGAATTCTCTTCATCAGACGAAGAACTTGCATCTTCAACTAATACAAAGTCTTCAGACGAAATTTCCTTCGTCTGACTGTGAAGTGCTCCTTCTTCTTCTTCTGGCTGCACGCAAAGAGAAACGTCTGTGTTAGGCAAGCATTTAGCGGAGACACAACAATTGGCTCAGAAGCAGTTGCCATTTGTTCGTCTGGGAGTGTTGTAGATGGAAGAGTCTCCATTGTAGAGACTTCTTCACTTAGCATATTCTCCAACTCCTCCGCAAGCTGGGCATTGTCTTTTTGGATCTGGGCTGTTTCTTCACTATTCATGCCCTCTGAGGTTGCTTGAGCAGGTGCTCCCTCAGACGATCCAATGCCTTGAGTGCTTTCTAGAAAGATTCTCTCTCTCTCAGCTTGAAGCAAAATAGAGGCTTTCTTGGCTTCTTTCAGCATTCTTTCTTCGTCTGTCTCACCAACTATCACAGACGCAAGCTTTTGCTTCATTTTCTCCTTGCCCTTAGCAGCTTTCTCAAGCGCAAGCTTCCTAGCTTTTGCTTTTTCTTCTGCATCTTTCCTCTGCTTTTCTTCGTCTGTGAGGATCTTTACAGACGGAACTACTACAGACGATAGGGTGACCCCTTCAACTTCACTTAGGGATATCGTCTGAGCATGTTTCTTGTCAGCAACATGCTTGACTCTGGTTGTCCTCTTCTTTTTCTTGAGGGGTTCCTCAAGAACATTCTCAAAAGGAACTTCAGATATAGTTACAGATGGAAGGGAAGAAGGTGGAAGTGTTTGGGTTTGTTTTTGGGGTTGTGCTTCGGACGGTGTTTGAGCTTGTGTTTGGGATGGTGTTTGGGCTTGTGTTTGGGGCTTAGCTCGCTTGATACGTGCTCTGTGTGGCTCTTTGGTGATGGGTGAAAGAGGGGTTTCCTCATTTGATGAATGAAGGAGAAGGCTTGGGGTGAGGTGCATCTTAGCAAAGGTGCTAGCCTTTACTTCTTTTCCTTCAGGGTGCCACGTGACTCCAGTGGTATCGAAACCCTGGTTGATGATGATGGTGGAGAAGAGAGTGGCGTAGGGGATGCTACTCTTTCTGCGAAAGTTCTGATTCTTCAACGCACTCACCGGTGGTCGAGAATGATGTGAGGAAGACTCAATCTTGTTTTCCTTAGACAATAGAAGATCGAGAATCTATCTCGGAAACTTACATTGTCCTCGAACCCGATCCTTGGCGTAAAGATGTTATATAGGAGGTTATGGATGATTCTTGCAGTAGGAGCAAGTTTTCCAGATCTGAAGGACTTGGGATCTTCAGAGTTGGGTTTCTTCAAATATAGCATTTTGTTAACATGCTCCTCTGATTCATTCTTCTCCCAGTTGGGAGAGTAGAAGCGCCCTTCGGTCTTGCAGTTTCCTGCTTCAGCAATGGTATCAACAGTGATGATGTATTCTTTGTTGTCAATAGTGCCAACAATCCCATCATCAAACTCTCGGCATCGCTCCAAAACTCGGCGTATGCCTCCATCGACCATGGGCCTTTCGTCTCGGCGAAGCCCATCCAACCGACTTGGTCAAAGATCTTCAATGCCCTTTTAGAGACACTCTGTAAGGTCTCTCTTGAGATCCACTTGCTAGGTAAGAACAAGTCTTGAGCGAAAAAGGTTGCTTCAGCGGTTTTGATTCCCTTGGTGTTCTTGGCGGCCATTGTTGTCGTTTGAAAAACTAGAGAGTGAAAAACTTAGTGAGTTTTTAGTTTTTCAGAGAATTCAAACAGTTTCAAATCGTAGTAAAGAATAAAAGAGTTATATTTCAAGAGTATTTATAAGTGAGAATAAAAAAAAAAACTGTTGCAATTCTTCAGACGAAACAGATTTTGAAATTCTCTCTTTTTGACGTGTCCATTGAAAACTATCCTTGATTTGACATGTCCACATCATTGCCTTTTCAATGATTGATTTGACCTCTGCAATTCACGGCGCATGCTCATCATTGTCCTAAAATAGTGCAATAAATGACAGACACATTTATTGCTCTCTTTTAACTTGTCCCTGCACACTTGAGATAAACTTATTAAAAAGTAACAGTTGCGTCTGTTGAATTTTACCACAGTAACTATTCAACTTGATCAGACGCAATGTTTCGTCTTAACACGAAGTAATGTACAGACGGAACAAAATGTACAGACGGAACAAATTCAATTAATCATTCAGATGAAACAATTTTCAATCATTCAAAGAAATAATTCCAAGATTTTCTTTAATGAAATTGAATCGTGTTTCATCTAAAGCTTTTGTAAATATATCTGCCTATTGAAAATCAGTTTGAACAAACTGTATATCGAAAATACCTTTTTGGACATAATCTCTTATGAAATGAAAACGAATTTCAATATGTTTAGCTTTTGAATGTTGAATAGGATTTTTTTGAGATTGATTGCACTTGTGTTATCACGAGAATCTTTGGTATAAGATTCTCAAACCTGGAGTAATCTTCCGGTTGATATTTTATCCATAGTAACCGTGAACAACACCCATTTGCAATGATATACTCGCTTGAGTTGTTGAGAGTGCAATGGAGTTTTGTTTCTTGCTTGACCAAGATATTAGTGATGATCCAAGAAATTGGCATCCACCACTTGGTGCTTTTTCTCTCCACTTTATCTCCAAAGATAATCAAGCATCACAAAAGTCTCTTAAACTGAAATCACTATTTCTCTTATAAAACAAAGAGAGATTAGTTGTTCCAACAAGATATCTAAGAATTCTCTTTCTGACTTGTAAATGAGATTCTTTGGGATCGATCGAAACGCGCGCATAGACAGGACGCTAAACATAATATCAGGTCTGCTTGTTGTTAAATAAAGGAGTGAGCCAATCATACCTCTGTATATCGTCTGATTAACAGACTTACCTGACTCATCCTTGTTGAGATTCGCTCCGGACGAATGTATTGGGGTTTTCATAGGCTTGGAGTTTTCCATTTTGAACTTCTTGATAAGTTCCTTTGTATACTTTGTTGATGGATGTAGATTCCTTCTTTCGTCTGTTTGATTTGAAGTCTAGAAAGAACTTCAATTCTCCCATCATACTCATTTCAAACTCATCGCATTAACTTTGAAAAATCCTTGCAAAGAGAGTTGTTAGTAGCTCCAAAGACTATATCGTCTACATAAACTGGACTATAATAAAGTCCTTTGAAACACTTTTCTTGAAGAGAGTTGTATCAACCTTTCCTCTTGAAAAACTGTTTTTAAGAAGAAAAGTCTTGAGTCTGTCATACCAAGCTCGAGGAGCTTGTTTGAGACCATATCTGAGTGCTTTCTTGAGTTTGAAAACATGATCCGCCGAGACAAACTTTCAAAGCCAGGTGGTTGTTTTACATAAACTTCCTCTTCAATAAACCGTTTAAAAAGGCACTTTTTACATCCATTTGATATAAAACGATATTCTTGTGAGTGAGCCAAAGCAAGTAATATTCTAATAGCTTCTAATCTAGCTACAGTGCAAAGGTTTCAAATAAAATCAATACCTTCTTGTTGATTGTACCCTTATGCAACTAACCTTGCTTTGTTCCTTACCACTTTTACAAACTTCATCAAGCTTGTTTGAACACCCATCCGGTTCCAATGATGCTTTTGTTCTTTGGTCTTTCAACAAGGGTCCATACATCATTCCTTGTGAACTGATTAAGTTCTTCTTCCATAGCCAAAATCAATCATTGTCTTGAAGAGCATCTTCAATATTCTTTGGCTCAGATCTCGATACAAGAGCGTAGCTTGAAATATACTTCACTTTTGATCTTGTTTGAACACCTTGAGATCTATCTCCAATGATGAGATCTTTGTATGGTTAGATGCAAACTTCCATGTTTTTGCAAAGTGGATTGATCTCCCTGTTGATGAGTATCAGACGAAGAGGGTTCGTTTGTGCATCTATCGTCTGCCCTTGTATCGTCTGACCCTGTATCGTCTGACCCTTGTTTATCGTCTTGTCTTGAATTGACGAGAAGGGTTAATCGCAAATTATCAAACAGATTTTCTAGGTCGATATTTCTTTATCAGCCTTTGAGTTATCTTGGAACTTTACATGGATTGATTCTTCTACAACTTGCGTCTTAGAGTTAAATACTCTATAGGCCTTAGATGTATTGGAGTATCCAAGAAAGATTCCTTTAACCACCTTTGAATCAAACTTTCCAAGTTGATCTTTGGTGTTAAGAATAAAGCATTCACATCCAAAAGGATGGAAGTAAGAAATGTTGGGTCTTCTTCCTTTCCATAGTTCATATGGAGTCTTATTCAAAATTGGTCTTATCAATATTCTGTTTTGAATATAACAGAAGTATTGTTCTTCGCCCAATAATATTTGGAGAGAGCTTTCATGCAACATAGTTCTAGCCATTTCTTGTAAAGTATGATTTTTCCTTTCCACAACTCCATTTTGTTGAGGAGTTCTTGGAGACGAAAAATTGTGAAATATACCATTTTCAAAACAAAAGGCTCTGAACTCAGAATTTTCAAATTCTTTTCCATGATCACTTCTTACAGACGCAATACAAAATCCTTTTTCTTTTTGAACACGTTTGCAGAATATTTTAAAGACTTTGAATGACTCATGTTTATGGGCTAGGAAATATACCCATGTAAATCTAGTATAGTCATCTACAATGACAAATCCATATTTTTTCCCTCCAAGACTTTCAGTCTGAGTGGGTCCAAAGAGATCAATGTGTAACAGTTCTAATGGTCTTGTCGTGGAAACAACATTTTTAGATTTAAAAGAAGCTTTAAGTTGTTTCCCATGCTGACAAGATTCACACAGACGATTGGTTTTCCAAGATATTTTTGGCAAACCTTTTACGAGATCTTTCTTAGAAATTTTTGAAATATACTTGAGACTTAAATGTCCAAGCTTTTTATGCCAAATATCTCGTTCATCGTCTCATTTGAAATCAAACATGTTACATTCTCGATCACTCAGTCGAGAAAGGCAAACCTCATAAAGGTTATTCTTTCTTTTCCCAACAAAAAGAATGGATTTATCTTTGTTCTTCACTATACACTCATCAGAGTTAAAAGCTACTTCATATCCACTATCACAAAATTGACTTATGCTAAGTAGATTGAAGTTAAGACCTTTAACGTATGAAACGTTCTGGATAAGGGGATTGGGTGTCTTACTAACAGTCCCAATGCCAAGAATTTTACCTTTACCAGAACCGTATGAGACAGACCCTTTACTTGGTCTCGAGGTCTTGGAACATAGACAGTCTCCCGTCATGTGTCGTGAGCATCCACCTTTGTCAGGTACCGAACTTGAAGTCTTGTCTCTTCCCATTGAGGATATCTGCATGAAGGAACAATAAGTGACTTTGGTACCCAAATCTTTTGGGTCCTTTCTTGTTATTTACAAAAGGCTTCTTTTTGTTTTGAGCCCTTTTGTAGATGTTAGGAACCTTGTTGTAATTCCTTTTCTTTTGATCAGATTTAAACAGGTTTGTTTTTCCTTTCGTCATCACCGCTTAACACAACCAAGTCCACTTTTGTCACTTGGTGATCTCCCATATTTTAAAATATTTTCAAGAATGGAGGATCCCTTTGTAAACTTGGTTAAGTCATTGAGTAAGGACTCATTTTCTTTCTTTAATCTTTCGATTTCAAGAATGAAAATGTCCTTTTCAGACTCAGACGAAACATCACTTGATATTTTCTTATCTAGAAACTCAATTTCAGATTTCAAAACTGCATTCTCTTCCAAAGCTTGTCTTAGCTTGGTTTTGCAAGTTTTGTATTCTTTGAGCAATAAAATGAGAGTTAGCTAGAAGAGTATCATATGATATTTCTTCCGATTCGACTCGGACTTCGAGAAGAAGAGGATGAAGAAGTTTCATTGTAATTTACCTCTGTTGAGACATGATCTCCTGACCATGAGGCATATGTTTCTTGTTTCTTCTTCTTGAGAGGATTCTCTCGAGCTTTCACTATCGAGGTCTTCCCATGTTACTAGGCTTTTCTTGCCTTTGTCTTTTCTTGAGCTCCACCTCTTTTTCAGTCTAGGGCATTCTGACCTGATATGTCCAGGTTTTTTACATTCATAACATACAACTTCTCTCCTTTCTTCTTTGTTGGATGACTCCTCAGGAGATTTCTTTTCCTTCTTTTTGAAGAAGCGTTGACCTCTTCCTTTCTTCATCATCATTCTTTTAAATCGTCTGGCCATAAGAGATACTTCGTCTTCGGACGAATCATCAGACGATTCTGATTCAGTTGAATCAGCCTTTAGAATCTTCATCTTCCTTTTACTGTCCTTCTTGACAGATTCTTCTTTAGGGATGTTTTTAACGGATGGAAGCTGATACGAGACAAGACCATATGCAGGGAATTATGCAGAGAAACAGAATATGCAGCAAGACCATATGCAACAAAAAGCAAACAACATGCAGCAAGGATGCAGATGACAGCATTCAGTGCAAAATGACAGCCAATTTTTTATGACAACAATGTGTAGCAGATTTAGTATCAAAAGTGGAAATTCATGACAGCATGCAATAGACTATCATGCAGCAAACTAAAACACATTGCAGAATGCAGATATGATGAAACAGCAAAGTTATACAGATGCAGAATTCGAATGGACCTACTATGCAGATATTACAGCAACTAGTGGAACTAAATATATCAACTAAACTACCTAAAAATGCAGAAAAACAGAGAATCACACATAACAGAATAAGATCATCCAAGGTTGAAACCAGAATAGCAATAATTTAAGCATGAAAAACTCAAGGATTCATCACAATCTGTAATAGCAAGAACGGAGAATTGAAACTCAATTGGCATGCAAATGACAGCAATACTACAAATGACAGCAAAAACTCACTGATGTAGAAATCATACCAAATGCAAACCTGTAATTGGAGTTACCATTCTAGTGCTTTAAATTGAGTTTCCAGTGCTCCAATTCACTTGCTACTCATGTTACATGAACAACAACCACAGAAAACGAAAATTAAACAAACTAACAGCAAAACACAAAACACACTTCACAAGAACTTGATAGAAACCGATGGTCCCCGGCAACGGCGCCAAAATTTGATACGAGGTCGCACTCGCACAAATTAATACACTTAAATATGTAGTACTAGGAAGTGACTCCTAGATCGTCTCTCTCAAGGACCATCACTCAAATTTCTATCAAGTTTATAACAAAAGTGGGGGGGGTTTGGTTGGATAGTTCAAAACAGAAATTGTCAAAACAGATTTACTAAACAAGTTCAATTGATAAAAATAGGTTAACCTCTTGATTGGATTGTAATTTACTTATCCTTGATAATAGAAAATCATGCTCAAATTACTGATGTTCTCAATCAAACCAAAATCAATCAACTAAGCGAAAATTAATTATGGTTTTCCTTATGTGAATTAAGCAAACACATACATCATTCATTCTAATTATAACAACTTATACTTCACTTCATTAAGCATGAAACCAAGGTATAAGTTGTTGCCAAATCTGGAATATTAAGCATAAACCAAATCATAAAGAACTAGCATGAATGATGAAGAACAATCAACAATTACAGCAGAAACCAAGTTACACAGAATCTCAAAGCATCATTACAATCCTTAATCAAGAGATTAACCTTTTGATAATTAGCCTTCCATCTTAATTAAAAAAACGAAATTGCAAACAAGAAATTGAAATTACAGCAAGTTAAGATCAATGTGAGATGATTATAAACGAAAATTGAAAGCTAGAAAAATAGAACAAAGTGCAGATTGGAAAATGCAGAGAAAATAGAGTGAACAAAAACAGATTTTTATCCAAGAACCAAGTCTCTTCTCCAACGAAAATTGCAATCTCAATTGAAAGGAAAACTCTCAATACCAATACCTAATAGCTGGACATGCCCCACACACTACATAATAAGTCAATATGACAAGAGAAGGTGGGGAGAAAAAGCCCTAAAACCAGCCCAAAGTTTCTCCCTAAAATCTGGAATGTCCCCCCACCAAGTGTTGGAATGTACCCCACCAATTGTCCAATGTGCTCCAGCTTGCCTCTCACTTTCTCTTCACATTGGCAGCCATATTTCACGTGTCAAAATAGAGTGTAAGGTCCAGGGCTCAATTCCTAAGAAAAACATTACAAAGTGGATCAATTAAATGCAACTAAAAATGGTCCAACTCGCATAGAATTCTGTCACTGGAAAGTGGTCTACTTTCAAGGCTAAATTCACCCCAGATGCAATCCGAATTAGATTTTCATGTCTTCATGACTTTTGTAGATCTATCTCTCTTCTTTAAGAGGAAATTAACCGCTTGTCAATTGGACATCTGTGGTGGAAGTTATGCCTGTTTTACCGAGACTAGTCAAATTCTTAAATGCTGGAATTTCCAGAACAGTTCGTGTGCTGCATTCAAAGACATTTTCACATTAGATGCACTCCGACTGGGAATTTTATGTCTTCATAGAAGCTGTAGATCTTTGAGTCCTATTTAATTTGACATAAAATTCAGCTAAATCAGAGGTCTGTAGTGAAAGTTATGCTTAGTTTCGTAAACCTTGTCAAATCTGGATAAAAATAACGAATTAGACCAAATTTATCATTTAAAGCCAAAATGAGTCTAAACTCATAAACACATTAAATCATACTAATTGACCACTAATAATGCTATTTTAGGATACAAATGATGCAGAGAAAGTAATCAAAATATTGACTTATCAAATTCCCCCACACTTATTCTTTTGCACTCCTGGGCAAAACTAAGTCCTAAGAAAACATGAACTTGGATAAAAGATCATCTGGTCTAAGCTATTTCATATTATTTTCAAAACAGGTATGAACACAACAATCAGAGCATAATCAATCTAGAGATTATATATCACAGTGTTGAACAATTCCTATTTCAGATAGGATCAATCAGATATTGAATTAATTATGCATGTCAATCATAAGCATTGGTCTCACCAGAAGTGTATCTCTCAAACTCTCAAGTGTATCAGGCAAGTGTTTAATCTCAGACCATTAAAATGAAAATTATTTTATCATAGGCTTGCAATTATTCTAATTCTCTACCACTAACAATCACAGTCATGCATGATTCAAGAGGACTTTCAGAGGTTGTAATGGGGCTAAGGATGAGGTTTGATAAATATAGTTCAGTGACTACTATTTCACAGATATTGAAATGAGCATCAACAGATTACAAAAGATATCACAATTACATAATAAACCTGTAAAGTCTCCAATTCAACCACTGCTCAAGTATTCAACTTATTATCCACACTTATTTTTGTTAAAAGTTTTCTATTTTTCTTTTTTTTTTTTTTTTTTTTTTTTTTTTTTTTTTTTTTTTTTTTTAGATTAACCACATTATACCATCTTAACAACTCGGACCCAAATCATATAACTCAAATACTCCACTCCCCCACACTTAATTTTCTGCAAGTCCCTAGCAGATACTCCCACACTTATCTACTTCACATAACCAAAAGATAAACAATTCAATCAATATCTGTAAAATCAGGACAACATTGTTTTACTCTTAAGGTGTGTAATGCAGGTCATCATCAAAGAAAAGGTTGCAGGCTCAAAGGGGATAGCAAGGGATACAAATGCAAGGTAGGCTATCTGGTCAAGTGGGGAAATAGAAATGACTGCCTCAATCATAATCATGCACTATGTGATAAAATGCAGCTTTGAAAAGAATAAAAGCAAGTTCTGAAAAACAACATTCACTAATGGCATATATCACACTGAAAGAAAGAGAATGGCATACAGATGAATCCATTCAAAATAGGCCCAAATAACTCACGGGTTCAAGTTGCCAATTACTTATCAGAAACAGTACAAAACCAATTCATACAGAATAATCCACATTTTATCATAGGAATGTATCAACACCACAAAATAATCCAAAAATTAACTTAGCTCAGATTTCCGTTCAGATTCTCAATGTATAAACCGTAATGCAGATATAATAATAGTTAGACCAGAATCACAAAATCTCCAAGTGTAACGAAACAAGTACGAAATCCTAATTAAAATAAAACAGGAAAGAGTGAAAGGAGAAAAGAAAAACTCCCTTAGCCACTAAGAACGGCAAAGTATTGCGGGCTGTTCAATGGTTGTGGAGGATGGCAGAGAAATGAGGTCAAGCAGAGAGGTCTCCTCCACAACTGTGTTTAGCAGAGATGGATTGCTGAGGAATGGTTTCAGCCTGTGCCCATTAACCTTGAAGCTCTTATCTGTGGACTCACTTTTGATTTCAACTGTACCATAAGGATAAACATTAGTAACAACAAAAGGTCCAATCCACTTAGAACGTAACTTACCATCCATGAGTCCGAGTTTGGAATTATATAATAGAACTCTCTGGCCAACCACAAAGTCCTTTCTGGCTATCAAGCTGTCATGAAACTTTTTGGTTTTCTCTTTGTAAAACTTAGAATTCTCATATGCTTCCGACGGATTTCATCATTCATTCATTGCAACTTCCTTTCCTCTTGGCCTCATCAATGGAGAAGTTCTGGTCTTCACCCAATATGCTTTGTGCTCTATTTCCACAGGTAAATGACATGCCTTTCCAAAGACGACTCGATAAGGAGACATCCCTATGGGTGCTTTGTAGGCAGTCCTATGTGCCCAAAGAGCATCATTCAGTCTGAGACTCCAATCTTTCCTATTGGGTTGGATAATCTTCTCCAATATTCTCTTGATCTCCCTGTTGGAGATTTCTGCCTGCCCGTTTGTCTTGGGGTGGTATGGTGTAGAAACTTTGTGCACAACCCCATACTTCTTAAGCGAGCCTCGCATGGATCGTTGCAAAAATGGGTGCCTTGATCACTAACAATAGCTCGGGTACTCCAAACCCGCAAAATAGGTGAGATCTAACAAAATCCACAACAACCCGAGCATCATTAGTTCTGGTGGCTTTGGCTTCCACCCATTTCGAAACATAATCCAAACTAAGAGAATGTAAATAAAACCAAAAGAAACAGGAAAGGGACCCATGAAATCTATACCCCGGGCGTCAAATACCTCCAAACAAAGCATGGGTTGTTGAGGCATTTGTTGTCTCCATGTAAGGGATCCTCCTGCTCTTGGCACCGCTGCTCACAATTGCTACAAATCTTCCACGCATCTCGAAGATGGTGGGCCGAGAAACCACGGTCTAACACCTTGCGAGTGTCCTTTGAATGCCGGATGACCACTGGTGCGGAAGAATGGCAAAGCCCCAGCAGACCGAATCAATCTCGTGATCGGAATACATCTCCTAATTACCTGGTCACCGCACAACTTCCATAAATAGGGGTCATCCCAAATATAATGCTTAGCATCACTCTTAATTTTATCAATCGAGCTCTAGATGCTAAGGGAGGAAAAATGAAGCAACTAAGAAATTAACAATATTTGCAAACCAAGGGGTGGTGGGGTAAGAAGCGAGATATAGATAATAAACTTTCATCGGAAAGTTATCTGCGATGGGCAATTTGTCATCCTTACCCTCAGTCTCTCAATCCGATGAGATGGTCTGCTACCGGTCTCGTGCTCCACTCCTATCACGGATATCCAAATCAAACTCTTGGAGCCACAACATCCATCGATCGCCCTAGGCTTTGACTCACCTTCTTCAACGGTATTTGAAGCATGATCAGTATACACAATAACACGAGAACCAAGCAAATATGATCTAAACTTATCAAGAGCAAAAACAATGGCTAGAAGTTCCTTCTCTCGTGGTAGTGTAATTTGCTTGGGCAGCATCTAAGGTCCTGGAAGCATAATATATCACCCTAGGCAACTTATCTACTCTCGTGCAAGGACAGCTCCCAATGCATAATTTGATGCATCACACATAAGCTCAAAGGGAATCGTCCGATCGGTGTGCACGAATGATGGGAGTGGTGGTCGGTGCCTTCTTGAGCGTCAAAAGCCTCTTTGCATTGATCATTAAAATCAAAGTCGACATCCTTTTGAAGTAATTTGGATAGTGGAAGGGCCTTCTTACCGAAGTCTTTGATAAAGCGCTGTAGAATCCTGCATGTCCAAGAAAAGATCGAACCTCGCACGCAAGAGGGTAAGGCAACTGTGAAATAACTGATATTTTGGCAGGATCTACCTCTATGCCCTTCCTAGAAATGATATGCCCTAAAACTATACCTTGTTCTACCATGAAGTGACATTTCTCAAAATTAAGAACAAGATTAGTTTCAATGCATCTATTAAGTACTTTATCCAAACTATCTAAGCATGCATCAAAGAGGATCCATAAAAAGTAAAATCATCCATAAACACCTCTATGCAATTTTCTAAAAAATCGGTAAAAATACTCATCATGCACCATTGGAAGGTACCACCGGGGGCATTGCCTGGACCGAAAGGCATCCTCCTATAGGCAAAAGTGCCAAAGGGGCGGGTGAATGTAGTTTTCTCTTGATCCTCGGGAGCAATGTGGACTTGAAAATAACCAGAAAAACCATCAAGAAAACAATAATGGGATTTACCTCGCCCGATTCGCTCCAACATCTCGATCAATAAAAGGCAATGGGAAATGATCTTTCCGTGTTGCTAAATTAAGCCTTCGATAATCTATACAGACCCTCCAACTGTTCTGCACTCTAGTTGGGAGAAGCTCGTCCCTCTCATTCTTAACAACGATCCCTGTCTTCTTAGGGACTACTTGACCGGACTAACCCATTTCTTGTCGAGAGATAGGATAGATGATCCCGGCTTGTAGAAGCTTGGTCACCTCCTTCTTCACTACATCCCAAATCACCGGGTTCAGTCTCTTTCATGGTGTCTCACCGGTTTGGCACCATCCTCCAATAATATTCTATGCATACATGTGGATGGGCCGATACGGGAATATCCGCCAAGGTCCAACCGATGGCTTTCTTATGCTTCCGAAGCACTTGCAACAACTTTTCTTCTTGAATAACATCAAGAGAGGTGGAAATGATTACAGGAAATCTCTCATCATCCTCCAAGTAAACATACTTGAGGTTTTCTGGTAAAGGTTTCGATTCGGAATGGGTGGTGGTGAATATCGGGGACCAAAGAGGAAGAAGAACGGGTTCCACGACTTGTACCTCAACTTGTAAGTCATATTGGATGTACTTTATCCGTGACATGGTTAGTGCAATCTGACTTTAAGAATTTAATGTCTAGAGGTACAACACCTAAAGGTTCATCACAAATAGTCTCAGAACATGATTCAGATGCATAATCATCACATTCATCATCATCACATTTGACGTCAGAAACAAAAGAATGTTTCATATGATGCAAAGAGTTAAAATCAGTATAGTATCCATCCACAATATCATCTATAATCTCAGCACGAAAAACAGAATGATCCTCAGGTGGATGTTTCATTGCCTCAAGAATGTTAAAATGGACAATACTGTCATCAAACTCCATAGATAAGGTACCTGCATGTACATCTATCTTAGTTCGGGCTGTTTTCAAAAATGGTCTGCCCAATATGATTGGAACGGATCCATGGGAGAATCCCTCCTCCATATCAAGGACATAAAAATCAGCAGGGAAAATAAGCTCTCCAACCCTAACTAAGACATCTTCAATGAGACCGGTGGGGTGGGCAACACTTCTATTTGCCAATTGTATTACCACACCCGTAGGTTGCAAAGGTCCAAGAGATAAAGATTTAAAAATGGACAGAGGCATGACATTAATGGATGCACCCAAATCAAGCATGGCATTTTCAAACTTATTATTTCCAATAACACAAGGTATCGAGAATGTACACAGTCCTTACATTTTTCGGGAATATGAGGAACAGATTTTCCTATTAATGCGGATACATTTCTGCCCATGCTAATTCGCTCATTACCCTTCATCCTCCTCTTGTGTGTACATAGCTCTTTCAAGAATTTTGCATATCTTGGAATTTGCTTAATAGCATCAAGCAGAGGTATGTTCACCTCTACCTTTCTGAAGGTATCCAAGATCTCCTTATCTACTTCTTCCATCTTTTTGCTTGGAATCAATCGGGAGGAAATGGAAGAGGTACGGGAGGCGATGCAAGTCACAACTAGTACTAGGAACTGGTGTAGAATGTGGAGTTGAAGAAGGAATAGAAGATGGTTCAGGTACATGTGTAGGATTAGGTGCAGGTGAAGAAGAAGATGATGTTGATATTGGATCACTCATCTGTTTACCTTACCTCAGTGTGATGGCACTAACATTCTTTGGATTCTGCACTGTCTGAGAAGGCAATTTGTCTGAGTTCTGTGACAGTGCCCGATTCAACCGAGTAGCCATTTGCCCCATCCGATTAGTCAAGTTTTGAATAGAGGCTCTATTCTCTTGAATAAGCTCTAGTCTCTTCTGAAATTGCATATTCGAAGAGTCATCCGCTCGATCAACTCCTCAGTGAAGGTTCGAATTAGAAGGTTGAGGGGCTAGTGGTGGTGCAGGTGCTTCAGGTTGTCTTTGATACTGTTGTTGCATAGGTGGAGGCACATAAGGTCTACTACTACTAGAAGAATTTTGAAAAGGTGGTGCTGACTGTTGTTGTTGTGGAGGATTAGACCATCTCAAATTCGGGTGATTTCTCCAACCCGGATTGTATCTGTTGCTGGGCAAGTCATAATTTTGCTGTTGTTGGGGTCTATTATTATAGATACATATGCTTGAGGAGATTGGGAGTCGAGCAATGATTGATGTAAAGAAGGACATGAATCTGTATGATGATCATTAGAGGTGCATACCCCACACACTCTAGCAACGAGATGTAGATTTTTGATTGTGACCATCCGTGTCATCAAATTCACAAGAGCATCAAGCTTGCTCTCTATCTTGGTCTCTGAAGATGATCCAGCAGCTATGTCATGAACTCCTCTAACAACAATAGCATCATTTCTAGCACTGAACTGCTGGGAGTTAGAGGCCATTTTCTCAATTAATTGTCTAGCTGCAGCTGGCGTCATATCACCAAGTGCTCCACCACTAGCAGCGTCTATCATACTCCTTTCCATACTATTCAAGCCTTCGTAGAAATATTGTAGAAGGAGTTGTTCAGAAATCTGGTGATGTGGACAGCTCGCGCAAAGTTTCTTAAACCTCTCCCAGTATTCATACAATGTCTCCCCACCAAGTTGTCTAATGCCCGATATATCCTTTCTTATTGCAGTGGTCCTAGACGCGGGAAAGAATTTTTCTAGAAACATCCTTTTAAGGTCATCCCAGCTAGTGATAGATCTAGGCGCAAGGTAATACAACCAATCCTTTGCCACGCCCTCTAGAGAATGTGGGAATGCCTTCAAGAAGATGTGGTCCTCTAAGACGTCTGGAGGCTTCATGGTAGAACACACAATATGGAATTCCTTCAAATGCTTATGAGGACATTCTCCTGCAAGTCCATGGAACTTGGGCAAAGAGATGTATCATCCGATCTTGAGAACATATGGAACATCCTCATCGGATCTTGGATGCACAAACTTTCATAGGTGAAGTCCGGTGCAGCCAACTCTCTAAGAGTCCTCTCACGAGGATTAGGTTGAGCCATAATGTTCTTAGCAGTATAATTACCAAAAGAATCTGTATGAACCAAATTAGAATTGGTAGCTACAGATGGGGAATGATCACTATCAGTTAAACTAACAATATCTAACGGTACAGGCTCTAAAGACAAATTCCTAAATTGCCTATCTAATTCATGAAAGGTCCTATCTATCTCAGGGTCAAAAGGTTGTAAAACACCTGGATTACCTCTAGTCATGCACTAAACGCAATATACCATGTGTTTCACACAACCAAAGTTTTTTTTTTTTTTTTTAGATAATTAATTAGAAAATGCTAGTATGCTACGGTGCACTGTTCACTATTTACTATTTACCATTTACTATTTACTATTTACTATTTACTATTTATTATTTACTATTTACTATTTTATTCACTAATTACTATTCACTAATTTACTATTCATGTTGGCCCCCACGGGTACTGTTCACGCATGACAGCAGCAAAATGCAGATGGATGGCTGCAAATGCACATAAAATAGCAACCTGTTATGCAACTTATTATGCAGATGCAATGAGGCAATAGAATGCAACAGAAAACAACAATTGATATGCAGCAACTAGCAAAATGCAGTGCAATGAATCACTTGTTATGCAGTGAAATTCATGACAGCAACAATCGTTACATCACTTGACTGATTCATTGGAAAAATGCACAAACAAAGTGCAGAAAATTAATATCCAGCAAAGGCTAATGACAGCAAATGATTGCTAAACAGAATGATAGCAACTGCACCTAAACAGAATGCTAAACTACCTATTATCACCAAAATGCAGCAAGCTACAAATCAGCAAAATGCATTAGATGCAACAAGGTGATATGGTGCATATGCAGATAAACAGAATGCAACACTGGACCTACTATGCAAAGATGGAAACAGATTCACTAATTAAACAGCACCTATTCAGCACCCTAATATGTAGATCACACTTAATATGCATGAAGTATGTAGAACACATTCATGTAAGATGCAGAATGCAGGTTGTAGATGACAATTTATATGCAGATGACAATATGCAGATTGTACCTAAAATGCAAATGCAGTGCAGAATGTAGATGCAGAATTTAAATGGTGTACAGAACGAAAATGCAGTAGTTGAACACTTAGCTACAGATGCAGATTATGCAGCAAGACACCAAATTACAGCAAAGAACATGCATGAATGCCCAAACCATGTATATGCTCCACTAAACAACAATTAAAACCAACTAGAAAGTGCAGTATTGTGCAGAAACAATATTCAAGCAAACAAGATCATGCAATGATCAAACAAATCCCTCAAATTATCAATAGGCTAGACTACTATGCTAGGATATGTTCAATGCATGGCACTTGGTTTCTCTTCCCTAAACAGCAGTGTTTATATGACCAAAATGCAGGGAATTATGTAGAGAAACAGAATATGCAGCAAGACCATATGCAACAAAAAGCAAACAACATGCAGCAAGGATGCAGATGACAGCATTCAGTGCAAAATGACAGCCAATTTTTTATGACAACAATGTGTAGCAGATTTAGTATCAAAAGTGGAAATTCATGACAGCATGCAATAGACTATCATGCAGCAAACTAAAACACATTGCAGAATGCAGATATGATGAAACAGCAAAGTTATACAAATGCAGAATTCGAATGGACCTACTATGCAGATATGACAGCAACTAGTGGAACTAAATATATCAACTAAACTACCTAAAAATGCAGAAAAACAGAGAATCACACATAACAGAATAAGATCATCCAAGGTTGAAACCAGAATAGCAATAATTTAAGCATGAAAAACTCAAGGATTCATCACAATCTGTAATAGCAAGAACACAGAATTGAAACTCAATTGGCATGCAAATGACAGCAATACTACAAATGACAGCAAAAACTCACTGATGCAGAAATCATACCAAATGCAAACCTGTAATTGGAGTTACCATTCTAGTGCTTTAAATTGAGTTTCCAGTGCTCCACTTCACTTGCTACTCCTGTTACATGAACAACAACCACAGAAAAAGAAAATTAAACAAACTAACAGCAAAACACAAAACACACTTCACAAGAACTTGATAGAAACCGATGGTCCCCGGCAACGACGCCAAAATTTGATACGAGGTCGCACTCGCACAAATTAATACACTTAAATATGTAGTACTAGGAAGTGACTCCTAGATCGTCTCTCTCAAGGACCATCACTCAAATTTCTATCAAGTTTAAAACAAAAGTGGGGGGGGGGGGTTGGTTGGATAGTTCAAAACAGAAATTGTCAAAACAGATTTACTAAACAAGTTCAATTGATAAAAATAGGTTAACCTCTTGATTGGATTGTAATTTACTTATCCTTGATAATAGAAAATCATGCTCAAATTACTGATGTTCTCAATCAAAACAAAATCAATCAACTAAGCGAAAATTAATTATGGTTTTCCTTATGTGAATTAAGCAAACACATACATCATTCATTCTAATTATAACAACTTATACTTCACTTCATTAAGCATGAAACCAAGGTATAAGTTGTTGCCAAATCTGGAATATTAAGCATAAACCAAATCATAAAGAACTAGCATGAATGATGAAGAACAATCAACAATTACAGCAGAAACCAAGTTACACAGAATCTCAAAGCATCATTACAATCCTTAATCAAGAGATTAACCTTTTGATAATTAGCCTTCCATCTTAATTAAAAAAACGAAATTGCAAACAAGAAATTGAAATTACAGCAAGTTAAGATCAATATGAGATGATTATAAACGAAAATTGAAAGCTAGAAAAATAGAACAAAGTGCAGATTGGAAAATGCAGAGAAAATAGAGTGAAAAAAAACAGATTTTTATCCAAGAACCAAGTCTCTTCTCCAACGAAAATTGCAATCTCAATTGAAAGGAAAACTCTCAATACCAATACCTAATAGCTGGACATGCCCCACACACTACATAATAAGTCAATATGACAAGAGAAGGTGGGGAGAAAAAGCCCTAAAATCAGCCCAAAGTTTCTCCCTAAAATCTGGAATGTCCCCCCACCAAGTGCTGGAATGTACCCCACCAATTGTCCAATGTGCTCCAGCTTGCCTCTCACTTTCTCTTCACATTGGCAGCCATATTTCATGTGTCAAAATAGAGTGTAAGGTCCAGGGCTCAATTCCTAAGCAAAACATTACAAAGTGGATCAATTAAATGCAACTAAAAATGGTCCAACTCGCATAGAATTCTGTCACTGGAAAGTGGTCTACTTTCAAGGCTAAATTCACCCCAGATGCAATCCGAATTGGATTTTTATGTCTTCATGACTTTTGTAGATCTATCTCTCTTCTTTAAGAGGAAATTAACCGCTTGTCAATTGGACATCTGTGGTGGAAGTTATGCCTGTTTTACCGAGACTAGTCAAATTCTTAAATGCTGGAATTTCCAGAACAGTTCGTGTGCTGCATTCAAAGACATTTTCACATTAGATGCACTCCGACTTGGAATTTTATGTCTTCATAGAAGTTGTAGATCTTTGAGTCATCTTTAATTTGACATAAAATTCAGCTAAATCAGAGGTCTGTAGTGAAAGTTATGCTTAGTTTCGTAAACTTTGTCAAATCTGGATAAAAATAACGAATTAGACCAAATTTATCATTTAAAGCCAAAATGAGTCTAAACTCATAAACACATTAAATCATACTAATTGACCACTAATAATGCTATTTTAGGATACAAATGATGCAGAGAAAGTAATCAAAATATTGACTTATCAGAAGCGCAATAGGTTCTTGGACCTTGATCTTATCTCTTTTACATAAGAGTACCTCATGTACTCTTAAGGCTCCTATTAACTCATCAAGAGTTAAGGTCTTCATGTCACGCCCAACTGAGATTGCAGTGGACATAGCTTCCCATGGAGAAGGAAGACTGTCCAATATCTTCATGTTGTTATGGGCCTTTGTGAATGTGATGCCAAGAGCAGTGAGTCCATTCAATATTGTTTGAAATCTTCCAAACATCATATCAATGGATTCTTCTTTCTTCATAGAGAATATTTCATATTCTCTCTGAAGCATAGCAGCTTTCCTCATTCTGACATCTTCTGTGCCTTCATATGAGATCTTTAGAGCATCCCATAGTTCTTTGGCAGTTTTGTAAGCACAAAACCTGTTGTACTCAGTTTTGGAGAGAGCACACATAAGAGCATATCTAGCTTTGTTGTTCAGCTCCATCATTGAGTATTCTTCATTTCCCCATTCTCCTTCAGGTTTGACAATAGGGATATCTCCTTTGGTAATGATATTCCACAGCCTGTACTGTGTGGATTTGATGTACATCTCCATGCGATCCGCCCAAGAGGGATAATCATCTCCGAGAACGCCGGAGGTTTGTTCATGGAGGCTCCTCCGGATAAGAAGGATGGTCCTTGTGAGTCCATGCTGGATCTTTTCCTCTAGCAGCTGTTAAGCGCTCAACCCTTAGAGGCTGAGCTCTGATACCAAACTGTAAAAGACAAATCACAAGAAGGGGGGTTGAATTGTGATATAAAAAAATTTTCTTTCGTCTGTACCTTTCGTCTGTGGGTTTCGTCTGTGGGTTCAAAGCTTGTTCAGACGAAACAGTGTTTATCTTGAAAGATTGATTTCAATATATATAAATGTTAAGGTATATTTATCCCCGTTAGTTAACTAGCGAGATAAAATAAATGTACAGATATTTTTATACTGGTTCGTCTATTTAAGACTACGTCCAGTTACCAAGAACTAATCGAAGTTTTCACTACCAACCGTGAAATGGTTACAAGTATTCTTTGAACTCAGCCACTTCTGGCTATTACAGATATTCTTTGATCCCAGCCTTCTCAGGCTAAACCAGGTATTCTTTGAACACACAAATTTCCTCGAGGCTAAACCAGGTATTCTTTGAAACACACAAAGCCTCCTCAAAGCTAAACCAGGTATTCTTTGAACACACCTCCTCTCAGGCTAAAATGCCACAAAAGTGGACTTTTACAAAAATTGTGAATCAACAAAGATTTCCTCTACACGAGAGAGGTATTTTTCAATACAATACGAGTTTATCGATTTTAGCGAATAATCGAGTAGATGAAGGATGCGTATTCGCCAACTTGTTCGATGTGGTGAAGTCCTTTTATAGGCATCTTTTTCAAATAACCGTTAGACTCATTTGAATGCCGTTGAGAGTCGTTGAAGACCTTCTTGAGAACTTTCCAAAAGGTTGTCAGTTGTCCTTGATTGATAGATGAGAGTTGCAGCGGATATCTTGGACTGGATTGCGTGTGCGCAAGACCTTACCGACTTGTACAGAGATGTGACAAAAAGGTAGAGACCTTTTTTGACTTTGAATGTGAAAGCGCAAATCCCCATATTGATTTTGGATTCTTCTCATGATGACTCCTTTAGATTTTAAAACTTGGCGCGAGACTTCAACTAGACTTCACTTTTTGGATAGACGAAATGAGTCTTCAAACTTCTTTGTTTCGTCTCATCCTTTCGTCTTAAGCTTCACTCTTGGACAGACGAAGGTCTTCAACTTGAGTAGTCCTTCTATCGTCTGTACCAGTTTCGTCTGATGACTTGGCTCTTGGACAGACGCAACAAGTCTTCCGCCTGTGCTGGTTTCGTCTGTGCTGGTTTCGTCTGTGCAAGTCTTGATAGCTTGGTTTCGTCTGTGTTGTAATTTATCAAAACTTAGGGACGTTATTGATCTAACAAATCTTGATCTAACAGAAGATCATAACAAAAGGAGACATTCCCTTGACCAAGCCTGAATCAGAGTGGGGAAATGAAGAATATACAATCGCGTTATGCCATAACGTGTGCTCTTTCTTTGACAGAATATAACCGATTCTATGCCTACAAAATAGCCAAAGAGTTTTGGGATGCGCTGAAGATCTCTTATGAAGGAACTGAAGATGTCAGACTCAGGAAAACTGCCACCCTTCAAAGAGAGTACGAAATGTTCTCCATGGAGAAAGGAGAATCAATAGACGAAATGTTTAGAAGATTCCAAACCATTCTGAATGGGCTAGCTGTCTTGGAAATTACATTTTCAAGAGCCCAAAACAACATGAAGATTTTGGACAGCTTACCTGCACCATGGGAAGCGATGTTCACTGTTATATCTGTTGGGAGAAATATGAAGACCCTTACTCTGGATGAACTCATTGGAGCACTGAAAGTGCATGAAGTTCATTTGTATAAAAGGGGGGAGCTGAAAATTCAAAAGCTTATTTCTCTATCCAACATTGACGAGCTTGATGGAGAGTAGAAGATTTAGAAGATCCTTCTAAAGAAGAAATACTTTGATGGCAAGAAGATTCAAAAGATTGATGAAGAAAAGGGATCCTAAAAAGATTAGAAGAAAGAAGAAATAAACCTCTTGGGATGATCTCGATGATGAAAGCTCACACGAATCATCTGAAGAAAAGAATGCAAATATCTGTCTCATGGCAAGAGACATTCTATCATCTAAGGTAAATCTTTTAAATATATCTAGTTCATCCTCATCTTCTTCAGATTCAGATTCAGATTCAAACTATGAGGACATGTCATATGATGTTCTTCTTGCTAACTCACATTTTATAGCTCAAGAATATATATAAGTTGCAAATCTAAGCTCATAAAGGCTTTAGAAGAAATTGAAAATCTGAAAGTTATAAATGTCCAGTTATCTGAAAAAAAACATATAAGATGAATCATCCTCTTCGACTAATACTGAAAAGAGTCATCTTCTTCTTAGAATTGAAAATTTAAAAGAAGAAAATAAACTCTTAAAGAAAGATTTAAACAAGTTCACCTTGAGTTCTTCCAAGCTCGAAAATACTTTAAAATATGGAAGATCTCTTCTTAACAAGAGTGAACTTGGTTATAATCTTGTGACAGACGAAAGAAAGCCAAATATTAATTCGTCTGTATATAGAAGCATGCATGATTTTCATCTGAGGTCTCCGAAACAGTCTAAAGGTCATTTAAGAACCTTTGACAGACGGAACCTTACAACTAACAAAGTTGGACCCAAGAAAATTTGGGTACCAAGATCAAAAATAATTCTTGTTGCAGACAGAAAGAGAGAATGTTTGAAGATGGTACAATTTGGACAATGGATACATGCAACATGTAATCATCAACATATCCTTGTTCTAAAACAACAGATCATGTAAGAGATCTACCATCTATGTGTCTTGAGAAGACAGATTCACCATATCAGACGAATCCTCTTCGTCCACTCATCTTGACGGAAGAAGCAAAAATTTTCAAAGAGTGCAAACATGTCGAATTTTAAAGACTTTTCTGAACATGCATTGGTGTCAAAAATTGAACCCAAGTGCATTCAAATATCAACTGAATGGAGCTGGAAATAAGGTATCAAGAAAGAAAAACAAGGTGAGCTGCTCATGCATACATCCAACAAAAAAGTATCTTTGATATTAATCTATTCAAAATGCTTTTCAATAAGTCAATACTCTCTTACAAAGAATTTAAACAAATTTTTTTAAAAAAACTTAGAAATAATTGTTTCATCTGAATAAGTTTTCACGTTTGTTTAAAATTCTTTCGTCTATCCTTATTATCTAAAGACGAAATGTTGTGTCTGATCTTTAGTTGAAATAGTCTATTTGACTCTTCAACAGACGCAACGTCATCTTATCTTCTAACATCTTTGTTGAGTGTATAGGACAAAGCTCTTTAATGCATTACATATGTCTAGCTTTTTAAAGCAAGAGACACGCTATCCTTAAATACACCTCATCAGACGAAAAAAGATAGTGAGAGATAAGAAGGCCTTGGAAGCCTCCGTGGAAAACCCAGAGGATGCAAAAGATTTAAGAAAAGATGTTTTTCATGATTGCAGCCCAAGGTGGGGAGAAATGAGAAATAAGGATGAGAGAGAAATAGGAATGGAAGAGAAAAGGATTGAAGAAATAAAAAAAATGTGTACAGCCTAATGGGAAGAAGAAAAAGAAAGGTACAAAAGCTGAGGGGGAGCAAAATAAAAAAAATGAAAAGAAAAGATCAGAAGCTGAGGGGGAGCATAATACAAGTGTTCAGTCTGAAAGGAAGTTCAGATGCAAAAAAAGAAAAGAGGATGAAGAACAAGTTGAGGGGAGCTTAGAATAGCTCTTTAAATTATTATTCTTCATTATTTTATCTTTCTCTTATTATGTTAAGAAATGTTGTGTTTTGATCAATTTTATATCACATTGATGTAATAAACTCAATGAAAGGAGATTTTCAAAGAACATCATCTCGATGTGATTAAAATATATGATCTGATAAGTACTGTGCGTTCTTGAACTAACATGTTTTATGCAGATTTTGATCTGTTACTCTTTCAAGTTCAGTCTGATAAAGATCATCTCTCTAACTCTGATACATCCTTTTGCTCTATCTCAAGTAGAAGATCAAGGATTTGCTAGTGTGGTATGTAATCATCAAAAAGGGGGAGATTGTTAAGTCAAGATGATTTAGCGTCTTAGTTTTGATAATTATAGAACAATCATTGCGCCGATGAAGACGGAAGAAAGAGCAGATCATGATCGATCAAGAGGCATCAGATGAATGATCGATGAATGATGATCAAGAAGCATGTAAAAGATAAAACACACAAGAAGGGGAGTTGAATTGTGTTTAAAAAAAATTACTCCCTTTCGTCTGTGGGTTCAAATCTGGTCAGACGAAACAAGATTTATCTTGAACTGTTGATTTTAAATGACAGACGTTAAACTTATTATCCCCAGTTAGTTGATCAGACGAAACAATAAACACAGATATTTTTATACTGGTTCGTCTATCCAAGACTACGTCCAGTTACCCAGAACCACGAAGTTTTCACTACCAACCGTGAACAGGTTACAAGTATTCTTTGAACCCAGCCACTTCTGGCTATTACAAGGTATTCTTTGGAACGCAGCCTCCTCAGGCTAAACAGGTATTCTTTGAACCCAGCCTCCACAGGCTATACAGGTATTCTTTGAACCCAGCCTCCACAGGCTATAATGCCACACAAGTGGACTTTTACAAATATTGTGAATCAACAGAGATTTCCTCTACACAGAGAGGTGTTTTTCAATACAAGATGAGCTTATCGATTTGGGCGAATAATCAGAGTAGATGAAGGATAAGCGTATTCGCCAACTTGTTCTGGTCGTAGTGAAGTCCTTTTATAGGCATCTTCTTCAAATAGCCGTTAGACTCATTTGAATGTCGTTGAGAGTCGTTGGAGATCTTCTTGAGAACTTTCCAAAAAGGTTGTCAGTTGTCCTTTATTGATAGATGAGAGTTGCAGCGGATATCTTGGACTGAATTGCGTGCGCAGTTCCTTTTACTGACTTGTACAGAGATGTGACAAAAAGGTAGAGACCTTTTTGACTTTGGATGTGAAAGCGTAGATCCCCATACAGATCTTGGATTTTTCTCATGATGACTCCTTTAGATTTTAAATCTTGGCGCGAGACTTCAACTGAACTTCACTTTTGGATAGACGAAATGAATCTTTCAATGATGTTGTTTCGTCTTATCCTTTCGTCTTAAGCTTCTCTTGGACAAACGAAGGTCTTCAACTTGAGTAGTCTTTCTATCGTCTGTGCCACTATCGTCTGATGGCTTGGTTCCGTCTGACGACTTAGTTTCGTCTGACTCTCTTCCGTCTGATGCTTCATGTTGAGTTCTTCCGTCTGATACTTGTTTCGTCTGAGCCTTCAGTCTGATGCTTCCGTCTGTAAACACAACTGACTGTTCTGTAATTATCAAAACTGAGATGCTAAATCATCTTGACTTAATAAAGCATCAGACTGAAGCATAAGACTGAATGATCAGACTGTATGAACAGACGGAAGAATGAACAGACGGAAGAATGATCAGATGGATCATTAATGAACATAGTCAAGGTGCACCCTCAAGCACAAACGCACAAGATGAAGTGTTCAAGTCATCAAGCATCAAAGCAACTACATCAAACAAAGAACATTCATTGTTCAAGACAGAGAGCTCATCTCAACTTCAAGTCAAGTGCTCAAGAAGGAAGACTTTGAAAACTGAAGTTGAAGACGAAGGAAGAAGACAGACGAATGAATTCAACACTCAACTCATTTATATATTCATTCGTCTACCTCGTTTAATGAAGTTCAGACGGAGTAACCCGCGCCCCAATTCAAATCTAGTCATTACTTGTAGAAGCTTCCAAAGACATAATAGAGATCGTGCAAAACCCCCTGCAGCACAAAAAGCAACCATGCTTTTTGTTGATATCTCTGATCAAGTCAGAAAAAGCCTGTGCAAACATTAATTATTCTGATTGATCTCTGTCACACATTTGAAGACCCCAAGACAAAGGACTAACGTTCAAATCTTCAGTCTAACGGATACTTCACAGAGCTTTCTATAAAAGGACTTCATTACTTCAAGAGAAGGTTGGCAAACTACATAACAAAGAAATTATATTCAAGCTTCAAGCTCTCAAGCAAAGTTCACTCGCCCTGAACTTAGAATAGAACTGATTGTAAAACCCCCTTCTGTGTAGAGGATAAACATTCTTCCATCTTCCTAAATCCACTGATGTGGTGCTCTTAGCCTGAGGAGGCTGTGTTTTAAAGAATACCTTTGTATTAGCCTGTGGAGGCTATGTTCAAAGAATACCTTGTTTAGCCTGTGGAGGTTGGGTTCAAAGAATACATGTTTAGCCTGAGAAGGTTGTGCCCAAATAATATCTGTTTTTAACCAGGAGTGGCTGGGTTCAAAGAATACTCAAAGTGGAACCTTAGGGTGTTTTTGGGGAACTGGATGTAGTCTTGATAAGATGAACCAGTATAAAAATATTTTTGTCTTCTTTATTGATTTATCTGTTAACTAACAGGGGATAATAACTTGAACAGTCTGATAATAAAATCAATCTTAAGAAGAAAACAATCTTTTGTCTGATCAAGCTTATAGAAGACGCAAACGCATCGTCTTAGAGAAAAAGTTTTTAAACAGTCTACACAATTCAACACCCCTTCTTGTGTGCTTTTGTACTTTACAGTCTTGAACTTGTCTTTCAATTTCATGAGTTTCTTATGGAGTAGTCCTATAGGTTAGCCTATTTAGAAGAGGAGCACCCAATATTAAATCTATTTGGTGCTCTATGCCTCTCAAGGGAGGTAGGCCGTGAGGGATATCAAGAGGAAACACATCCTTGAACTCATCAAGCAAAACATATAAGCTTACTTTGTCACCCACAAAATGAGAACTCAAAAATAAAGGTGAAGGTAAGCAAAGAAACATGGATTTCCTAGCTAAGAATTCCCTTCGAATTTCACTCTTGTCCACAAGTAAACTCTCCTTAGGATCACTAATTTTCTTCCTAAGCTTTATATCACCTTTTGAAGCACCTTTAGATGACTTTCCTAGCCTAAGTTTTACTTGATTTTCTACAGTGGCATTTTCTGTAATTATCTTGCAACTCTCGACCAAGGGAGGTTTTAGGCTAGACCTAGGTGATTTTTCTTGCTTTTTGGCTTCACTAGCTTTCTTTTCATTCTATCTTTTAATCTTCATCATAACTTGATCCTTACATACTTCTCTAGGAGCTTTCAGCCGAAGTGCAACCGTCGTCTAAGGTTAGCTGTCGAACGCCTAAGAATTAGGGTTTCTAATTCTTTCTCCAGAATTCAGAGTTGTTGCTGAATTTGAATTAAAGAGTATTTATAGCCTTTTTTAAAAACATTGGATTTGGGCCTGCTGCGAGCCCAACTCGCGCGAGATACGTAAGATAGGTGCGAGATGCACACAAGACGAGGTGCTAGAGAGTTAACTTTTTCTTGAAGTTACATCATCTCGCGTGAGATGATTGTTGTTGAGCGCGAGGTGAGTGCGGGATGAGGTTCCAAAGAGTTAACTTCTCTTCAAGAAGGGTGTCTTCGCGTGAGATGTGAAGAGATGAGCGTGAAATGAGGTTCCAGAGAGCTTTTATTCTTTACTGGAGCTCCAAGTCGCGCGAGTTGTATTTCAACTCGCGAGAGATGCCTTCTTGGACACATTTTCACCTGTTTTTTTGGCTATTTTTCTCCCTGAAACACTTAACACACCATCAACAGGCTTTAGCACGAATTATTATGAATAAAGGTTAACTTAGAGTTATTTTAGATGGATTAAGAGCAGGAAAATGACAATTTATAATATAAAAGGAGTATAGAAATATATCACTTTTGTGAGTTATCAAACACCCCCAACTTGAACTTTGTTTGTCCTCAAACAAAAGGGATTTTTTAAAACTTCAGCAATTATTTTTAACATAACCCAAATGGCAATTAAGTTCATAATTCTCAGCAATAAATTGTACCAATCTATACCTAAGATGAATGAGAACTCAAGTTACCAAATTTTTCATCGTAGTTCACCCTTGGATTGCTTTAGCTTATTACACAAGAGAGTTAGTCATGCATGCATTTCAGGTTATGACAGTGGTTATCTGTGTGTGTGATATTTGTTCCAAGTTTTCAATGAGATCAAGTGGGTTTAGATTTTAGAAGCTAGCATTACCCTCTTCGCCTCATGTATTTCCTGCATTATCTTCCACACAAGTTAACATTTACTAGAATCAATAGGGCTTTATAAAGTTTGTAATGTTCGGCTTGGGTATGGGTATGATGACAAGTCATTTTTTAGCCTATTACCAATCTTCAACTCAAGAAATCATAGACCCTAAGCAATCTCCTGGATAATATTTTAGCACTTGTAATTTATTTTGTGCTCCTTATTGATTTTCGGGGAATTATACCAATACCTCTTTACTATATTATTATTATTATTTTTTTTGGGTGCCACAAGTGGTGGCTTTTTTAGCAATTTCTAATTTGTTTGGTGATCACAAACTGGTGATCATTTTAATGCTTTTGTGATTTTTTTGTGATTTTCTAGAGGTTTGATTTTTCCCTACTGAACACATGATTTTCAAAACTAAGAGAGTTCTCTAAAATAAACTTGGGTTTTCCGGCCTGAAGTATGGTTGGTTTTTCAAAAAGAGATTTATCAAAAATATAGGAATAATTGGCTCATAACTTTCTTTTTATGAAAAAAAATCCGCTTAGGCTCAAAGTGGATGACTATGGTCATTCAATTTAAAATTTAAGTTTGGCCGAGAAAGCTTTTTGTGATTGCCAAAGAAGGCCTAAATCATATTTTAGTTCATGTTTCACTTGGTTTAGCTTACTTAGGATCAACTTGGTTAAGAGAGCTTTTACTTTTTCCTATTTTCTTAAGAACAAGCACATTATTAGTACTAGGAACAACATTAAAAGTGCAGTAATTAGATTCCCACAGCATAAGTCATGAGCCATACATTACCTTTCTCAATCTTGCATAAAGGCATTTGGTATCACAAGGAATAAATAATAGAATTAAAACTCAAGGTAATCCAAATAATAACACTCATGCATATATAAGGATTTTTAGTACAATAACGTGGATGCTTCAGTATGATTAAGAAAACAGAAAAATGATAAAAAGAAAATTATTAACCTATTCTAAAAGAAAACATAAAAATGATAAAAAGAAAGAAAAATTTATGCATAAAATTTAAAGTAAATAGCAGCGAAAATAAAGATAGAATGAGTAGCCACCCCCAACTTAAAACTGTGTCGCCCTCGGCATTGAATAGAGAGGTGAATAACTACTCAAACTTATTGAGGAGGATGGCTGGTGGAACGCCCCACCATTTGAACCTTTCAAATGTCCCTCCTCCCTGTCGCACTCACCTCGCGCGAAGTGATTTGGGGTACCCCAACTCGCACGAGATTACTACCCAGAAAAGAGAAATTCTCTTCTCGAAGTCCATCTCGCGAGAGATCTAGCGAGATCAACGCAAGATGGAGTGGTTGAGAGCACTGGGAGGGTGATCTCGCGCGACGTAAGGAGTAAGTCGCGCGAGATTGACTCGTAGAGAGAAATTTTTCAAAAATTTAAGGGGCAACTCGCGCGAGGTAGGTAGAGTTCTGCGCGAGTTTCTCTTTGTGAGTCTCAATTTGAAAAGTTTTTGAGATTTTATGATGCGTACCTTATAATTTGCGTTCCTCATGATGATTGTGTCCACGTATTGACTCTATATACACTAAGACTCGGTTAGAATTTTCAGAAACTATAGCGAATTAATACCAAAATCAAAAAGGAAAAGTGTTAGGAAATTTTGGGTTGTCTCCCGATTAGCACTTGGCTTTAGAGTCCCTAAGTTGGACTTGTGTCTGTATCTATTGTGGCTCTTCGAGTGGAATGGCAGTCCTGGCCCTGTCAAAACTTCCATCTATGTATGGTTTAAGCCTCTGTCCATTTACTTTGAACGTGCCCTTTTTAGGATGTGAAATTTCAATTGCTCCATAGGGTGAAATATCTGTGATGGTGAATGGACCAAACCATCTTGACCTTAGTTTCCCGGGGAATAACTTCAACTTCGAATTGAACAACAACACATGTTGACCTATTCAGAAATCTTTCTTTGTGATGTGTCGGTCTTGCCAATTCTTTGTCTTTTCCTTGTAGAGTTTGGCATTCTCATAAGCTTCACCCCTGAATTCTTCTAACTCTTGTAGTTGAAGTAGTCTTCTCTCCCCTACTTCCTTCATGTCAAAATTCAGCGTTTTGACTGCCCAATATGCTTTGTGTTCCAACTTTACTGGGAGGTGACATGCTTTCCCATAAACTAGTCGAAATGGTGACATACCAATGGGTGTTTTGAAAGAGGTCCTGTATGCCCACAGAGCGTTGTCCAACTTTGCTACCCAATCCTTTCTTGCATCGTTAACTGTCTTTTCTAAGATTCTTTTAAGTTCCCGATTGGATACCTCCACTTGTCCACTGGTTTGCGGATGATAGGGTGTTGCAACCTTGTGCCTCACTCTGTATTTATTCAGCAGATTCTCAAATTACCTGTTACAAAAGTGATTTCCCCCATCACTTATGATTGCTCTTGGCGCGCCAAACCTGCCGAAAATGTTTTTCTTCAGGAACCTCGTTACTACTCGTGCATCGTTTGTAGGCAAGGCTGCTGCTTCTACCCATTTAGACATGTAGTCTACTGCCACCAAGATGTATTTATTGCCAAATGAAGTGGGAAAGGGTCCCATGAAGTCAATACCCCAAACATCAAAAATTTCGCATACTAGGATGCTTTGCAAAGGTAACTTATTTCTTTGGGATATATTTCCTCTTCTCTGGCATTCATTGTAGCTCTTAACATAGTCATTTGCGTCTTTGAATATGGAGGGCCAATAGAACCCACATTGAAGCACTTTGGTTGCAGTTCTAGTTGTGCCAAAGTGTCCCCTTGGTGGTGCAATGTGATAGTGATAGAGTATACTTTGAACTTCTTTTGGTGGAACACATCTTCAATTATGCGATTCTGCATAGTGTTTATATAGGAATGGTTCTTCCCAAAAATAGTACTTGAGCTTAGAAAAAAATTTCTTCCTCTGTGAATAAGTCATGTTTTCAAGCAAAATTTTGCTGACCAAGTAGTTGGCATAATCTGCGAACCATGGATCTTCTTTCACAGCTACTAATTGTTCATCCGAGAAGGTCTCTGTTATATTTCCTCCTGTTGCAGGTTGTTTGATTCGGGAGAGATGGTCGGCTACTAAATTTTCTGCTCCCTTTTTATCTCTTATTTCAATATCGAATTCCTGCAAAAGTAACACCCATTGAAGGAGCCTAGGTTTGGCGTCCTTCTTATCAAGCAAGTATTTTAAGGCAGAATGGTCAGTATAAACAATGGTTTTACTTCCCAATAGATTTGAACGAAACTTATAAAGGACTTTAGCACTATAGCTAGTCCATTGAATGAACTTGTAAAAAAGGACATTAAGTTTTCATGGGGGCCTCCTCAAGAGTAAGCCTTCAAGTTGCTCAAACACAAACTCACACACTCACCTATACTAGCCTTACCTAATTTTGCTATGACTTTTGAGCTTGAATGCGACACATCTAATATAGGCATAGGCGCAATTTTAATGCAAGGTAAGCACCCCATAGCATATTTTAGTGAAAAATTAAAAGGGGGGACACCTTAACTACTCCACCTATGATAAGGAGCTTTATGCACTAGTTAGGTCTCTCCAAGTGTGGCAACACTATTTGCTACCAAAGGAGTTCATAGTCCACACGGACCATGAAGCCCTCAAACATTTGAGAGGGCAAGGGAAGTTGAACAAAAGGCATGCTAAGTGGGTAGAATACATAGAACAATTTCCTTACATAGTCAAGTATAAAAGGGGGTCTAGTAACATAGTTGTCGACGCTTTAAGTAGGAGACACACCTTAATCAATATGCTTGAATGTAAGATGTATGGGTTTGATCACATCAAGTCTATGTATGCCCAAGATGAGGATTTCGGTCTCATTTGGGAGTCAAGTACCAAGGGTGCATTCAAAGACTATTTTAGGCACAATGGATATCTTTTTAAAGGATAAGTTTTATGTGTGCCTAAGTCTTCTTTGAGGGACTTGTTGGTAGTTGAGACCCATGAAGGAGGGTTGATGAGCCACTTTGGATGAGACAAGACCTTAGCTGTGATACAAGAAAATTTCTTTTGGCCTCATATGAGTGCCCATGTAGCAAAACATATATCAAGATGTATCACTTGTAACCAAGCCAAGTCTAAAGTCTCTCTGAATGGCCTATATCAACCCCTTCCCGTGGCCACCACCCCTTGGATGGACCTATCCATGGATTTCATCCTTGGCTTACCTAGGTCCAAAAGAGGGATGGATAGTATATTCGTGGTTGTATGCCGCTTTTCTAAAATGGCTCACTTCATAGCTTGCAAGAAAGTTGATGACGCTTCTAATATTGCAAGGCTATTTTTTAAAGAGGTAGTGAGACTCCATGGAGTACCCAAGACCATTATGAGTGACCGTGACTCCAAGTTTCTTGGGCACTTTTGGAAAACCCTATGGAGTTGCATTGGTACCAAGCTTCTCTTCTCCACCACTTGCCACCCTCAAACGGATGGTCAAATCGAAGTTGTCAATAGGATCTTAGGTCAACTATTGAGAACTTTTGTTGGTGAGAACATCAAGAGTTGGGAAGAGTGGTTACCCCATATTGAATTTGCTTACAATAGGGTAGTTCATTCCACTACTAAACTCTCTCTCCCTTTCAAATAGTTTATGGATTTAACCCACTCACCCCACTTGATCTAGTGGTTTTTCCTTTTGAGTTTACTTGTAATAGGGGTGGTAAAGAAAGAGCTAATTAAATCCAAGAACTACACGCCCAAGTAAAGGAGCGGATTGAAAAGAAGAATGAACAAATTGCAAAAGCCTACAACAAGCACCGTAAGGCTCTTGAGTTCAAGGCAGGAGACATGGTGTGGGTGCACTTAAGGAAAGAGAGGTTCCCTACCTTAAGGAGTTTCAAGCTTCTTCCGAGGGGGGATAGACCATTCAAGATCATAGAGAAATCAAACGCCTACAAGCTAGACCTTCCAAGTAAGTATGGTAGTAGCAACTCCTTTAATATAACTGATCTTTCTTTGGTTAATGTAGGTCCAAATGAAGATACAAACTTGAGGACAAGTTCAAACCAAGAAGGAGGGTTTGATGTAGGAACATCAAGGAGGATCACTAGAAGCATGCAACAAAGACTAGAAGAAGAAGTAGGAAAGCTCCAAGACCGAGAAGCTAGTAGCATAGGATCTCTTACTTGTAACCTTCTTGTAAACATGTATGAACAAAGTCCTGTGGCATAGGCTAGGGTACTTGTGTGCTAAGGGGTCCAAAGCCCTCGGTTGTTCCTAGGCTAGTAGGAAGACAAGTCCTATAGATTTCACACAGAACCCTATTTCAAAACTAGAAATTTTTAAACTTGTGTGAAGTCTTAGCTAGTTAGAATTAAGGAAGCACTTCTAATCAAGCTTAAGATCCATGCCTTCACTTGATTAGAAGATCTCCTTCCTTAATCCTAATTAGGTGCGGATTAGTGACATGGCTCATCACATGGCGCAGATCAAAGGGGCAAAGCCATGTGCTCCCATGTGCCACCCATGTGAAGCCCATGTGAACACTTCCTTCCCATTGGCTCACGGCTAACAACCTAAGACTTATGGTTAGCCTTAGTTAATTAGTAATTAGAGTTAGGATTAGGCTTAACCATGGTTAGTGTAGCTTGGATGCCAAGTAAGGCTATTCTATATAAGCCTAGGCCGAACTACTTGTAAAGACTTTTGATCAATTTGAATACAATAGCTATTGAAGTTTTGAGAGAATTTTCTCTTGTTCCCTTAAGGAAGACCTTGAATCTTATCAATGGTGTCTTTCAACCATTGTGGCGGTTCCTCCTAGGCTTATGGGAGTCTCCTCCTTGGCGCCACCATCATTCCTTATCTCTCCATTTTCTACCTTGATTTCTTAAACCGAAAACTCCTAAAACACCTTGGCCGAGCCTTTCCTTGCTTGGTTTCCTTTGGTCGGTGCATGGTTGAAGGCTAGTGTGGGAAATCTCGAAGCTGCCATGGATCACCTTCCAAGAACGACTTCATCAGGCACATACATCACAAGTCCAAGATACATAGGCTAGCATGTAGGATAGCATATAGGAGGCACTACAAGGCATGTATGCTAGCATGTTAGGCTACGGTGCATAATTTGAGATCAATTGCATATGGCATATTTTTTAACATATTTTTCCAGATTTGACACACTAGAACATGAACTAAACAGATCAAAGCATAAACAGGATGATTTGAAGCAATTTCACCGAACAAAAATTCCTAAACAAGAAATTGACAAAACTACAAGACAATTAAGAAAATCTAATGATAAATCCTAACCACACTAAGAGAATTAGATGAAGACACAAGAAAAATTCAAAGTGATCGAATGAATTACTAACCAAAGGTGTAGAGATTCCAATCTTGAAGAAGAACGAGCTCTAGATACCACTTGATACAAGCATGCTTGAGAACTTGCATTTGTCCCAGTCTTCACTCTTCAATTAGTATCTCCACGAAATTTATGTGATAGCTTGCGGAATACACACTCAATGAATCAAGAACTAGAAGAAAAGATAAAATGGAGAAGGTTTAGAAGGAGAAGGCATCATGCATAAGCAATAAGCCAAGTGAGGAATCATTACATGGAGGAGTCTCCATTGATAAGATTCTAAGGTTCTAAGAGAAACCCTAAGAGAGAACACTCTCAAGAAGACAACACTTGCTAAATTCAATAATCTGAAAATTCATCAAAAGTGTTTACAATTCAAAAAATTCCCTACTTATACTACTAAGAAAAAGTGGCGCCAACTAGCCTAATAAGTGTGTGAAACATATGATTAATTTTGGAGGCAAAACCGAATCTAAATTTGGAGCCTAGGATAAAATCTTAATCAAAGGTAGTGATGGTGATCCTAAGTGAGTGTCGCGGATCACTCCCTTGCTTATGGTTAACCATAGGATTCAATTTTAATCTAAGGATCCGAATTGAGTCCAAGAAGGTGTTCAAAGTGTGACTAATTGATTTAAATTTCAGCCATGTGATTAGATCTAATCTAATGGATGAAATTCAAATTAATTAGTGGGAACCAAGTTTAAATTCCAGCCCTTGAGATTAAGATCTAATCTAAAGGCACAAGGTTCACTCTCACTTAGGCAAGTGTAGCTCACTCTCCACTTGGTGAATTCGGTCAACCTCTACAAGTCAATGGCCTTGAGCTTCATGCTCTATGCAATGGCCAAATTACACTTATTTAATTGTTCAAGTATTAAAAAAAAGAAAATTACAAAGTACTTAGAATATTACAAGGTCTACAAATAATAGTCAAGTCTTCTTGAGTTGACTTTGACTTGGTCAACTCTCCTTGCACTTGCTCTTAAATCCTCTTGAGCATTGACCTTGTAATTATTCTTTGACTTTCTCCTTGAACTTGAGCCTCTAATGGATTTGGTCCTCCATCACGAAGCTTAGAGAGCAAATAAGATTGATTGCTTGTAATGTACTTGTCAACTTCAACTCATTGCAATGAAGTCCTTTTATAGGCAGCTACTTGAAGTATCCGTTAGACTGAAGATTTGAACGTTTGTCCTTTGTATTGGGTACTTCAACATCTGGCAGGGTGAGCAATCAGAACATTTAATGATTTCACAACGGAGGTCAGCGCGAGATATCTCTTTCTACTTTTAGAAGCTTTTGAGTAACGGCTTGATTTGAATGAAGACACGTGTTTCTCTTCGTCTGAACTTCATTAAACTTCACTGGACAAATGAATTTAAAACTGAGCTTTGTAATCCAATCATTCGTTTGTCTTCTTTATCTTCAACTTCAGTCTTCATATCTTCAAACTTAAAACCCATGACTTGAACTTGATATAACCATTGCGTCTTGATCTTTGAAGGTTCTTCATCTGATGTAAATGCTTTGAAGCTTGATGACTTGAACACTTCATCGTGAAAACTCTTGTGCGTCTATTCTTGTAGATTCTTTCTTCGTCTACGCTCAAACGATGATCCATCTGATCATTGTTTTGTCTGCGTCTAATATCTTATCTGTCTGTTCTGTAATTATCAAAATTAAGATGCTGAGTCATTTTGACTTAACACGGTGTTGTGCTGGAACGATGGAGGTTGCAAATGAAAGTTATAGAGATGATAGAGGGAATAAAGGAATAGAATAAGGATTAAAAAAATTAATTTAGGGATTTTTAATTTTTAATAAAGTTATAATTGTAATTTTAATTCTATATTAACATTCCCATGGGATGAGAATCTTTCATACCCATGGGAGGAGGTGGGTATAAAAAATGTGCAAATTTGCTTCTTGAGAATCCTATTTATCTAGGAATAATTTCTAATCGTGAACCAATCATAGGTATATTTTATTTCCATAGTCACATTCCTGAGTATCTTCAAAGATACTCCTAACCAAACACCCTATATAGGATATTAATTAGAGGGCTTGGGAAAATTGTAAGAATAGGATCCAACTCTTTAAACTTTGTACAACATTCATTCATTCTCTATGAAAGATTAGATTCAATTTAATGCATCAACTCCATCATTATATTCCTCTTCTTCTTCTATATTTTTCGCTTACATTAAATTTTCATTCACATTGACATAAATAAAATTATTCTTCCATTGTTCCTGGGAAATAAAAACCTTCCTCCAATTCTTACACCTTCTATTACAATTCGAAGGCGCCTCAATGTCATTGCCATGATTCCCCTTAAACCTAATGGCAAGGCCATGAAAGATAAGCTTCATTTTTAATTGATGAAGACGTCACTTCTAGGGAAAAAGTCATAAAATGGATGTTACCTAGGTAAACACTACGTGATGGCAAACCCTATACCTCAAGTGGAGGTACCCACTAATGGTTCCACTTCTAGTGAGTCATCTTGCGAGGAGTGGTTATTGGAGGAGGTTTAGAAGAGTGTCTCAATGAAAAAGCCAACACAAGTCTTTATAGTTAAAGCGAGACTAGCGCTAGAGGTGATCATGCTGGATTCCTCATATGAGATTTCCTACTATGGTCGAGGTTTGACATTACTATGGGAGATCATCCCATCTATGGATATAGTGTTTCAATAAGGCTTCAACTTCAATTAGCAGCAACCAACAATTGGAAACTAGCAAGGGCAGGATTCTTTTAAGGATACACATGTTCATTCTAGTTATCCAACCATGAATAGCTTATGATTATTGGCGATACCATTTGACAGTTGGCCTTTTGGGTAGTGAGCTAGCTCTAACCTTTAGGGTTATCTTTTCTTTTAAATGTATGTTTTGTGGGAAGGTAGATTGAGGTGAGTACTCTGACTTAATACCTTATATATAACTTGTAAAAGACAAAAACACAAGAAGGGGGGTTAAATTGTGTTAAACAAAAATTTTGGCTTTGCATCTGTTGTTTTTCAAAGGGATCGACGCAACTTGATTTTTCTTTAACTGTTGATTTTAATGTTAAAATGTTTTAAGTTGATTATACCCCGTTAGTCTCAAGAACATAAAACAGATAAAGACAATGATATTTTTATACTAGTTCGTCTTAAGCAGACTACGTCCAGTTACTTAATAACTTGCTAAGTTTTCACTACAAACCGTGAAAAAGTTACAAGTATTCTTTGCACCCAGCCACTTCTGGCTATACAGATATTCTTTGATCCCAGCCTTCTCAGGCTATACAACCAGATATTGTTTGTAACGCAGCCTCCTCAGGCTAATACAAAGGTATTCTTTGAGCGCAACCTCCTCAGGCTAAGGGCACCATAACAGTGGATTTTGAAAGAGATTTTAAAGAAAGATTATCCTCTACGCAGAGAGGTGTTTACAAATGAAGATCAGATTACTTAAGAGCGAAATTCGAAATGATACTTTTTCAAGCGTAATTTCGCCAGCTTGAGCTGAAAAGAATGAAGTCTTTATATAGGCAAAGTCTTGAGAGATCTGTTAGACTCGTCTTTGAAATCGTTGTCTTTTCCTTCTTGAAGTCTTCAAACGTGTGATGAATATCAATCAGAACAATTAATGAATGCACAACGGAGTCAGCGCATTTTCAGAGCTTTTTCTGACTTGATTAAAGACATCATCAAAAACAGGATTTGTTTTTCGTGTTGTAGAGGTTTTGTACAGTTCTCAATCTGTCTTTGGAAGCTTCTACAAGTAATCGCTAGATTTGAAATGAGGTGTAAGTTACTTCGTCTAAAGGTTGCAGTGGATTTCATTTAACTTCTATAGACGAAGGGTCTTCAAATATTCGTCTGTCTCAAAACTTCGTCTTGAGGCATGTGTTTGGTTTGTCAAGTGTAGACGATAACTTCATAAGATGTAGACTTTGAGGGGTCCATCTTCATTTGTACTTGTTTCATCTGACTTTGGCTTACAATGCTTCAGTCTGATGTTGATCCATCTATTTTATAATTAATCAAAACTTTAGGTGTTAATCATCTTGATCTAACATAACTCCTGAGCCTCCTTATTAGTATTATTCTGTAAATCTTGCACCTTGGTGTAAGCCTTATATACAATTTACCTTATTTATGATTATGTAAATAATTGTTATGTGCGCATATTCATTATCTTGTGCTAAATTACGTTTTATTACACCAATATTATGTGTTAAATGAAAAGTTTTTATACTTTAAAGTTTCTCATGTATCAAGTTTAATGCTTGGATGTTATACTCTAGCATATGATCATTCTTTTGAAAAAGTTACAAATCTCCATATTTTGGGATCGATAAAAGTAAAGTTTAATTAAATAAACAAAAATATAATAAATTCTTGTATAAAATTAGGTGTGATGATAATTTAATGTGTGGTGAAGCTTAAAAAGGCTTTATATAAAAAAATTTGTTAAAGTATGAAGTGATTTGTGTTTAAAGAATATTTGTTACTTTATAGAATCGTTGTATTTGCTAAGAAATAAGATTTAATTTTGGATTGGAGATAAATCAATTGTGTTTACATTTCTCTAATGAACTAATGCTTGAATTTTTGTTTTCTTTTCTATTTGCAAAATAGTTGTGAAATTTTCGCAAGTATTGAACATATTGTTTGACCCAATTAGTCAAAGTATTCTTTTACGAAAAACTGGCAAATATTTATAAAATGTAATTCAACTCATTCCTGTTTGTATACCAGTATGTTACACAGACATGTTGAGTACTTTTCTCATGTTTTTTTACATTTTTATTTTGTTTAATTTCAAATAAGGTGAGTTAACTTTTAAGATAACTCAACTTACCGTATGATTTATGCTAGTCAAAGTAATGTTAAGTAATGTTATGCATTTGTTTACTTGAAAAAAAGTGAGCCAAATTGAATTAATTCACTTATTGTTTAAAAAAAAAATCCATAATCAATCAATCCATGTAAGATAGAATGACTAAAATTTTATATATTTTTATGATTAGAAAAATAAATTTTAAAACAATTAAAATATAATATTACTTATACTTGTGTAAGAATAATAATAACAATAATAATAAAAGTTTTAGTCGTACGAAGGATTGTTACTTTAGTTTATGAAAATTATAGAATTTAAAAAGGTTTGTGTTAGGAAGAATTTTATTACTTTAATTTCTAAAAATTATAAAATTCAAAATGGTACAAAAAAATGTAATTAACTATTCATTTTAGTTATTAAAAGTGTCTCGTATCATTTTAATCACTAAAAGTGTTTATTTATTATATTTTAGTTTTAAAATATAATTACTTAAGATTATTTAGAATTAAAATAAAAGTAAATAATCACTTTCAAAACCTAAAATGATGATTAGTAATATTTTGAAGAATTAAAATTACATTATTTTGTACTTTTAGAAATTATTATTATTATATTATCATTCATATAAATAATTGTTTCGTTATACCTTTAAATTATTTAAAATATGACATCTTGTAAAGGAAAAAATACATTAAAAAGAGATTGAATTATGTAATTTAAAAGTTTTTCTCAAGCCATTTAGAATTTTAAAAAACTGAATTTGATCAAATTAGGGGCAGAAGAGCAGACGTAGACGGAGAAAGTATATTTAACAAATGTTGCAAAGAAAATATATTTAAACAAATGTTGCAAAAGATGTTAAAAAGAAAACTTTAAATAATTGCATTCCAAGTTAGTTACACAAACAAGACGAAGAGATAAGTAGAGAAGAAAATATGACACGAGTGTTCTTTAAACTAGCTGCTCTTGGCTAACACAAATGTTTTTTGACAACAACCTCTTTAAGATTGACAGGTATTCTTTGACAACAGCCTTTGTAGGCTACATACTAAGTATTCTTTGACAATAACATTTTTAAGTTAGACAACTCTCTAAGTGTAAATGAGTATTCTTTTATCCTAGTCTCTCCAAGCATAAATAAATTTTTTTTTCTTTGATAACAACATCTTCAATATAGACAAGTATTCTTTGACAACAATCTCTGTAGGTTACATATCAAGTATTCTTTGACAATAACCTTTTTAGACTAGACAACTCTCCAAGTGTAAACAATTATTCGTTTATCCCAGCCTCTCCAAGCGTAAATGAGTATTTTTTTTATTCTAGTCTCTCCAAGTGAAATCAAGTATTTTTTTTTTATTTCAATCTCTTTTGACGGAATCAAGTATTATTTGATAACAGTCTCTTACAGACAAGTATTCTTTTATTCTAACCTTTACATGCTACATACCACCAAATACGGATTTTGAATAAGGGTTCTTAACTTAAGTTTTTAACCTTTACGTAGAGAGGAATTTATAAATTAAGTTCACTCAAGGTTCAACCTCTACGTAAAGAGGGTTTGACAAATTGAATTTACTCGTGAGTTTAACCTCTACATAGAGAGATAGTACAAATATTGTTCACTCATGAATTTAACCTCTACACAAGGGAATATACAATTAGCCTCACATGAAGAGATTTACACATTTTGTGCTCACTCTCTAAGACTTGAAAGAATTTGGCTTAGGCTCTTTAAATTTTTCAGCACCTTTGCCATCTTCTCATGAGTTTGCTCATTATCTAAGGCATAGAAGAATTGGGTTTTTCTTAAATATCTTCTGCTTATTCCCTTTAAAAAGCCATTATGAGATCTTCAAAGTTCAACCTTTATATAGAAGAAGATTTGAAATAACTGTTAAATATAGCAGCGTTCAAATCTTCTTTCGATAGTCATCTTGAGCTCTTCAACGTTCTTTTGCATCAAAAACAGTATTGGATACGTCAAATTCAGTGCAAAAAAATGTTTTGATACAAGGTTCAAAGATTTTGAAAAGTTAATCTTCTTTCTGTGACAGGTCTTTGTGTCTGAAACACCTTTTTTGATTTTCGTACTTTTCTTTCTTAAGTATTAGGTTGACCTCTTATGACTTGAATATGAACTCTTTCTTAAAGACACAGTCTATATATATAAGAGTAAAGTAATCAGAGTCTCAGTATATAAATTTAATCATAGACTGATCCTTAGCTTTTGTCTTGTCATGTGCCTGATGATTCATTAACCTATCATTGACTTCGTCTTATGTGTCATGTATTTATCTGTTTCGACATTGTTTGTCTATTGGCACTCTTTGTCGGATTCAAGCTCATTATGTGTTTAGTCTATCTTTGACTTCACCTATTTAAGTTACATGTTTGTTTATCGAAAGATTTCTTTTGTCTTATTCTGAATTTAATAAATCTAATAAACTTATTCATCTTATAAATTTAAATTTTTATCTTAATAATGTAATTATCAAAATTTAAAAATATAATTTTTCATAAAAAATCTTGATTTAACACATTTTTAATAAAATAAAATAAAAAACAAAACTTAACTTAACTTGAATTCACTTAGTTTAGTAAATAAATCTACAACTCATTTAATTATAATATAACTACAAGAGAGATGAGATTATATATATATTAAAAAGACTTATCAATATTTTGTAATAATTTTCTATAAATCAAAGTTAAAATTATTTAATAATTAATCAAAATAATTTATTATAACACATAAAATAATACTAAAATATATATAAATATTAATTATTAAATAATATATTTATAAAATTTTAATTTATATAATATTTTATATATAATATAGAAGATAATATTTATCAATTTAATAATTAAATAAGTCAAATTTAACTAATATTAATAATGAAAAAGCATCAAAGGGCACCATGTTTATTTTTATTGGAAAAAAAAAAAACAAAAGCTATAAATTTAAAAATATGTAATTAAAAACGTAAATTTTTTTCTTAAAAAACATATAATTAAAATTGAATTTAAAGATATTTGAAAAGACTAAAGAGTAAAAACAAATTTTAATAAAATAAGTGAATAGGCAATTAAAAGAAAAAAATAAAGAAAAGAAAAAGGTTCCGGTCCGTTAATACAGTAGGATAGGGCTGGGGGAGAGTGAAGGAATAGGATACGGCTTTTTATCCAAACTCTGTTCAACGTTGATACATTCATTCTCTAAGAAAGATTGGAATTTTCAATTCAATGGCCTCAACCCCGTCGTTGTGTTCCTCTTCTTCTTCTATGTTTTCCACTTCCGTTAAATACTCATTCTCATTGAACCCCAACAAAACTACTCTTCCGTTGTTCCCCGGAAACAAAAACCCTCTTCCCTCTCTTACTCCTTCTATCCCAATTCGAAGGCGCCTCAATGTCATTGCCATGGCTCCTCCTAAACCCAGTGGCAAGGCCAAGAAAGGTAAGCTTCATTTTTAATTCTAACTTAAAATTTAGAAATTTCTATTAATTTTGGTTTTGTGTTGGGAAATGGAAATGCAGTGGTTGGACTTATAAAGCTGGCTCTTGAAGCTGGGAAGGCTACACCTGCTCCTCCTGTTGGACCTGCTCTTGGTTCAAAGGGTGTCAATATTATGGCTTTCTGTAAGGATTACAATGCTAGAACTGCCGATAAACCCGGTTATGTCATTCCTGTTGAAATCACTGTCTACGACGTATGTCTATTATCTCCTCTTTATTTCCTCCTATTTTCCCCTTCCTCAATCCATTTACATTTGTTTTCGTTTTCCCTCTGTAGGATAAAAGCTTTACTTTCATATTGAAGACCCCACCTGCTTCGGTTCTACTTCTTAAAGCTGCTGGTATCTTTTCTACCCTAACATTCATTCCTCCAACTTGTTTCATATTATGTTCTCCTACACTAGTATATGGGTCCTCAAACTTTGACCTTCTCTCTCCTACTAAGTCTCTTAACTATTGAATATACTCACCTTCTATCATAGGAATAAAAAAATAAGAAAAACATGGGTAGTTTGTATTCCAGGAATCAGTTTCTAGAAATATTTCTTTAAGATTTGTAACAAACATGGGTATATAATGTTTTCATACACTTTCCTAGGAATCTTTTTACATGCTCTCAAACAAACGCTCCCCCTTTCTTTGTATCGGTCTAGTTAGTGCCTCCCGTTATTGTCCGTTTCTGACATGATGATGATGAGAGGGACGACTTAGACAGAAGTGATGAAAGTTTAGGAATTACTTATTATTTTTCAATATTTAAGGGACTATGTAGGACAGAGATTGAAAGTTGATGGACCAAATTCATGATATACTCCTAGTGTAATTTGATAGGATAAATTACAATTTGTCCTCCTGTATTTTTTTTAAATTGCTCCCTATACCTTCCGTTTATCAGCATTACATTTACTCCTTCCAAAGGTCTTGGCCTTTTAAAATCAAGAGATTAAGTATAATGTTTGAGGGAGTGTCAGTTTAATGTTTTCTCAAACAATTAGGACATTTAGTGTGAGGGTTAAAGAAACAGATAATATTTGTGGAATATGGCAAAACCTTTGGAATTACCAGTGTAATTTTAAAAATTTGTTATTGCCAATGTCAATATTTATTTATGTGGTGCTTCATTTCAAGATAGAAGAGAGGAATCATCTTTTGTATCTTAATTAAACCCTTGATCACAGATGCATCCTCTGTCATCTTCATGTTTCATTGTATTTTTTCTAGCTCAAAAGTGATTAAGGATCACTGGATCTTAAACTCTATCCCAAGTATAATTCAAGTTAGCTACACTGTGATGAGATGCTCCCATTTCAGAAATTCATGGTCTGCTTAAAATTAAGTAATCTAGCACTGTTGTTGATCTAAAGACCGAAAATTTTTAGAAAAAAAAAAATAAAATTAAAAGACAAACAACTGAAAGATATTTCTCTTTTTCCTTTTCTCAAAGGCAGCAAATGGATTAAAATATCTGCTGGGTTATGGAGTTGAAGAGTGTTTGGCAGATTGAGTTTGGGGTTCAGGAAATACGTAGGTTGTAAATTGAGGAAGGAAATTTGAGTGATTTCAATCAATTGTAATATATCAGATGGACTGCTGGAGGCCGCAAGTGAAACCCAGGCCAGCAGCTACTTCCGTTTTAACTTAACTAAAAAACTGATTTCACCAATCAAATAAGTTTTTATATTTTTTAGTTTATGAAAACTAAAAACAGTTGTGAAAAATGAAATCAAACAGCTCCTTAGTAATTCAGTTTCTTGCTGTATAACCAATTTACCATGGGTTGGAATATACTATCCGGGTTAAAATAATTGTCTGACATAAGAATCTGTACTAATGAATTTGGGTATAAATTTGAAGGATCAAAAGCATGAAATATTTTAGCCTCCTTTTCTTTACATTTCAATTTCCAATGATTTTAAGCTGGACCTGTACATGGGAAAATACTTGTATATTCTAGAGCAATAATCTCAACTGTTGAGATTTGATTTAAATTTATAACACTTTTTATGTTTAATCTAATAATGGTGTGCAATGTCTTTCGTCTCATTACATAAAATTTTCTCCTATACTAGAAAGAAAAGAGTACTTCTTTATGAGGGTTTTATTTACTTATTTAAATTGTGGTTTCACAATGAGGTGGTTAGTTATTACACCCTTTGAGTTTTATGTACTAACCTCATGTCATGGGTTGACTTGGTAATTCTGTATTACAGTTAAAATCTCTATACAGATTATGGAACTACTGTATTGCAGTTAAAATCTCTACACAGATTATGGAACTACGTTTGCTTTTCTACGTGTGAAATTTTATTTACAGTATATTCATGATTGACTCATAGATAGATGTGTTAGGACTTAAGCCCAGGATGATCTATTAGGTGGGAGAACTTATAGGTTTAAATATCACATCAAGTTTTGTTTTCTACTTGACATAGGACTCTTAACAAGATGTCTTTGACTGTAATATCATTCCTAGCATAAAATGCTTTTTACTTCGTTAATTGAAATTCAGTTTTTGAGTGAATAGTCTAGCTTTATTGCTTGCATAATTAGTCTAAATAAAAAAAAATGCAAAGGATATCTTAATGTTATTGATTTGATAGAGCATCAAGCATTTAGGGGGAAAAGCTTATTGTGTTTTCTAGTGAATTAAATGTTCCAAGTTTCAAACCGTCTTATTATATTGATTTGGTATGTAGGGGTAGAGAAGGGTTCAAAAGACCCCAAGGGTGAAAAGGTAGGAAAGGTCACAATTGAACAATTGCGTACAATTGCTGCTGAAAAGCTACCGGACTTGAATTGCTCGACTATCGAATCAGCTATGAGAATTATAGCGGGCACTGCGGCAAATATGGGTATTGAGGTTGATCCTCCTGTTCTTGAACCCAAGAAGAAGGTACTTCTGTAGTAAAGTTTCAGTTTGGTCAAGTGTAAGATGGTCCTTGTTTCCTAAGTTTTTGTCTGTACAAAATCACTCAGGACATTATTTAGTACACTTGTTTTGTCTTCTAAGCAGTTGGAAAACAGTTCTTTTTAGTTATTATTGTATGAATGATTTGTTATTTTTATCTGAAGGAATCAAAGACAAGTACCAAGAGTTCACAATATTTCACACACACAACTCAATCAATTAACCTAGTCTCCCTCAATTGCATGAATGATAATTACATACATGGGTTTCACCTTGGTATCTTAACATAAATTTGATAGCTCATTAATGCAACACAAGTTTGGCGTCCATAGCAGTAACTGCGGCAAGATTTGTGACAGCTAGTGTTGTTCATTTGGGTCATAACATGGAAACTCAATCCAAATTAAATTAATTTGGTTTGTTTAAAAATTAACTAGTTCAAATAAATCGGATTAGGTCATTAACTTGGGGATTCGTTGCAGCTGATCTAAAATGCCTAGTTTAAAATATTTACAATACTCCTAAGTTTGGAGTGTTTCCTCTTACATCTCAATTTTTTCCTAGCATCCTATTTGGATACAAAATTCTCATTTAATCCTTAACTCATTAAACCTGGTTTTCTTCCTCACCCTACTCACATACACCCTCCTCTCCCTCACACTATTCACAAACTCTTTTCGTCAACGAAACCATCCAACATCCTATTTCTCTTTGCTGCACTCATGGTCACAGCAACAATTCCGTCTTGCCCATTTAGCTTTGATGAGCTAAGTAGGTTCTCGACATTGCATTTTATTTGGTCATAGTGTCTTTTAAGGTTCCGTCAAGCTTTGTACAGTAATTGTGTGGTGGGAAAGGGCTTCTCTTTCCATATTTAAATATTCTGGGGTGTGTTTGAGTTATTGATTTAGAAATTTGTAATAAAATTTTATATTATGAATTATCAAATTCTCGGAGGTTCCAGAATTCCCGATCTAAGAAGGCTTAGGAAAGGTGATTCCAAAGTGTCCTAAAGACACAAAACATATAAGTGTTTCTAGATTGATAAATTGGGTTGGTGGAAGAATGTGGGGTTTGCAGATGGATGATTGATATTTTTTTCTTTTATATATTTTTTATAAGTGGGAATGTGTGATTGAAATTAATTTTATTCATTTTTTTTAATAAGTGGAATATTTGATTGAAATTAATTTGGGAAAAGATAATGCTTTTCATAAATTGTGGGCTTCAACAGTTAAACTGATCAAGATCATGCCTGTTAAAAATTAGAAAGGATTCTTAGAGTAAATAGTTATTTTATTTTTGTATTTAAGTTTATACTTGCGTTCCAAGCTTTATAAATAGGACTTTGTACTAAATTTGACACACGTACTCATTATATTGCATTCAATTTTAAAAATAAATTCGTAAAATGATATAGTGGGGAAAAAAGTCATTAAATATATAAGTACTATTTTTTAAATTTTATTTTATTTTCTATCATGTTAAATTTTAAACATATATAAAAATAAATAAATAAATTATCCTATTCTTTAGTTCTGGTCAAAATGTTTAATCTTCTCCCATACGCTCTATTATTTATTTTTAGCAAGTAATTACATGGATAAATTATTTTAGAACGAGTAAAAATAAATAGACCCATATAAATACACAGGCAACTAACTAATTTATTTGTATACGATGGCCAAGATAAGGTTACCATATGATACATATATTTTAAACTTAATTCAATTATATAATTGAGACAATTGTCAAGCCTAAGTCTACTATAGAAAAAAAAAAAAAAAAAAAAAACCTTAACTTTTAGAAATATAAGTGGCTCAGACCGTTTTAGAAATATAAGTGGCTCAGATCATATTCAATGTAGTACAAATTAAGATCTAACTCGATCATGGTTGAATTTGGTTTGATTGAGTTTGTTATTTATTTATTTACTTTTTAATCAATCCAATCCAATCTACTTTTAAGTGATGTATTGAGTAGTTAAATTGACTAATTAAAATTATATTTTATTGGTTTAATATGACTTTTGATCAATTAAGTATGATGATTTTTTTCAAAAAGTGCATTGGTACATTAAGTTTTCGCAAATTAATATCTAGTTAAAGGGAAACGTTAAAATTTTTGAAAGAAATCTATTAAGTGTTGATTGTAATAATGATGTGGTACTACTAGCAAAACAATTCATTTCAAATGATGCCTCTCTGAGAACTAATCCTCGTCAAAGAAAAAACTTAAGAAAGCAAACATTAGAAGAGATTGTACATGTAAGAAAAAATAAAATAAAACACAATTAAAAAGCAAACTAAAGGGTCTTAGCCTCATCAAAGTTTCGCAAAGATTCGTATATTGCTTTTGTGTTCGTTATTTTGCATTTCATTCTTGTGATTTGTTGTTTGGATTTCATAAATAAATATTATTTTTTTGGGATACATGATGTTTGATGCTAGAATTGAGTGTACATGTCTGTGTTTGTATGTGTGGATGTAGTGTGTTATGATGTGATTCATTTGGGGTTTTACAGTTTCATCGATAATTTTTTCTAGGATGATTTCTTTTGTTTGGATTCCATCACAGTAGTTACGAAATTTGTGAACCCTAAGTTGAACTCCGCAATTTGGGGCAAAAAAGAGACCCGAAATTCTTGTGACATGTCTGTGAACCCACAACGGCATCTCTCAAAACAACAGAAATCCCAGAAATGTCTCAACCATGAAACCAACATTGAATTAGGGATGAAAGAGACCCGAATCAGGATGCCTACTTGAACAAGTTAAGTTTTTCATAAAAGAAAACCCAATCATCATATTGTGAACTAACATCTGTCATAAAATGTCCTAGCCATAGTTTTGAGAAGCTATCCGACTCAACTCCAACAAGCTGTCCGACTCAACTCCAACATAATTATTCGGATATAACTGGCTCTTTTAAGTACTAGAATATTTCGCAATTGATCGTCTGTTTACAGTCATTTGCTTCAGGGAACATACTAGCTAAACAATCTATGAAACATTCACCTTAAAAATAATAAAAAATCATTTCCACCGTCACAGAGTGCATTCAATGTTAATAGACGCGTTATTATCTTCAAATGGTCGTTAACATCGAAACATGGACAAAAATGTGCTTATGCGAATACTTCATATATCAATTTGGAAATTTTAAAACTTAATGGATCAAAAGTCACACTAGGCTCATTTTATTATAAAACCCCATAAAAATATAAAAGAAAATTTTTTCAAGGCTAACATTAACATTAAAGATATTATCCTCTTTGAGATGATAAATTTCAGTATTATAAATAGCAAAAATGATTCAACTTTACTAGTTGAAATCGCGTCTGCACATAATTAACATGAACAGCAGTACAAAAAGGTCATTCATACACCAAAAACATGAACAGCAGTATCAAAAACAATTTAGAAAGTCATTCATACACCAATAAATAATAATATATGCATATGAATTCAATTCAAAGCATGTGATTGTGTGATAATGGAATCATCTAATATTGTTATAATAGTAATTTTATAATTAATGTAGGTCAGATTGAGCCATTTTCAATACGTTGAAAGCTGGAAACTCATGAACATGTAACCCAACCTATTTATAATTTGGTTACCTGATTTAAATCCAAGCTAAGTTATATCTGCTTACAGTCCAGCTTCCATCTAACAAATTAAACTTGAAATATTTAATGAATACCTCAACTCATTTCCTCTTCAAATTTCACCGTTGGAAAGGGGCAATTAAACGTACTAATCAAGGATGAAATTTTGCTCACATAGACTAGAAAAAAGTATATGCAACTAACAACCATAACTGCAACAAAATGTAATATATTACAAGTTTAAAACTATTGTAACAAAAGATTTACCCTTTTAGATGTAATTGATTACACTAATGCCCCCTTCAGATTTTGGGCTAATACTCAAATAATTCTTACCTTTTTTTTTGTATGCCTATGATAACCACCCTTAAGGGCGGTGTAATGTATGAGAAGAGTATTAGTGTAATACATTCAATACCAGTATAATGTTTTTTAAATAATTAAGGATGTTTGTGCAATCACACAAAAGGGATGTGAATGTAATTCACTCTGACTTTTATGAATTTTATGAATGAGTGAAAATAATACTCATATAAAAGATTAGATATGATTCAGAAGACACATCAATCTAAATAGCCGCTCGTACCCGCTCCGGGGGCTTCTTATTAGAACATAAATTCATCTAAGGAAACTGAGCGGAAAATAAACATGAACGAATCACAAGGAGCATACACTAGTACACTAGTTGTATAATAATAAGCAAAAATGCATAATTGTCAATTAAAATGGAAAACAAAAAACGGGGTGAGAAAGGAACCCGCGGAACACATAATCTCCAACGTCTATAAATTGGTTCTCATAATGTTGAGCAACTAAAAGATTTACCAAAGTTGTCCAATTCATTGAGAACCACTAAATAACGCTTTGCTAATTATACCTGTGGCTTCAATATATCGATCTACGCACCTTGAGATGCAACTGCTTTCACCCCCACTCAGACTTGAACTTGGTTTTGTGACACATTTGTCGAAACACTTTCTTCCCACTGTCTACAAAATAAACAGCAATGGCAAGGTGAGTGTAATTGTAGCATATGAGACACTTGAACAAAATATAACTAGTCAATTATCCCCTCATTACCCCAACCCAGAAGATACTTTTCAAGAATTAGCGAACCGTTACATGAACGGATCAAATCAATCGCACCTTAAGACTTTTCAATATTTGAAAGCATCAGTTATCCGGTGCATATAATAAAAATCAATTCATGTGACCAAGTGTAATGCATCTTTCTATATGATGCAAAAGCCATCATCAATCACATGATACAGAGACTGTACTCTTCATTCCTATTCTGCCCTATACTAGAACTAAAACTACTTTGATTGAAAAATGATTGAGGTTAACTAACAGAAAATAAAGGGGAAAGTAAATACCTCAAGAAATTGTTGAGCATATTCCAAGGCAAGTTGACTCTTCAACTGGTTTTTGAGATCCTGCGCAGATAATTGCTGCGACGAACCACGCGATGAACTTGAGAATGAATCCATAGCTTCGGGACTTACTACACTATTCTGCTTTCTGAGAAATTGCACTCTTTCTTATGTTTGCCGCCTCCCCTTCGTAATACCCTTTCCCTAAAACCCTAATTCACTATTTTTGTGGGAACTCATGTTCTTTCTCTCCACGTTACTCAGCCGTTGGATACATCTAACGGTATTTATTAAAATTTGTAGAAAGTGAACCGGTGTACTCTTGATCATTATTAAGATTTTTAAAATTAATGACTAATATTATTAATAATTTTAATTATTATTAAAAAATTTAATTATTAATTTTTAAATCAATAAATATAATTATATTTTATTCCTTAAAATATAGTTTTTGTCACATTAAGATAGAAATCACATTCTAGAAATCCATTCCTTAAAATATTATTATTATTATTATTATTATTATTATTATTATTATTATTATTATTATTATTATTACCTAACATAGTTACATTATTTGTTTCAGCGTATTATTACATTGTGTTTTAGTTATTATTTAAAAAAAATAAAATGATACTTTTGAAAGATTTTTTACTTTATAAAATTAATATGTTAATTTAATTAACTGAAAATTTAAAATTATTTCTAAAGATAATTAATTAGCACTTTTAATTTTTAGTTTTTTTTTAAAAAAAAATATGCTTAAATGATTGTTAAAAGGAAAACAAGTTTATGCTTAAAAAGAATATGTGAGATACACTAGGAATGTTAGATAATCTTAATGGATGGGGAGATTTTTCTCGCTCTATTGTTATAGTTAATATATGTTAAATTCAAGGTTAAGGTTTAAGTCAATTATCCCAGGGGTAATGTGGACTCTAAAGTACAGGTAATTCCAAAATCATGTTGTACATGTTCGGATACTCAAAGACAAGAAGAGAAAAATTTAAAAAAGATGACACTAGGATCAAGTTTTAGTTTTTACATGTCAAATTTATTCGGATGACATTATGGATGACATTATATTGATTGTTTCTCTTTCCATATATATAATTTTTGTGATTTTTAAAACTTAGAAGAAACTTATTTATGCTCGAAAATCTTAAACACATTCATACATATTTAAGAAAAATGATTTTTTGTTGAAGTCCATTAAAAGTAAGGTGTTTTTTTATTTAACCAATTACACAACCTTATAATCAATTATATAGTGCTAAAATAAACTTAAATATTTTTCTTTAATCGATTACGAACTTCTACAATCAATTACATTGTTTTCATCATTTCTTTTAATTCAATCCATGTTCTAAAAATTCTCTTAGAGGTGAATCAAATTTCTTGTGTGGGTTAATTTGTAAAGTAACTCACACAAAAATTTTAATTCACCCGCAACTAAGGGTTAAAGATTTTACACAAGTTTGTGTAACTGTAAATAAAATTTTACACATAAAAAAAGAGATTTACAAAGAAATATAGCAAAAATTCTTTTGAGAGATTAAGAAATCAAAATAAAGTGTTTTGAGTTTGTAGAGTAATCTCTATCGTTAACCTTTAATCTTTGGACTTTATATAAATGATGAGCTTGAGGTAACCATTAGACTTAGCTGCTTCAAATCTTCATTCATTTGTTACAAGCGTGTTGCATGTCTATTTACATTAAATGCTTCTGCATAAATTATCTTATCAGAGTTGACAACTTTATTCTTTGGTAGTTAAAGAATCCCAAAAAAGTATAACTTATTTTCTACTGCTAATCATCAAGTATAAGAAGTTTCATTTGTTTTTATTTGACTCGTCTTTTAATGTAAGGAGTAAATAGATATCTGTTAGATCAAGATGAAGAATTTCGTCTAAGGTTTTGATGTTTACAAGACAAACGGAACTTTCTCAGACGGAAGTTATGCGAGCAAGTCAGACGGAACATGCACAGACGGAAGAAGACTCCTCAAGCTGAAGTCTTTCGTCTGTCCCAAGAGTGAAGTCATCAGACGATAGGATGAGACGAAACAACAAAGACTGAAGGCATATATCGTCTATCCAAAAGTGAAGCAAAGTTGAGTCATTTGCGCCAAGATTTCAAATCTGAAGAAGTACTCATGAGAAGTATCCAAGATCAGTATAGGGATTCGAGCTTTCCATACAAGTCAAAAAGGTCTTCACCTTTTGTCAAAGTCTCTGTACAAGTCAGAAAAGGTATTGCGCGCGCAATCTAGTCCTCTATATCCGCTGCGTTCTACATCAATCAATCAAGTACAACTGACACCTTTTGGAAAAGCTCTCAAGAGATATCTCAACGACTCTCAACGGCATTCAAATGAGTCTAACGGCTAATTGAAGAAGATGCATATATAAGAACTTCACTACATCAGAATTCAGTGGGCAAATACGCTTCTCTCAATCTATCTTCTGAAGATTTTGCTCAAAATTCTGTGATTGTGCTTATTGTAAAAACCCTCTCTGCGTAGAGGAAAACACTTGTTTTAAAACATCTTTTCAAAATCCACTTGTGGTGTTTTAGCCTGAGGAGGCTGTGTCCCAAAGAATACCTTTGTATTAGCCTGTGGAGACTGAGTTCAAAGAATACCTTGGTAGTTTAGCCTGAGAAGGCTGGGATCAAAGAATATCTGTGTAATAGCCAGAAGTGGCTGGGTGCAAATAATACTTTTAACCATTTCACGGTTTGTAGTGAAAACTCAGTAGTTGCTGGGTAACTGGACGTAGTCTTTAATAGACAAACCAGTATAAAAATACTTGTGTTTTTATTATCTTAAGCTATTGACTAACTCGGGATAATCATACTCTAACGTCTGTTCATTAAAATCAATCTTTGAAAGATTAAGACTGTTTCGTCTGAACCCTTTAAACTCACAGACGAAAGGAACAAATTTTTTTAAGTAACACAATTCAACCCCCCTTCTTGTGTTTTATCTTTTACAGTTTGGTATCAGAGCTCAGCCTCTAAGGGTTGAGCGCTTAACAACTGCTAGAGGAAAAGATCCAACATGGATTCACAAGGACCTTCATTTCTATCCAGGAGGAGCCGATGAACAAACCTCCAAAGATTCTCTGGAGATGATTATCCTTACCGGGCCGACGAATGGAGATGTACATCAAATCAACCCAATACAGATTATGGAACATAATCACCACAGAGATATTCCCATTGTAAAGCGTAAGGAGATTGGGAAGTGAAGAATATTCAATCATGGAATTGAATAATAAAGCTAGATACGCTGTTCTCATAATGCGCACTATCCGAATCGAATACAACAAATTTTGTGCCTACAAAACTGCTAAAGAACTATGGGATGCTCTCAAAATCTCATATGAAGGCACTGAGGACATCAGAATGAGAAAATCTGCCACTCTTCAAAGAGAATATGAAATGTTCTCTATGAAGAAAGGAGAGTCAATCGATATGATGTTTGGAAGATTCCAAACAATATTGAATGGACTCACTACTCTTGGAATCACCTTCACAAAGGCCCAGAACAATATGAAGATTCTGGATAGTCTCCCACCTCCTTGGGAAGCTATGTCCACGACCATCTCTGTGGGAAGGGACATGAAGACATTAACTCTAAATGAGTTAATTGGAGCATTAAGGGTACATGAGGTACTCTTATGTAAAAGAGACAAAATCAAGGTTCAAGAGCCAATAGCTCTTCGTCGTCACAACATCACCCCCAAAGAAGAATCACAAGAAGGATAGAAAGAAGAAAATGCAGATTTCAAGGCCGACTCAATGAGATCCGAATCGTCTGATAATCGTCTGAAGATAAAATTTCTCTTATGGCAAGACGGTTCAAAAAGATGATGATGAAGAAAGGTAGAGGTCAACGTTTCTTCAAAAAGAGAGAGAAGAAGCTCTCTGAAAAATCATCAAACAAGGAGGAAAGCACAGAGATTGTGTGCTATGAATGCAGAAGACCGGGGCATATGAGGTTAGAATGTCCCAAGCTGAAAAAGAGGTAGAACCCTCAAAAAGGTAAAGGAAAGAAGAGCTTACTGACTTGGGAAGATCTTGATAGTGAAAGCTCAGAGGAATCCACCGAAGAAGAAGAAACTGCTAATATTTGCCTCATGGCTGGAGACACTGTCTCATCAGAGGTAACTGAATCTGAAACTTCTTCATCCTCCTCATCTGAGTCTGAGTCAGAATCAGAAGAGATTTCATATGATACACTTTTGGCCAACTCACATTTTATTGCTAAGCAATACAAAGTATGCAAAGCCAAGTTAAAACAAACCTTGGAAGAAAATGCTGCTTTGAGAACTAAAAATGAGTTTCGTTAAAGGAGGTATCGATGAAAAATCATCTGAGTCTGAAAAGGATCATCTTATTTCTAAAATTGAAAGATTGAAGAAAGAAAATGAATCCTTACTCAAAGACTTAACAAAGTTCACTAAGGGATCCTCCATGCTAGAAAATATTTTAAAATATGGGAGATCTCTGTCTGACAAAAGTGGACTTGGTTATGTTGAAGAGTCAGACGAAGTGAAAAACAATTTTGTTCCGTCTGTTCACAAAAAGAAGATAAAAAATTATAACAAGGTTTCTAACAATTACAAGAAGGCTAAAATTACAAACAAAAAGAAACCTTTTGTAACTAACAAAAAAGGACCCAAAAAGATTTGGGTACCAAAGTCACTCATAATTCCTGTTGCAGATATCCTTAATAGGAAGAGAGAAGACTTCAAGCTGGTACCTGGACAGTGGATGCTCACGACACATGACGGGAGACCCGTCTATGTTCCAAGACCTCAGACCAAGTAAAGGGTCTGTCTCCTACGGTTCTGGAAAAGGTAAAATTCTTGGTATTGGACTGTTGGTAAGACACTCAATCCACTTATCCAGAATGTGTCTTATGTTAAAGGTCTTAACTTCAATCTACTTAGCATAAGTCAATTTTGTGACGATGGATATGAAGTAGTCTTTAACTCGATGAATGTATAGTAAAAAACAAAGACAAATCCATTCTTTTTTGTTGGGAAAAGAAAGAATAACCTTTATGAGGTTTGCCTTTCGACCTTAGTGATCGAATGTAACATGTTTAATTTCAACAGACGATGAACGAGATATTTGGCACAAAAAAGCTTGGACATTTAAGTCTCAAGTATATTTCAAAAATTTCTAAAAAGGATCTTGTAAAAGGTCTCTAAAAATATCTTGGAAATCCAATCGTTCGTGAATCTTGTCGGATGGGAAACAACTCAAAGCTTCTTTTAAATCTAAAAATGTTGTTTCCACGACAAGACCGCTAGAACTGTTACACATTGATCTCTTTGGACCTACTCAGACTGAAAGTCTTGGAGGAAAGAGATATGGATTTGTGATTGTAAATGACTATACTAGATTCACATGGGTATACTTCCTAGCACATAAACATGAGTCATTCAAGTGTTTTTGAAATATTCTGCAAACGTGTTCAAAAAGAAAAAGGAATATGTATCAAGGCCTCGCAAGAAGCGATCATGGAACGAATTTGAAAATTCGAAGTTCAAAGCCTTTTGTTTTGAAAATGGTATATTTCATAATTTTTCGTCTCCAAGAACTCCCCAGCAAAATGGAGTTGTGGAAAGGAAAAATCGTACTTTACAAGAAATGGCTAGAACTATGTTGCATGAAAGCTCTCTCCCTAAATATTATTGGGCAGAAGCAATTAATACTTCCTGTTATATTCAAAACAGAATATTGATAAGACCAATATTGAATAAGACTCCATATGAACTATGGAAAGGAAGAAGACCCAACATTTCTTACTTCCATCCTTTTGGATGCGAATGTTTCATCTTAAACACCAATGATCAACTTGGTAAGTTTGATTCAAAAGTGGTAAAAGGATTCTTTCTTGGATATTCCAATACATCTAAGGCCTATAGAGTATTTAACTCTAAGACGCAAGTTGTAGAGGAATCAATTCATGTAAAGTTCCATGATAACTCAAAGGCTGATAAGGAAACATCAGACCTAGAAAATTTATTTGATAATTTGCAGATTAACTCTTCTGGTCAAAGTTCAAGTCAAAATGATAAACAAGGGTCAAACGAAACAAGAGCAGAAGATAGAAGCACAGACAAACCATCTTCGTCTGATACTCATCAACATGAAGATCAAGCCCTTGCGAGAGCATGGAAGTTTGCGTCTAACCACACAGAAGATCTTATCATTGGAGATAGGAATCAAGGTGTTCAAACTAGATCCAAGCTGAAGGAATCGTCTGGATATGCTCTTGTGTCAAACATAGAGCCGAAGAATGTAGAAGAAGCTCTACAATATAACGACTGGATTTTAGCTATGGAAGAAGAGCTAAACGGTTTTATTTTAAATGATGTTTGGACCTTGGTGGAGAAACCAACAAACAAAAGCATTATTGGAACTAAATGGGTTTTCAGAAACAAACTTGATGAAGATGGAAAAGTGGTAAGAAACAAAGCAAGGTTAGTAGCTCAAGGCTATAATCAACAAGAAGGTATAAATTTCACTGAAACCTTTGCCCCTGTAGCTAGATTAGAAGCTATTAGAATTTTACTTGCTTTTGCTGCTCATAAGAATATCATCTTATATCAAATGGACGTAAAAAGTATTTTTCTAAATGGTTTTATTGAAGAGGAAGTATACGTAAGACAACCCCCTGGATTTGAGAGTTCATCTCAACCAGATCATGTTTTCAAACTAAAAAAGGCACTATATGGTCTTAAACAAGCTCCTCGAGCTTGGTATGAGAGACTAAGTTCCTTTCTTCTTCAAAATGGTTTTTCAAGAGGGAAAGTGGATACTACACTCTTCAAGAAAAGCGTTTTAAAAGACTTTATTATTGTTCAAATATATGTAGATGATATAGTCTTTGGAGCAACTAACGAATCCTTGTGCAAGGATTTCTCTAAGCTAATGCAGGAAGAATTCGAGATGAGCACGATGGGAGAACTGAAGTTTTTCTTAGGACTTCAGATCAAACAGACTGAACGAGGCATATATATCCATCAACAGAAGTATACAAAGGAGCTTCTAAAGAAATTCAAAATGGAAAATGCCAAACCTATGAAAACTCCCATGCATTCATCTAGAGCAAGTTTTAACAAAGACGAATCAGGTAAGATCGTTGATCAGACGGTATACAGAGGTATGATTGGATCTCTTCTCTATCTAACTGCTAGTAGACCTGACATTATGTTTAGTGTCTGTCTATTTGCACGCTTTCAATCTGATCCTAAAGAATCACATTTGCAAGCTGTTAAACGTATCTTAAGATATCTTGTTGGAACCACTAATCACTCTTTGTTTTATAAGAAAAATAGTGATTTCAGTTTAAATGGCTATTGTGATGCTGATTATGCTGGAGATAAAGTGGAGAGAAAAAGCACAAGTGGTGGATGCCAATTCCTTGGATCATCACTAATCTCTTGGTCAAGCAAGAAGCAAAACTCCATTGCACTCTCAACCACCGGGCAGAGTATATTCTTCGCTGGCAGGTGTTGCTCACAATTACTGTGGATAAAACATCAACTTGAGGATTACTCCAGGTTTGAAAATCATATACCAGTATTTTGTGATAACACAAGTGCAATAAATCTCAGCAAAAACCCTATTCAACATTCAAAAGCCAAACATATTGAAATTCGTTTTCATTTTATAAGAGATTATGTTCAAAAAGGTATTTTCGATATACAGTTTGTACAAACTGATTTTCAATAGGTTGATATATTTACAAAAGCTTTAGACGAAACTCGCTTTAATTTCATTAAAGAAAATTTGGGAATTATTTCTTTAGTTGATTAAGTTTCTCTTTCGTCTGAGTATTTTATTTCGTCTGAGGATTTTATTTCGTCTGTACATTTATTTATATTTTCGTGTTAAGACGAAACTTTGCGTCTGATCAAGTTGAATCAGTCTGAGGAAATTCAACAGACGCAAGGATATTATTTAATTATTTTTAAGTTAAGTGTGCAGGGACAAATTAAAGATAGCAATAAATGTGTCTGTCATTTATTGCACTATTCTAGGACTCTGAAAGGCACGCGCCGTGAATTGCAGTAGTCAAATCAATCATTGAAAAGGAAATGATGTGGACACGTCAAATTAGGGACGGTTTTCAAAATCTCTTTTGTCTGATGAATCACAACCATTTTCTATTTGCCTATAAATATTCTTAAAAATTTTACATTTTTACTCTTTACTGCATTCACATTCTCTCTGAACTTATTACTCACAAAAACTTAATATTCTCTCTTTTTACAAAACCCACAATGGCCGCCAAGAACACCAAAGCAACCGAAGCCACTTTCTTTGCTCAAGACTTGTTCTTGCCTAGCAAGTGGATTTCGAGAGAAACAAAGAAACATCTCTCCCGACGAGTTGCCAAGATTCGACTCACACCATTTGGATGGAGTTTGCCGCTATGAGAGGGGAATGGCTGATGGAGGCATACGCTGAGTTTTGGAGCGATGCTAGGGAGTTCGAGGATGGTATTGTCGGTACTATCGACAACAAGGAGTACATCATCACTGTAGACTCCATTGCTGAAGCCGGCAACTGCAAGGCTGAAGGGCGCTTCTATAGCCCTGATTGGATGAAGATAGAGTCTGAAGAACATGTAGATAAGATTATCTACGGGAAGATCCGCGACTCTGAAGATCCTAAGTTCTTCAGATCAGGGAACCTCTGTCCCACGACAAGAATCATCCACAACCTCCTCTACAACATCTTCACTCCACGAACAGGCTCTCGTGACAACGTAAGTACTCAAGACAAATTCTGCATCTTTTACTGTCTGAGGAAAGCAAGGATGAGCCTCCCTCATATTATTCTCGACCACTGGGTAAGTGCGTTGAAGAATAGAAACATCCGTAGGAAGAGCAGCATTCCTTACGCCACCCTCTTCACCAAAATTATCAGAATTAAGCACGTTGCTGCCAAGCCAAAAGGTAAGACGATATCCCCTAGTGAAGTTGAAGGGGCCAAGATATCGTCTGAGGGTGTTCCGTCTGTGAAGATTCTCACAGACGAAGAAAAGCAGAAGAAAGCAGCTGAAGAGAAAGCTAAAGCAAATCAAATTTCTCTTCAAAAGGCTGCTAAAGGCAAGGAGAAAATGAAGCAGAAGCTAGCGTCTGTCATTGTTGGCGAGACAGACGAAGAAAAACAGTTGAAAGAGGCCAAGAAAGTCTCTATGCTGCTTCATGCTGAATGAGAAAGAATCTTTCTCGAGAGCGTTATGGGCATTGGATCGTCTGAGGTTGCGTCTGCTCCAGCAATTTCAGAGGGCATGAATAGTGAAGAAACGGCCCAGATCCAAAAAGATAATGCCCAACTTGCAGAGGAGTTGGAGACGATGCTAAACGAGGAAGTCTCTACAATGGAGGTCTCTCCATCAACAACACTCCAAGACGAACATAGGGCAACACCATCTGCTCCTATTGTTGCGTCTCCTCTGAACGCTGCCCTTGCACAGACGTTACCTACTGTGTCTGAGGAAGCATCCCACCAACAGACGAAGGAGATTCCGTCTGAAGATGAAGTTGTGATTGAAGATATAAGTTCTTCGTCTGATGAAGAACATCTTGAAGTCATCAAGGTGGATGCATCATGGGGGGGATCACATGCTGAAGTTGTAAATCCAGAAGATCTACCTCCCAAGCACAAGATAGACTATTCGTTTCTCAATGAATTAGTCATGAGGCGCTTCGCTGAGAGCACTTGTGCTGAGAGACTAGTCATGCCTGACTGGGTTATTGGAGAGAAGCATGAAGAAATCTCCATTGATGGTGAATCGTCTGAGTCTGCTACAGATGGTCACTTAGCAGACGATGAAGACTGCTATATCAGAGACACTCCCTACATTGAATTGAAGAACCCATATCAGTACATAGGCAAGAAGGGTTTTCAGTTGGGGAGATTTGTCAATCCCATCTTATACCATAAACCCTTGAAGCCAGTGGACTTCAAAGAAGACACCATCTACTCTCCCGAAGAGCAACGCGAATGGATGAAGCGTCTGCCCTGGGACACACTGGCCGCTCTAGACATCAAGGGGTTAGAAGATATACAGAGGTACAAGGATCACTTAGCTGAGTCACAGATTGAAGGACCAGCTCTAGGCTATGAACCCCACATCCCTTTCAGAGAAAACATCAAGTGGAGGGTTCAACACGAGATCAATGCACCTGCATTTCACCATTGCAGATATGGAGATTCTGGCTCCACAATCTATGAGCCAAGGGATTGCTCACATTGGCATCTCGACGCCATAGACCGCCATGATCTAGTACCATTCACGATTCCCATGAATCAGACGGAGTATGTAGGTCTAGGACATACTTTGGGAATTGTTCTCCCTTGGACAAGACCCCATTGCTTAGGGATCAGACCCTGCTACTCAATCCTCCTCAACGAGTTTGAAGATCCAGAAGTGTTCGCTCATGCTCTTCCAGAAGACTACAACTTATCTTTCAAGTTGATGGCCGGTGCCTATAGAAGGGAAGCAAAAGCTAGATCCACTTCCTTCTACCATGTTGAAAGAGAAGCAAAGAAGGAAAAGAGAGACTGCCCCTTCTTGGTGGGTTCACAGTTCTCTTCCCTGGTTTTAGACAAAACAAAGTATATTATAGTCTTAGACCGAAAACGACCTTGCTTGGTCAAGTTTTTGGCTAAGGGTAAAGAAAAGAAGCTTCCATCTGTCTCCAGAACCTTCAAATATGCAAGGCACATCCCCCGGCGTCTTCCGTCTGCTACCTATTCACACCTCAAGGCTGTTCAAACGCAAGCCTCAAGCCCTATCAATCCGAAGATACAAAGGATGATAGAAGATCATGAAGCCACTTCTGCTTTCTGCTCTGGAACCTCATTTGATGAGGATTCTACCGTCTGTGGCAGGGTGTTTCCTGGTGAAGCTTTTGCGTATACACATCCATCTCAAGAGCATCCGGATCTTGAAGTTTCTATTCCCACGAAGGTGTACTCATGGCAATGGGAAAGGGACTTCACGGCTTACCTCACTCTTCCACTCTTCACCTTGCGTCTGAAGAAGACTCCAACAGTGCTCATCATTGATGACACTATACCTACAGTGGAAGAACCTCAAACACCGCTGGTACAAGTTGATGATTCGGTGGAGGTCGCTGACATAGTTGAGGTTGCTGAGGCTGAAACTAAAGGAGCTGAGGAGTATAACACTCTAAAGCGAAAGTATGATGCCTTGGAAGAGGATTGCGAGCACTTGAAGCTAAAGAATAAGGAGCTTGAGGACAATCAAGCCTCACTCTCATCTGAAGTGCAGCAGCTGAAGGACATAGTCATGAGCCTTCTGCACAAGAAGCCCAAGCATTCTTCTTGATCGCTTTGTTTTGATGATTCTCAGCCCAAGGGGGAGAGAAGAATATCTCAAGAAAAAAGAAAGGCAAGGAAATATGTATCGTCTGAAGGGGAGCAAGAGCAAGAGAACAAAGCAAAGTTTCGTCTGAGGGGGAGCTATCGTCTAAGGGGGAGAAACTTTAAATTTTTTTTGTATTGTATTGTTTTTAATTCTTTTGTAAAGAACACACATGTAATTCTTTTATTTGTTTTCTGTATACATGTGTAATAATGTATAAGGCTTACATCACATTGATGTAACAATTCTTTTAAAAAGAGGTATTTTTAAAAAAACATCGTCTTGATGTAAATCTGACTTGCATATTATCTGTGATTTCTAACATTGTTTAATGCAGATATCTTCTTGAGAAAGATTATTGGTATGGTCTGCAATCATCAAAAAGGGGGAGATTGTTAGATCAAGATGAAAAATTTCGTCTAAGGTTTTGATGTTTACAAGACAGACGGAACTTTCTCAGACGGAAGTTATGCGAGCAAGTCAGACGGAACATGCACAGACGGAAGAAGACTCCTCAAGCTGAAGTCTTTCGTCTGTCCCAAGAGTGAAGTCATCAGACGATAGGATGAGACGAAACAACAAAGACTGAAGACATATATCGTCTATCCAAAAGTGAAGCAAAGTTGAGTCATTTGCGCCAAAATTTCAAATCTGAAGAAGTACTCATGAGAAGTATCCAATATCAGTATAGGGATTCGAGCTTTCACATACAAGTCAAAAAGGTCTTCACCTTTTGTCAAAGTCTCTGTACAAGTCAGAAAAGGTACTGCGCACGCAATCTAGTTCGCTATATCCGCTGCATTCTATATCAATCAAACAAGTACAACTGACACCTTTTGGAAAAGCTCTCAAGAGATATCTCAACGACTCTCAACGGCATTCAAATGAGTCTAACGGCTAATTGAAGAAGAGCCTATATAAGAACTTCACTACATCAGAATTCAGTGGGCGAATACGCTTCTCTCAATCTATCTTCTGAAGATTTCGCTCAAAATTCTGTGATTGTGCTTATTGTAAAAACCCTCTCTGCGTAGAGGAAAACACTTGTTTTAAAACATCTTTTCAAAATCCACTTGTGTGGTGTTTTAGCCTGAGGAGGTTGTGTCCCAAAGAATACCTTTGTATTAGCCTGTGGAGGCTGAGTTCAAAAAATACCTTGGTAGTTTAGCCTGAGAAGGCTGGGATCAAAGAATATCTGTGTAATATATTTTAAGTAGCTGGGTGCAAATAATACTTGTAACCATTTCACAGTTTATAGTGAAAACTCAGTAGTTGCTGGGTAACTGGACGTAGTCTTGAATAGACGAACCAGTATAAAAATACTTGTGTTTTTATTATCTTAAGCTATTGACTAACTGGGGATAATCATACTCTAACGTCTGTTCATTAAAATCAATCTTTGAAAGATTAAGACTGTTTCGTTTGAACCCTTTAAACTCACAGACGAAAGGAACAAATTTTTTTAAGTAACACAATTCAACCCCATTTCTTGTGTTTTATCTTTTACAATATCTCATGCTTAATATGAACAGGGAAAGTCAACATATACAAGATGAAATACATTGATAAGTAGCTTAATGTTTAAAAGTAACTATTAGGAGAAATACTTGTCTTTCGTTATGTGCAGTGAACTTTATATAGTCTTCATTAGTTTGTACCATAAACTAAGCTACTGTCTAATTTAACACTCAACTCATTATAATTATTCATTCGTCTACTCTTTATGAAGTCCAAGACTCTAAGTAACACATGCATACATCTCTATTCAGTCGTTACTCAGAATGTTCTAAAGGTGGAAAGAGATTTCAAATTAAACCTCTACAACACGAAAAATAGTTGTACGTTTTAGTGAAATCTCTGAGTGAATCAAGTCAAAGGCAGATCTCATGCTGACAACCGCTGACTTTCATTAAATGTTCTGATTGCTCACTCTGCCAGATGTGAAAGTACCCAAGACAATGACTAACGGTAACATCTACAGTCTAACGGTTACTTCACGCAAGCACCTATAAAAGGACTTCATCCTTGCGAGTTCAAGTTGGCGAACTACTTTGATCAAGAACATATACATACTCGCTCAAGCTCCCAAGAAAATAGTTTTGCTCGCCACAAAATTAGAAAGAAACTTCATTGTAAAATCCCTCTCTGTGTAGAGGATATTTTCTATTTGAACTTATTGTAAGCAACTGTTGTGGTAATCTTGTAGTCTGAGGAGGCTAAGTGTTTAAAGAATACCTTGCATTAAGCCTGCGGAGGCTGGTAGTCCAAGGAATACCGTGAGTCTAGCCTGTGGAGGCTGAAGTCCAAATAATACCTTTTTTAGCCTGAGGAGGCTAAGTGTTGAAAGAATACCTTGGTTAGCCTGTGGAGGCTGTGTTCAAAGAATACCTACCTGGGTTTAGCCTGCGGAGGCTAGGGTCAAAAAATACAGTTTTAGACTAAGAAGACTGTGTTCAAAGAATATCTGTATTATTAGCCAGGAGTGGTTGGGTTCAAAGAATACTCTTAGTGGAACCTCAGCAAGTTGCTGGGTAACTGGACGTAGTCTTGAATATATGAACCAATATAAAAATATTATTGCTTTGACTATTTTTTATTTACTTACTAACTGTGGATAACAACCTAAACTGAATTCTTAATTAAAATCAACCTTTAAAAGAGAAGTTTAAGTTTGTGTCTGATTCAACGTTTTTAACACAAACGCAAATCGCATCGTCTGAAAAAATTTTAATTGATAAGCACAATTCAACCCCCTTCTTTCTGTATTTATATTTTACAGGTTTGGTACCGAGCTCAGCCTCTAAGGGTTAAGCGCCTAACAGTTGCTAGAGGAAAAGATCTAGAATGGAGACCTCTAAGACGATGCTGATAGCAGAAGGATCTTCTATGAACAAACCTCCAGCTTTCTCTGGAGATGATTATCCATACTGGGCAAACAGAATGGAGATGTACATCAAGTCTACCCAATATAGACTCTGGAAGATCATTACTGAAGGAGATATTCCCTAACTAAAACCTGAAGCACAATGGGAAAATGAAGAATACGCTATAATGGAATTCAACAACAAAGCTCGTTATGCTATAACATGTGCGTTATCCAAGATAGAATATAATAGATTTTGTGCCTACAAAACCGCTAAGGAACTCTAGGATGTTCTCAAGATATCTCATGAAGGAACTGAGGATGTCAGACTCAGAAAAGCTGCTACCCTTCAACGAGAATATGAGATGTTCTCCATGCAGAAAGGAGAATCTATAGATGGAATGTTTGGAAGATTCCAAACCATTCTAAATGGATTAACTGCTTTTGGCATCACCTTCTCTAAAGCCCAAAGCAACATGAAAATACTTGATAGTCTTCCTGCTCCATGGGAAGCCATGTCAACTGCTATATTTGTTGGCAGAGACATGAAAACCTTAACTCTAGATGAACTCATTAGTAATCTAAGAGTACATGAAGTTCACCTAAGTAAGAGGGAGAAAATCAAGGTCAAAGAATCTATTGCTTTGCCCCTGGTTGATGAAGCTCAAAAAGAAGAGTCCAACAAGAAAGATAAAAAGAAACTTAAAATACTCAAAGCTGACTCAATTGAATATGATGATTCAGAAAAATCAACAGATGATGAAATCTTCTTGATGGCTAGGAGATTCAAAAGAATGATGATGAAGAAAGGTCGTATTCAAAGATTCTTCAAGAGAAATGACAGACGGTTTCCTGAGAAACCTCTCAACAAAGAAGAAGAATCTGAAGTTGTCTACTATGAGTGCAGAAAACCAGGGCATATAAAAATCGATTGTCCAAGATTGAAGAAGGGATGGAATCCCAAAAGAGATGATAAGAAGAAAATTCTTCTTACATGGGAAGACCTCGACACTGAAAGCTCAGATGATTCTGGAAAAGAAGAAATTGCAAATATATGTCTCATGGCAGGAGACTTGACTCCATCTGAGGTAAAAATTTTGAACAAATCTCTTCCATCATTATTAGACTCAGATTTAGAAGAGGAAGATATTTCCTATGATGTTCTTCTTGCGAACTCTCAGTTTATAGCTCAAGAATATAAATCTTGCAAAACCAAGTGAAAACAACTTACAGAAGAAGTCTCAAGACTAAAAGCTATAAATGAAAGTTTATCAAAAAAAGGAACTTCAGACGAAGCATCATCTGAAGATGAATCTAAAAAGAATCATCTTCGTCTTGAAGTCAAAAGACTAAGAGAAGAAAATGATTCTCTGAAAAAGGATCTAATCAAGTTTACATCGAGCTTTTCCAAGCTCAAAAATATTTTAACTTATGGAAGACCTCCTTCTGATAAAAGTGGACTTGAATATGATCCAAGTACAGACGAAACAAAGTCATCAACTATTTTGTCTATACGTAGAAACATGCATACAAATTATAATAGGGTTTCAAATGTCTATAAAAGTCATCTAAAGACTTTTAACATGAGAAAACCCTCCACTAACAAAGCAGGACCCAAGAAGATTTGGGTACCAAAATCACAAATTATTCCTATTGCAGATATCCTCAATAGAAAGAAAGAAGGATTTAAGCTGATATCTGGACAATAGATGCTCGCGACATATGACAGGAAGTCTGTCTATGTTCCAAGACCTCAGACCAATTAAAGGGCCTGACTCATATGTAGGTGGAAGGCGGTGGTGGAGCTGGTGAAGGTGGTCTGGAGGATCCTGATGGTGGTGGTGATGATGGTGCGGTGGTCATTGGCTCATCAGAATATGAGTCTGCCTTTGGTTATGCTTGACCCTCCTCATAAAGGCATGATATGTTGGAGAATGCAAAAAGGCGAGGAGCAGGTAGGATCACCTCCCCGACAGGTGTTGGGCTGCTCCTAAAAGGTGGTACTTGAGGGACACAAAAATATTTGTTAATAGCATGAGCAGAGAAATCTACATGTATCCTTCTGACGAGTACAATGTCATGCTCCTCATGTCGATAGTTCGCGTAGAAATCGCGAACTAGAGTGGCCCAAGTGAGCACTAGTCGCTTCTAGAGCCAAGATGTCCACTGCCTCGCCTCCAAGACAGCAACGATGGGCGCCCACTTCTCAGAAATGGTGCAGGTGAAGGGGCACTCAAGTATGATGGCCCTGCTGGTGGTGTGCTCAAAACGCGTCCTCACATCCTCGTGTGCGAAGTGCTAGGCATCAATGAGACTTCTCTCACTAATCTGTCTAATATGAGGGGCTAAGGAGCCGACATCAGCAGGGCACTTACTTCTATTTGGTCTGTTCATCTATAGAATGAACAAAAGAGAAGTCAATTTAGAACAATAAGATGGAGACAATATAAACAGGATCAATAACAGGCTTTAATTAATAATTACATGTCATATAGTGCTCATGTTATTGATCAGATATGCACCTAAATGCATTTTGATGCAATTAATCAAGGATGGATGCATGATAGTGAAATAATGGCATGGAACATTTAACCTCAATGTATAGATGCAATGGAAATATTAAAACATACAAGAACTGCATCTAAAATCACTAATTTTGCATAAATGTGGCCAACTCGCGCAAATTTTACTAGGCAGTCGCGCGAGTTAGGCTTCAGTATAAAATTTTGCAAAACAAAGGATCTAACTCGCATGAGCTTGCTAGTGAAGTCGCGCGAGTAGGGCACTGAAGCATGAATAATTTTAAAGGTCATCCAACTCGCGCGAGTTTGTTTTGCAAGTCGCGCGAGTTGGGCTCGATTCTTACCCCAAAACTAGGTCTTTCACTCAAATTCATAATGCAACCTGATTTTTATATTAAGCAAGTCAAAATACACATGCAACATTCAATTTTAATCGGTAAAATCTAATCCTAGCAGTTATTTCATGCAAAGCACTTTCAAACACTTAGAGAACCCAAAAATGCATAGGAAGATAGTAAATATAATGCTAATAGCAATAATAGATAAAGAGGGTTCCATTACATACCTTGGGAAGTCAAGTGATGAAGAGAAAAAAGAAGTTTTGTGGTTAGGGTAGAGAGAAAGTTCAGAGAGAATGAGTGCAAGGGGGAAAAGTGTTCTTTTATAATGGAATTGAAAGTGTAATTGTCTATTCCCCTTCTTACGTTTTATATTTTTGAAATTTCTCCCATTTTCTGATTATCGTGCTTAACTCTTGAGTGGAACTCAACTTGCGCGAGCTTCAGAGCAAGTTGCGCGAGTTCAACTGGCAGAGAGCACCTAATTGAGTACTAAAGGGTTAACTCGCGCGAATTGACTTAACAGAGAGCAAATTTTCGAAAAATATAATTTCTTTCTCTGTTTTTCATATTTATTTTCTCTCGTACAATTGTTTAGGCAGACAACAATGTCACTAATATCATGCGAGGTTATCACATGTCAAACAATTTTACTTTGCAGTCAACTGCAATATATAGTCACACAACTAATTCATTCACAAAACATATATATATATATATATATATATATATATATATATATATATATATATTTCTCTTTTCATAATTTTTAATTAATTATCTAATTATTTAGATATTGCAATTATTTACCAAATATTTTTTCGTAACAAAAGTCCTGCAACTTATACGTGTTCCTTATGACAGTGGTCCACCAATTATAATACACTATCATGATTTCATTGTCGTTGCATTAGATTACTAAGTCATGTGAACAAAGTATTACACCCTTAATCGTGTATCCTACTAATAAGGTTAATAAAAATTTAGGCCCAATTATACGGGCCAAAATCTATATTAACCCAGACCAATGAAAACATGGTACACCAATGTCCCTATCCTTAAAAAATACCATCAAACACGGGCCTTTGAAACTAAAGCATGTAAATATATACTTAAATAATTTTTGCTCTCTACAAACTTGGCATCTTAAACCTTCATGTGTTCATAGGTATTCAACCACAATCAAATTATTGACATTTTTTCCTTTATTTAATGACTTTTAAACTAATATCAGTTGAGTGACCAATTCAATTCTAAACTTTAGTTTTGACCTTCTGTCCTATTCTAAACAGATGGGACGAAAAGAGGTTTAAATATAAACAAAGCTATTTTCAAAAATAAAATATAATTACCAAACACTTAGGGAACAAGATTCCTGAAAAAAAAAATATTCGAAAAATATAAATTAGTCCCTTCAACAAATATTTATGCATTTAAGAACCCAAGGTTTTGCTCTTGACTTGAATGCATATCATGCATTAATATTATATATATTCTGTTTTCGAGTATCATTAACAAATTTTTCAAAGTCAAATCTAGATACTTGGTCCTATAACAACTAAGGTACAAGTTTCAGCAATTGAATATGATATGCATAATTTGATAATTCTAAAATGTTCATATCTGAGACTTCTAAATTAATTAATTCAATATAAAAATTTAAAGATTATGAATTCATATAGTAAAATCAATTATAAATAAAATTTTATATAATTTTTAGAAATTCTGTTATGTTATTTAATTTACTCTCTACATTTGGGTCGTTAATGTAATTCACAATATTGGAGAAAAAAATGTTTTTTAAAAATGAAAATACCAAAAAGTATGTTTTTATCCCTTCAAAACTCTTAAAAGTATAATTTTAATCCCTCTAAATTTTTTTTCCTATTTAATTTTTCTAATTTGAAAAAAATAGATCACTTTTGATCCATAAAAAAGTTTAGATAATAATTTATTAAAAAATAAGACCGAAGTAAAATATTTTTAAATAACACAAAATAGAACAAAAAATTTAGAAAAACTAAAATCAATACAATTTTAGTCACCAAAATCATATTTTACTCATGAAAACAATCATCGATATAAAATAGTTCTTATATGTGTTAAAAAATATCCCAATTTTAAAAAGTAAAATAACTGTCACTGCCCATTCAAAAGGCAACTTTCATTTTGATGGTTTTAGAAAACATAAAATATTATTGTAACATGATATATATCTATGGTTGCTGGATTTTGGACAAAGTGCCTAGAAAATGCCATGCCGTGGATAACCTGAGACACAGTATTGGAATTCATGTTGCAAAATGCAAACCACTAAACTAGTGAAGTAAAGAGTCATTGAATGGTTTGGTAAAGGTTACAATCCATATTCTCATGCTTATCCTCATTCCTTGTACAATTCAAAACTTCTATATAAGGTCTACCACTCTATTCAATGTCTTCCATTCTATTTACAAGTAAACACAGAGAGAAATTTTCTTTTTAATTTTGTTGCACTTATTTGTGAGTAAAGAGAAGCTAAAAAATGGATTCAAGATCAGAAACCGTTTGCGTTACCGGAGCAGCTGGTTTTGTCGGATCATGGCTTGTCATGAGACTCCTCGAACGTGGCTACACGGTTCGAGCCACCGTACGTGACCCAGGTTTGATTCACTTTCTAACCCTGGACTTTAGAACAACATAGAAGAAATAAGATAACTGTGATACATAGAAATATTGAATGTCTCTCAAATTCATAGAAATATTATTTAGAAATATTATTAAGGAAATATTTAGCAATAACATTACTGTCATACAAGTTAATTAATTAATTATTTCATAAAATCTGAAAAAAAAAAAAAACCAATAAAAATAATACATATATACATAGGTTTGAGACTTTCAATGAATCAGGATATTTTTATTGGATCAGATAATTTCGGGACAAGCCAATAAAGAAGAAGAATGACTGGTTAACTTATATTTGTAATTGGTCAGGAATGATTTTTCATATTATTATTAATGTTTATAAACCTATGTATAATTTTTTCATGCTTCTTATGTGAGATTTCAATTCTTGTGTAAATTGTTTATATGTTAATTTTTGCATGTTGGTGCAGGGAACACGGAGAAGGTGAAGAATTTGCTGGAACTACCACATGCAGACACCAATTTGTCTCTGTGGAAGGCTGATCTTGCTGACAAGGGAAGCTATGATGAAGCCATTAAAGGGTGCACTGGAGTTTTCCATGTGGCCACCCCAGTGAACTTTGAATCAGAGGACCCTGAGGTATATACCCTCACTATTACTTTCATACAACGCACTTTGATTAGGTCATCTATCAACAACATACTTGAATATAATTTATTCAAACCTAACCCAACATGGACATATAATTAATTAAATTAATTTTTTTAATATATATACATATATATATATATATAATTATAAAATTAAAAATGCAAGTGAACCAAATATTAAAGATATTTGAATTTTGATATGGTTTATTTTTTATTATTTTTGTTATTAAGCAAAGATACTGCTTCATTTAGAGTCATCAAATTAATTCCAGTAGTTAATGTGCAAAATTGTTGCTAATTAATTATTAATAAAACGGTAAGCAGGAGTTAGGAAAAATTTTGGGGTGTGACTATAAAACTCTATTTTTAAATTTACTTGATAACTACAATAAATAATTTTTAATTTTAAATCTGTGGTTGGGCTTTAAATTATGTTATTTTATTATATAAATGATCATACTTCATTTACTTTTAAATATTATTATCCCCAAAATTAATTAATTGGAATTTGGAAGTGCAGAATGAAGTGATAAAACCTGCAATAAATGGCGTACTAGACATAATGAAAGCATGCATGAAGGCAAAAAGTGTCCGAAGGTTAGTATTCACATCATCAGCTGGAACTATCGACATTTCTGAACACCAAAACCCTTTGAAAGATGAGACATGTTGGACTGATGTTGACTTTTGCAGAAGAGTAAAGATGCTTGGTTGGGTTAGTAGTTTATTATCACTATAACTTCATTTTCTCTTTTAATCATTTGTCCCCAACGTTATTCAATTGCCATGAACAAATTGTACCAAGTTTAATATAAGAATATATATAATACCATGTCATTAATCAACCATTCTCTCAGGCTAGAAATTTAAATTGTTATAAAATATACATACAACATTATTTCATTTAAATATGTTTTCGGGCTTGTTTAATTTCAAGAATCCCTTTATATGTGTATTACCAAGTTAATAAAAAAATTAAGATATTGTAATAATATTTGTTTGATTTTCTATGAATAATAAATATTATCTCTAGTTTTATTCTTAAAATTAATTTTATTGATAAAATTAGTTAATAATTTTATTAAATAAATATTTACAAAAATTAAAATAACTTTTAAAATAAAAAATTTGACTCCTCTTAAATCACTTTCTGAACCTGTCCCTGATCTTAGGTGAATTTGATATTTTTGATGAATTTTAATTATTAAATTTGATGATAATTATTTTATATCAACATCACGTCAAGTATTGTCATTTTTCAAAAATATTATATTTGATTGATAAAAAAAATTAATATGGTATTCTTAAAAATAGTGAATAGTTAACCATTTAAATTAAATTCATAACTCAATGATCTCTTTACATACAATTAATTAACAATAATTTTTTCATCTTTGGTTAGATGTATTTTGTTTCTAAAACACTAGCAGAGAAAGAAGCATGGAAATTTGCTGAAGCCCACAGCATGGACTTTGTCACTATCATTCCACCTCTTGTTGTTGGTCCCTTTATGATTTCAACAGCTCCATCCAGCATAATGGCTGCTCTTTCACCTATCTTTGGTATGTTATAATATATTAAATTTTTAACATACACACTTTTTTTTATGAGTGAGTTAATGAATTATATTGTGACCTATTTTAAGACAACATCTAATTATAAATTACTAATACACTAGTATAAAATATAAGTGTATGTATGTTAACAATGAATGCATTAATAAGTTACATCATAGTGTATTATTTTTTATTATGTTGTGACCTATCTATATATATTGAGGGGACCCAAATTTTGACAAATTATGCTGAAGTGATAAAAAAATTTAACTGGCAGGAAATGAAGAGCAGTATTTTATCATACAGCAAGGTAAATTCGTGCACATAGATGATCTATGTAGTGCTCACATTTTTCTGTATGAGCAGCCAAAAGTTGAAGGGAGATACATATGCAGTTCTGATCATGCTACTATTCATGACATTGTAAAATTAATTAACAAAATATACCCAGATTACAAGGTTCCCACCAAGTAAGTCTTCCAGCAACTTTAATACATACATTGGATTGGATTCACTAGATCCACCAGTTGATTTGAGAATCAATGAAGGTATAGTCACACAATTTGACAATTGTGTCAGGCTATTAGAACTGATATTTTAAGTACCACACATTTATTAAAGTGAATAATATCCATTCAACATGTTAAAATTAAAATATTTACATACTAAGGAAATCACTATTATTTACTCTTAATCAAAATTATAGTTTGTTAATGGAATGCATAATTAACTTTAACATTTGAGAGAGCAGTGCTTTTGTGAATTCGAGATAGCATACTAATGTTACGGATTTGTGGTAACGATAAAAGTGTAAGATACTAAAGGGTCTAAGTACTTTAAAGTATAATTAATCTCCTACTATCTATAAACTGAAAAGCTTCTTGTAAACAAAACGAAGAATAAAACTATAGATTCGGCTAATTGTATGCATTGGATTTTCAGGTTTAAGAACATTCCAGATGAATTGGAGCTTATGAGATTTTCATCCAAGAAAATCACCGACTTGGGATTCCAATTTAAATACAACTTAGAGGATATGTACATTTCAGCAATTGAGACATGCATAGAGAAAGGGTTTCTTCCTAAACCAACAGAAAAAGAGACTGCTTGAGCTTGCAGAAACTACTCCACCAAATGGCACCATGTTGAAATAAATAGGCTTTTCATATTTATATATTACTCTCATGGTTGTGTATGTTGCTTTTCTTATTCAGCTTCTTGAATAATGTTCAATCTCAGTTTCATGAATTAGTAATAAGTGGCTTCACTGGCTTGTAAGTTAAGTTGTGTTCAAATAACTTAGAAGCCATGCATGATATGTTGAACCCTGAAGTCTTTTTAATTCATAGTAGAAATAAAGGTACTTAGAGCTTATACATAAGCTTGTGTATCACTTTATATTTACTCATTCTCGTGAAATAAAAGATGTTAGCTTTAACTCTTTTTGTAATTTACTGAAATTTGTTTAAAAAACATATTATGACTGGCCTATAAGATTTTCTTAACAACGTATAAGATTTTTTATTACCTATGTCAATAACTCGAGTCTACTTATAGAATAATGTCATAAGATGATACAATATTTATCCACATCCCTATGTCATCTTTTGAAGGCACTAGTCTTATCCTGTTGAATCTTTTTCATTAAAACTTGTTTTGGCTTAAACTCAATTGTAATTTTAAGTTGCACTGACATTGTTCTGAAGCCAGAGATTAACTATCACATGCTCTAGTTCATTGATCTAACTAAATTAAATAGAATATGCAAATTAATTATTAGAATAACTCTCCTTGTAAACCAAATTTCACAACCACCTGGCTGGTACGCACGTGTTGAGTGTCAATTCCCATATCACATTATCTAACAAAAATTAAATAAATTATATATCCAATTTTTTATTAATTTTATTTCTTTTTAAAATAATTTTAAAATATGTAAGGGGATTTTTGGAAGAGGTAGAGGCTGAATTCCCTACTTGTCCCTTCTAAATTTGTTCATTGATCTGACAAAATTAAATAGAATATGAAAATTTCTTTGCATAACAGCTTCTATAAAAAAGTAAAAAAAAAAAAAAAAAAAAAACAGAGAAAGAATGAGTTCAACATCTGAAACATTTTGTGTTACAGGGGCTGCTGGTTTCATTGGATCATGGCTTGTCATGAGACTCCTCCAGAGTGGCTACACAGTACGAGCCACTGTACGCAATCCAGGTCCCAATTTTAATTATTTTTTTATCACTAATTTTGGAGTAAATCATCATTTTAATACTGACAAATGTTAGATAATTAACACCATACAAGCGAACCAGTTACCTACCTAGTAAAATGTGAAGAATGTGAACAACGAGAAGAAAAAAGAAAAAATTTAATACATATACATTTTATACGTAAGTTAATTATCTTGTTAGTTTATTGAACTTCAAACACTTCTCTTTAGTATATAAGGGATAGAGTTAAAAAATTTATTCTGTAAAAAACAAATAGTCTTCTATACATTTTTATCATTTGAACATAAAGATATTCATTGTTACTTTGTCTTACAGAAAAATCTACTAACAAAATATAACACAATATACTATGAACATGTGGTTTAGCTAACATGAAGAAGGTGAAGCATTTGTTGGATCTGCCTGGTGAAAAGACTCACTTATCTCTATGGAAAGCTGATCTTGAGGAAGCTCTGATGAAGCAATTAAAGGGTGCACTGGAGTTTTTCATGTGGTCACCCCTGTGGATTTTGAGTCCGAGGACCCTGAGGTACTTTATTTAATCAATTTTATACACACTAATAATAATTTCTTAAAATTTTTCACTGGCTTTTAACAAATTCACACTTATTTATTTTAATTTTAATTTTTAAATTACATTAGTTCCTCTCGTTCCTGGCCAGGGAGGCTGTAATGATAATAAAAGTTACAACTCAAATAAATATTTTTCAAAATTTAAAATAACAAATGTTATAATCTTAAAAAATTTAAAAATTAAATTATTCGATTAATAAAATTTCAATAATGAAAATAGTCATTAATAGTATGAGCAGAGAAATCTACCTGTATCTCTCTGACGAGCACAATGTCCGAGCACAATGTCATCCTCCTCATGTTGATAGTTCACATAAAACTCGCGAACTAGAGTGGTCCAGGCGAGCGCTAGTGGCTTCTAGAGCCAAGATGTCCACTGCCTTGCCTCCAAGACAGCAGCAATGGGAACCCACTTCTTAGAAGTGGTGCATGTGAAGGGGCGCCTGAGTATGATGATCCTGTTGGTGGTGTGCTCAAAACGTGTCCTCATATCCTGGTGTGCGAAGCGCTGGGCATTAGCGAGACTCCTCTCACTAATCTGTCTAATTGAAGGCTGAGGAGCAGTCATCAGCAGGGCACTTACTTCTCTTTGATTTGTTCATCGACCGAATGAACAAAAGAGAAGCCAATTTAGAACAATAAGATTGAGGCAGTATAAACAGGATCAATAATATGCTTTAATTAATAATTACATGTCATATAGTGCTCATGTTATCGATCAGATATGCACCTGGATGCATTCTGATGCAATTAATCAAGGATGGATGCATGATAGTGAAATAATGGCATGGAACAGTTAACCTCATGTATAGATGCAATGGAAATATTAAAACATACACGAACTGCATTTAAAATCACTATTAGTGAAGTCGCGCGAGTTAGGCTTTAGTATAAAATTTTGCAAAACAAAGGATCTAACTCGCGCGAGCTTGTTGGTAAAGTCGCACGAGTTTCTTGGTAAAGTCGCACGAGTTGGGCACTGAAGCATGAAGGATTTTAAAGGTCATCTAACTCGCGCGAGTTTGCTTTGTAAATCGCGTGAGTTGTGCTTGATATTTGTCGAAAACTAGGTCTTTCACTCAAACTCACAATGCATCATTGTTTTCATATTAAGCAAGTCTAAATACACATGCAACATTCAATTTTAATCGGTAAAATCTAATCCTAGCAGTTATTTCATGCAAAGTACTTTTCAAACACTCAACAATAATAGATCAAGAGGGTTTCGTTACATACCTTGGGAAATCGAGTGATGAAGAGAACAAGAAAGGTTTGTGCTTAGGGTAGAGAGAAAGTTTAGAGAGAATGAGTGCAAGGGGAAGAGTGTTCTTTTAGAATGGAATTGAAAATGTAACTGTCTATTCCCCTTCCCACGTTTTATATTTTTTGAAATTTTCCCCTTTTATCTGATTATCGTGCTTAACTCACTCGAGTTGGAGTTGAGCGGAACTCAACTTGCACAAGTTTAATGTGTAGAGAAAAATATTTTTTTCTTTATAAAGCCAACTCACGCAAGCTTGAGAGCAAGTCGCGCAAGCACCTAATTGAGTACTGGAGGGTTAACTTGCACGAGTTGACATAACAGAGAGCAAATTTTCAAAAATTTAAGCATTAACTCGCGCAGACGGGTATAGAGTGCTTGCGAGTTGCTGTCTACAAGTCTCTAACTTTGAAATTTATGAGTTTTTATGATGTATACCTTATGATTTGTGTCTTCCTTGATCAATGCAAGTGTTTTGTGACTTTCTAAATACACTAAGACTCAGTTAAAAACAATTAAAAAGAAAGAAAAATTAGAAAGAAAAAGTTAGAGAATTCAGGTTGTCTCTCGATTAGCACTTTGCTTTCAAGTCTCTAAGTTGGACTGAGTTATGGTTCAGATTGGACAACACAATGGGATGGAGTTCTTGAGCTCAGCAGGGTCTTCATCATCAATCAGGTTCAGGTGTTGCTCAATTGTAGTGGCTTCCTCCAAGTTTGGAGTTCCTCTTTGCTGCACTTGGAATTCATGGTCATCCTTCATAAAATTTGCAAAATTTACTAAGGAAGGATGCATACCGTTGTTGTTACAGTTGGTGGGTAGATCTTTTTTCGAATCATATTTCCACAATACCTTTACCAGTTTTTCAAATTTTGCATGTTTAAGATCTGGTTTGCGTTGTGGTTCACTTTGGATGAAGAGGGAGGGTGATTAGGCAATTCCCTCACATCAAGAATTGGTAAACCTGCGGTGTTAGAATTAGAATGGAAATTAGGTGCAGGTTTAGGGTTCTTACCTTGGCCTTCATGTGCAAGATTGATGTGGTTCAAGGAGTCAACCACCTAGTAGGTGTCATGGTCCACTGGTTCTTGGTTTCTTCAAATACATTGAAGACTACTTGTTGTCCAAGAACTCTCTCAATGTAAGTTCTCCCTTTTCTATATCAATTAAGGCTCCTGCAGTTGCTAGAAACGGTTTTCCTAGGATCAATGGTACTCCCCGGTCTTCTTCCATATCAAGAACTATGAAATCGGTTGGAATGTACAACTTATCTACTTTTACTAGAACATTTTCTAGTATGCCTATTGGGAATGCTAGTGAATGGTCGGGTAACTGCAGTGAGACCTTTGTTGGCTTCAATTCTCCCACCCCCAACTTTTAAAAGATGGATAGGGGCATGAGGTTAATGCTTGCCCCAAGGTCCAACAAGGATTTTTGGAAGAATTTCTTCCCTATGTGGCATGGAATAGTGAAACTACCTGGATCTTTCTTCTTTGGTGGCAGCTTGTTAGTCAAGATGGCACTACACTCCTCATTCAAGACCACCACTTCAGTTTCAGGCAGCTTTCTCTTCTTGGTGCATAGTTCCTACATGAACTTAGTACTGAAATTTGTTGTAAAGCCTCTAAGAGTAGAATATTTACCTCAAGTTTTTTGAAGACCTCCAAGAACTTGGTATATGGCTTTTCTTGAGTGTTTTTCTTGCCTTGTTTTAGTGTGTTCGGATATGGAATAGGGGCACATATGTTGGTGGTTCATTAGTTTATGCTTCCTCTTGGTTGGCTTTGTTTTCCTCCACACGCATTTGGGGTATGGTGTAGCTTTCAGTCTTCTCTATAGTGTTTTCTTCCTGTTCTTCCTTTTGAGTTGGTTCTGGAATTTGAGTGAAAGGTCCAGGAAGTTCTTTCCCAAGTCTCAAGGTAATGGCTTTGACTTGCTCCCAAAGGTTAGGAGTGGTATCCCGGAAGTGTTCCTTTGTCATGGTTCGAGAGATGTAGGGAAATTTAGCCTAATTGATGATCTACACTGCGAATTGCAACTTCTTGGTTTCTCATGAGAGCATCACTATTGTTGAATTTGTTTCTCACCTCCACCATGAATGATTGGTGAGAATAGGGTAGGGCTTTATGTGAATCAGCCATAGTTTTTTGGCTTTCGGCTAGTTGCTTCACCAAGATGTATGTGTCTGATTTCGTTTAATGAGGTGGTTGGTATGGAGGTCTTTGGGTATGTGAGTTATCCTTCCATGAGAACCCAGGATGGTTCCTATAGTTGGAATTCCCAAAGTTGTTGTTGAAGTTATACCTTTGTTGGTGTTGCCCTACAAAATTAGCAAATTCATTAGTAGTAAAACAGACACAATTTAGTTGATTTCCTCCACAATTAGAGCAAAATTCTGCGTAGGATTGTGGTGGAGGTGCAGTTGTTGTAGGTGTTGTTTTGGTTTCATTTTCTGCAATTTGTTTCTCCAAGCGTTGTTGATTAACGGTCAGGGCTTCCAACATAGCTAGAATAGTTGTATCAGTGGATACTACATGTACTCCTCTTTGAGTGGATGCCTCCCTAATGTTGAATATCTCAACACATTCCTCAGGTGTTTTGAGTTCTACTAGGTTTCCTCCAATTGCTAGGTCAAGGTTTTTCTGTTCTTCAGCTCTTAACCCCTAGAGAAATAACTGAACTAAAACATGTAATTTCGTGTCATGTATGAGGCATCTTGCTTGGAGTGCTTTGAATCTATGCCATGCTTGTGCAAAATTCTCATTATCCTCCATCTTAAAGGTGTAAAAGGCACGGACTAGGTTGTTTCTCCTACTTTCATTCACAAACCTGCGTAAAAAGCGAGTTTCTAAATCATTCCAGTTTGTGAATTTACCTGTAGGATGCGATTGTAACTAGGTTTTGCCTTCTCCATGTAGTGTCTATGGGAAAAAGCACAATCTGGATATTTCTAGCTCTACTGTACCAAAACATGGCCGTACTCGGAGAGGAAACTCCTCACGTGCTTTGTTGCATCTTCATAATAAAGGCCATGGAATTGGCAATTTTGGCTGAAGTAGGTTATGAGGTGTGAGTTTTTACCATGGTTGATATTCGGTGGTAGAACTATGGGTAAGCCTATCCTCAGATCATCCCTGTAAACTGTGCAAGGGTCTTGATTGGGTATTTTGACCAGGATCCATGTTAGGGTTTTGTGGAATGTCTGATGGCTTTGGAATTTGAGTGTTGGCTTTGGTTTCTCTGGCTACTCTAGAGAGTGAGTGAGTTGTTCTCTCTCAGGATCAAAGCCACACTCAGGCTCTCCATGTTTTCGTAGTTTCCTGCAAAAAAAATTTCCCGAATCAAGTAAGAATATGTTAGATTAAGATGTTTAACTTATCTAAGGTTTTGATTTTTACAAGACAGACGAAACTTTCTCAGACTGAAGATCAGCAAGCAAGTCAGACGGAACAAGCACAGACGAAAGATGATTCCTCAGATTGAAGTCATTCGTCTGTCTCAAGTTGAAGTCATCAGACGATAGGATAAGACGAAACCTCTTAAAGACTGAAGAAATATATCGTCAGTCCAAGAAAGTGAAGCACAGATTGAGTCACTCGTGCCAAGATTTCAAATCTAAAGAAGTACTCATTAGAAGCATCCAAGATTAGTATAGGGATTCGTGCTTACACATGCAAGTCAAAAAGGTCTTCACCTTTTTGTCAAAGTCTTTGTACAAGTCAGAAAACGTACTGCGCACGCAATCTAAATCCGCTGCACACGCCATCAATCAATCAAGTACTATCTGACACCTTTTGGAAAGCTCTCAAGAAAATATTCAACGGCATTCTCATGATCTAACGGTCATTTGAAGAGGGTGCCTATTTAAAGACTTAACTTCATCAGAATTCAGTTGGCGAAAACGCTTCTCTTATTCTATCTTCTGAGATTTCGCTCAATACTTCTGATTATACATCATTGTAAAACCCTCTCTGCGTAGAGGAAACTATTTATTTTTAAAACATCTTCTTAAAATCCACTTGTGTGGTAGTTTAGCCTGAGGAGGCTGGTTGTTCAAAGAATACCTCTGTTATTTAGCCTGCGAAGGTTGTGTTCAAAGAATATCTTGTAATAGCCAGAAGTGGTTGGGTGCAAATAATACTTGTAAACCATTTCACGGTTGGTAGTGAAAACTCAGTGGTTGCTGGGTAACTGGACATAGTCTTGTATAGACGAACCAGTATAAAAATAGCTGTGTACTTATCTTCTTATTTGTTTAACTAACGGGGATAATCAAGCTATAACGTTTCTTACTTAAAAATAATCCTTGAAGACTAAGAAATATTTCGTTTGAACATATTTGAAACCCACAGACGAAAAGAAAATTTTTATTTATAACACAATTCAACCCCCCTCCTTGTGTTCTATCTTTTACAGTTTGGTATCAGAGCTCAGCCTCTAAGGGTTGAGCGCTTTACAGCTGCTAGAGGAAAAGATCCTAGATGGAGTCTCAAGGACCTTCGTTCTTATCTGGAGGGTCATCCATGAACAAGCCACCAGCGTTCTCTGGAAATGACTACCCTTACTGGGCGGATCGGATGGAGATGTACATCAAATCCACACAGTACAGACTGTGGAACATCATAACCCAATGAAACATCCCTATTGTCAAATCTGAGGTTGAATGGGGAAATGAAGAATTCTCGCTTATGAAACTCAACAACAAAGCTAGATATGTCATCATGTGTGCATTATCTAGAACAGAATACAACAGATTCTGTGCATATAAAATAGCTAAAGAACTCTGGGATGCCCTCAAAATTTCCTATGAAGGAACTGAGGATGTGCACATGAGGAAAGCTACTACACTTCAAAGAGAATATGAGATGTTCTCCATGAAGAAAGGAGAATCTATCGATATGATGTTTGGTAAATTCCAAACAATATTGAATGGACTCATTGCGCTGGATATTACATTCACCAAAGCTCAAAACAACATGAAGATATTGGATAGTCTTCCTCCTCCATGGGAAGTTATGTCCACTGCCATCTCAGTCGGGCGTGATATGAAGACATTAAATCTTGACGAGTTAATAGGAGCTTTGAGAGTACATGAGGTACTCTTGTGCAAAAGAGACAAGATCAAGGTTCAAGAACCAATAGCTCTTTCGTCTGTCAATGACACAACAAAGGAGGAAACTCCTAAGAAAGAAAGAAAGAAGAAGCACAGAGTGTTGAAAGCCGACACCACTGAATCTGATTCGTCTGACGATGAGATTTCTCTCATGGCCAGACGCTTTAAGAAGATGATGATGAAAAAGGGGAGAGGTCAATGCTTCTTCAGGAAGAAGGAGAGAAAGCTCCCTGATAAATCATCAAGCAAGGAGGAGAGCTCAGAAGTTATCTGCTATGAATGCAGAAAACCTGGACACATGAGATCAGAGTGTCCAAGACTAAAGAAAAGATGGAATCCTCACAAAGACAAGGGTAAGAAAAGTCTAGTGACTTGGGAAGACCTTGATAGCGAAAGCTCAGAGGAATCCACCGAAGAAGAAGAAACTGCGAATATCTGCCTCATGGCTAGAGACACTGTCTTATCAGAGGTAACTGAATTTGAAACTTCTTCATCCTCCTCATCCGAGTCTGAGTCAGAATCAGAAGAAATTTCATACGATACACTTTTGGCCAACTCACATTTTATTGCTAAGAAATACAAAGTATGCAAAGCCAAGTTAAAACAAACTTTGGAAGAAAATGCTACTTTGAGAACTGAAAATGAGTTGCTGCAAAAAGAGGTATCAGATGAAAAATCATCTGAGTCTGAAAAGGATAATTTTATTTCTGAAATTGAAAGATTGAAGAAAGAAAATGAATCCTTACTCAAAGACTTAACAAAGTTCACTAAGGGATCGTCCATGCTAGAAAATATTTTAAAATATGTGAGATCTCCGTCTGACAAAAGTGGACTTGGTTATGTTGAAAAGTCAGACAAAGTGAAAAACAATTTTGTTCCGTCTGCTCATAAAAAGAAGATCAAAAATTATAATAAGGTTCCAAATAATTATAGAAAAGATAAAAGAACCCTAAACAAAAAAAAATCTTCTTTCACTGACAAAGAAGGACCCAAAAAGATTTGGGTACCAAAGACACTCATTATTACTGTTGCAGATATCCTTAATAGGAAAAGATAGGACTTCAAGCTGGTACCTAGATAGTGGGTGCTCACGACACATGACGGGAGACCTGTCTATGTTCCAAGATCTCAGACCAAGTAAAGGGTCTGTATCATATGGTTCAGGGAAAGGTAAAATCTTAGGCATTGGGACTGTTGGTAAGACACCCAATCCTCTTATCCAAAATGTGTCTTATGTTAAAGGTCTTAACTTCAATCTACTTAGCATAAGTCAATTTTGTGAGTGGATATGAAGTAGCTTTTAACTCAGATGAATGTATAGTCAAAAATAAAGACAAATCCATTCTATTTATTGGGAAAAGAAGGAATAACCTTTATGAGGTTTGTCTTTCTAACCTTAGTGATCAGAATGTGACATGTTTGATTTCAGCAGACAATGAACGAGATATTTGGCACAAAAAGCTTGGACATTTAAGTCTCAAGTACATTTCAAAAATTTCTAAAAAGGATCTTGTAAAAGGTTTGCCAAAAATATCTTGGAAATCCAATCGTTTGTGTGAATCTTGTCAGCATGGGAAACAACTCAAAGCTTCTTTTAAATCAAAAAATGTTGTTTCTACGACAAGACCGCTAGAACTGTTACTTATTGATCTCTTTGGACCTACTTAGACTGAAAGTCTTGGAGGAAAGAGATATGGATTTGTAATTGTAGATGTTGATACAGTGGAGGTTGATGATAAGGTGGAGGTTACTGAGGCTGACGCAAAGGACGCTGATGAGTATAATACTCTAAAGCTAAAATATGATGCCTTAGAAGAGGATTGCGAGCATTTGAAACTAAAGAATAAAGAGCTTGAGGACAATCAAGCCTCTCTCACATATGAGGTGCAGCAATTGAAGGACATTGTCATGAGCCTTCTTCAAAAGAAGCCTAAACCTTCTTCTTGATCATGTTTTTGATGATTCTCAGCCTAAGGGGGAGAATATCTTAGAAAGGAAAAAGGGGGAATGTATCATCTGAGGGGGAGCAAGTAAGCAAGCAAGCATCGTCTAAGGGGGAGCAACCTATATCGTCTGAGGGGGAGCAAATTTTTTTTGTATTGTATTGATTTTTTTTTGTAAAGCACATACATGTATTTTTTTAACTTTGGTTTAGTGTATATCTTTGTGTATAAGGTTTACATCGTATTGATGTAACAATTCATTTTATAAAGAGGTATTATTTCAGAAAACATCGTCTTGATGTAAATCTGACTTGCATTTTATCTGTGATCACTAACATTTTCTTATGCAGATGTCTTCTTGAGAAAAGTTATCAGTATGGTCTGTAATCATCAAAAAGGGGGAGATTGTTAGATCAAGATGTTTAACTCATCTAAGGTTTTGATTTTTACAAGACAGACGAAACTTTCTCAGACGGAAGATCAGCAAGCAAGTCAGACGGAACAAGCACAGACGAAAGATGACTCCTCAGACTGAAGTCATTCGTCTGTCTCAAGTTGAAGTCATCAGACGATAGGATAAGACAAAACTTGATAAAGACTGAAGAAATATATCGTCTGTCCAAGAAAGTGAAGCAAAGATTGAGTCACTCGCGCCAAGATTTCAAATCTAAAGAAGTACTCATTAGAAGCATCCAAGATCAGCATAGGGATTCGTGCTTACACATGCAACTCAAAAAGGTCTTCACCTTTTTGGCAAAGTCTCTGTACAAGTCAGAAAAGGTACTGCGCACGCAATCTAAATCCGTTGCACACGCCATCAATCAATCAAGTACTATCTGACACCTTTTGGAAAGCTCTCAAGAAAATATTCAACGGCATTTTCATGAGTCTAACGGTCATTTGAAGAGGGTGTCTATTTAAAGACTTCACTTCATCAGAATTCAGTTGGCGAAAACGCTTCTCTTATTCTATCTTCTGAGATTTCTCTCAATACTTCTAATTATACTTCATTGTAAAACCCTCTCTGCGTAGAGGAAACTATTTGTTTTTAAAACATCTTCTTAAAATCCACTTGTGTGGTAGTTTAGCCTGAGGAGGCTGGTTGTTCAAAGAATACCTCTGTTTTTTAGCCTGCGAAGGCTGTGTTCAAAGAATATCTTGTAATAGCCAGAAGTGGATGGGTGCAAATAATACTTGTAAACCATTTCACGGTTGGTAGTGAAAACTCAGTGGTTGCTGGGTAACTGGACGTAGTCTTTTATAGACGAACCAGTATAAAAATAGCTGTGTACTTATCTTCTTACTTGTTTAACTAACGGGGATAATCAAGCTATAACGTTTCTTACTTAAAAACAATCCTTGAAGACTAAGAAATATTTCGTCTGAACATATTTGAAACCCACAGACGAAAAGAAAATTTTATTTATAACACAATTTAATCCCCCCTCCTTGTGTTCTATCTTTTACAGAATATCAGGAAAAAATAAAATCCAGAAAATTGTATGCAGGGAGTTAGCATGAGCAGTTTATGAGATGTATTGGTATAAGAAGGAGAAAGAAGATTTAATAAGAAAACACAAAGAAATAATAAAATTAAATAGATAAACGATCTAATTTGGCTTATCCCCTGCAACGACGCCAAAAACTTAATGCGCGCGAGAACTTACACCTCATGCACCCTGCTAGCTATAACAAGTATACCACAGCCATCAAGTAATAAATATTTTAAGAACAGGGTTGTCAATTCCACGAGGATAAACAATCAGATTTAGTCTTATTTTAATTCTATTATTTTAAGGGTCTTGGGAAGTTGATGTGAAAACAATTATTAACAAGAAAGAATTCAATAATTAAGAGCGATTGAGATTTCGATTTCACCACTAATTACCACAATAATCTTCTCTCTGATATTCAAATTATAATCTTTAGTTAGATCGGATTCCTACCCTTGTAACCATCTCTCTCAGGATCACCTATGCCACCTAGATTAACCCGATTAATTAATCTTTTAAATTAACTAAGTTAATTAGGGTTTTAGTTTTGTGAATCCAGTAATAACTGTTTGGTTATGTCCACATTGTCATCAAATCTTATCTCTAGAACTCTAGCTCATTAATGTTTTATTTCTCTATTACCACCTAAGTTTCTTTTCTCAAAGTTCTCTTACGTTCACTATCAATTCATTAGTGATCAGTTAACGAGTAACATTAAGCATAGAAGAAATAAACGTCCAATCATATACTGAATAACATTGAGAAATATATTAAGAATAATTAGGGTTACATCGTTCTCTCAATCAAAGGGGGAATTAGTTCATGCTAGTAGGGAAAATAACACAAGAATAAGAAAGAGAATACATAGGCAATCAAATTCCTAGGAAGCTGAATGCTCCTTGCATCTCCTTCGCTTAGACTTGGGGTTGAATTCCAAAGGTTGCCTAAATCAAGAGTGATCAGAATATTTTTAGGTCAAGAAAAATGACTCTCGTTGCTGACATTGACATGTGAATATATAGCCTTTCTGAAGTGGACTTGAGCTTTTCGCGAATCCAACTCGCGCGAACTTGTTAGCAATTCGCAAAAGTTGTGGTTCCAGAGGGAAAACATGATCTTCAATTCAAGCTAACTCGCACAAGTTTGAGTTACAGAAAGCAATGATCTTCCACTAGAGCTCTAAGTCGCGTGAGTTAAGTCCCAACTCGCAAAGAGCAATATTCCTCGCACATTTTCTTCTATTTTTGACTATTTTTAACCCCTGAAACACTTAAACAAATAACCAACAAGTCCTACCATAAAGTATTATAATTAAGAGCATTTAGTGGTTGTTTTAGCTTGCTTAAGAGTGTTTAATGGAAACTTTATGCATTAAAAAGCGCTTGCAAATAACTCACAACTTTTGTGAGTTATCAGACAGATCTCACCTTATGTTTGGTTTGTCTCAAGAAGCCTATATTAACAAAGTTTTACAGAGATTTAACATGAAAGATTATTCACCAAGTATAACTCTCATTGTAAAGGGTGATAGACTGAATTTGAGTTAATGCCCGAAGAATGATTTCGAGCGGGAACATATGAAGAATATCTCATATGCTTCAGCAATTGGAAGTCTTATGTATGCTCAGGTTTATACTAGAACTGACATTGCATATGTTGATGGAATTTTGGGAAGATATCAGAGTAATCTAGGTATTGAGATATCTTCAAGGGAAGAAAGATTACATGCTCACGTACAAACAGGTTGACTATCTGGAAGTAATTGGCTACTTTGATTCCGACTTTTTCGGTTGCGTTGATACAAAGAAATCAACATCTGGTTATGTTTTTATGCTGGCTGGTGGAGTTGTATTTTGGAGAAACGCAAAGCAGACCTTGACAACTACTTTCACTATGAAGGCTGAGTTTGTTTCTTGTTTTGAGGCTAATACCTCACATGGTGTATGGTTGAAGAGTTTTATATCTGGGCTTAGAGTTGTAAACTCTATTTGCATGTCATTAAAGTTATACCATGACAACTTTGTTGCGATATTCATGACTAAGAATAATAAGAGTGGAAATCAAAGTAAACACATCGACATTAAGTATTTAGCCATAAAAGAACACGTTAGTACTACATTTTTATTCTCAATGAAACTCTTATTCAGTTGGATGTTTTTTTATATAGATTTGTGTACATATTTATTTCGGGAAATACCATTTGGTTTAGACCTAGAATAAATATATGGTTTATTCATTGAGTTGAGAGATGATGTTTAGAGAGACTCGATATATTGTGGTACATGGAAGATATTACTCACTGTTAGAGGACCTATCGTCATGACTCATATATTGTGTCCCTTGATATAGTTAATGATTGAGTTGAATGAACCAAGTGGGTGAATGAAAAACGGATTCAATTGTGTTGTAACCTCTTCAGCCAACAACACATATTCGGTTACAACCTCTCAATCATTTCTGTAAGTTGTGATTCTCGATTGAGATTTTTTAAAGAAGTGATTTTCTAAATTTGGTTCATTTAACTCTCACGTTTAACCTCCCTTGTGGCAACGGTCAACAACCAACTCCATTCTAATATCCTTTGGTTGAGATTCTATGATGGACAGACTCTATAAATATGATAAAACATTACCACACCTACTTCTCTATTCAGAAAATACATCATCTGAATACAAGTGAGTGAGAACTTAGAAAAACAAAGTTGGTTACGGGTATTCCACGTGCAAACAATGATTGTAAATATGTTTTTAATGTTTGACTTTCACTGTTTGACTTAAATATATTATTTAATCTAATTAACATGTTTAGACGATTATGGTGTTATGTCTTAACAAGAGCAACAAATTTAAACTAGATTGAAAACAATAATAAAAATATCATTATATTTATTTTGTCAAGCATAAGCATAGTTAATCATGATTATATCAGGAGCTTCACTGAAAAAAAAAAAAAAAGTTTTCAATTTTTATTGTTGTGCAAATATATAATATATTTTTAATATAGTATTTAACTTTTTATTACTTACTTTAATCTGTTTAGTAATAATTTATAATTAATACCTTTAGGAAACTACTAACTTTAATTATATTGATTCCCGTGGTACTAGGTTTGAATTCTATAAGCACTAATTTAATATACAAGTCTTGAGAATTTTAAAAAGAAAAACTTATTCACGTCTATAACAAGATTCAATATTTATTATCATTCTTTTATTCCCAATATTCTATTCTCGTTCTTTTTTATAATAATTTATAAAAATCTTAGAACACTAAAGAAGAATAAAAATCAACATTTAACAAAAATGTTTATTAGATTAGAAAACATATCACTCCTACATTATTTTTTTAGTAATTTTATTATTTAATAATTAATATATTAATTTTTTTGATTTATTACTTCTCTTAATATAATAAAAGAATTTAAATATATATATAATATTAAAAATTACTCAAAGTTCTAACTACCAGTTACGAAATCTTAGTAACTTAACTACTATAATTTTAGGGCATTTATGAAAAATACTCCTATTTTCCTACACTATAAAATATTATTTTATACAAATAATAAAATTTTAATTTATAAATTTGATATTCAATGTTAAAATATATAGTAATTTTATTAAATATATTTATAAAAGTTAGGTTTTAAATTTACTAAAATTTTGAGGTTAGTCATGGGACTGTTATTTTTATTTCGTATCCTATAAAATATTATTTTTATAAAATAAATTTTATTTTATTTTTAATAAAATAATTAAATAATTGAAATTTCATAATATATTTTTATTATTTATAAAATAAGATATTTAGTTTAACGAATATTGTTGATATACTCATGAACAGTATCTTATTCTTTATTTGTTGTACTCTTAAATATTAAATTTATAATTATTTAAAAAATTTACTTAATAGTTTTTAAGAGTAGTAAGTGGTTCAAGAATCTTGAATTATTTTATTAAATATTTTAAATTATTTATAAATGTAAATATTATTTTGAAAATATCATTTAATATCATTAAATATTTTCATTGTTATTTTCAATTATTAATTATTTTATTTCATTTTTCAATTATTTAATATTTTTTATCAATCATTTTGAATTTTTTCATACTTTTATTGCATTATTTTTTTTGTCATGTCGTTAAATTAAAATTATTAAGTGTTAATATTATTAAATTATTGATATTTTAATTAATAATATTTATTACCAACATTTAAAAAGAATGTTACCATATAGTGTCCTTATTAACATTTATTTAATTAAAAAATTACTACAGATATTAAAAATGTTACTATTAACATTTTGTAGTATGGTTTATATACAAAATTTGTTACAATGTTAGTAAAATCATATAGTAATATATTTTTATATTTTTGTAACATATTTTTTTTTTGGGATCGTCAGTAATTATATGTGATACGAAAGTATGTGATAGGGGTGACACTTTTGTAATAATATTTAATAATTTATTTTAATATTAATTGGAAAATAAATAAAAGAGAATTTTTAAAGAGATTTAAAAAATCAAAATATGAAATTTTTTAATAACAGAAAAATATAATTAAATTTCTGTTCTAATTTAAGTATCAACGCATTTATAGAAAAGGATCATCTCTAATATATTATAGAATATTAATGAATACAAACAATTAAATTTCACTTCAAAATTTTTAAGAACAATAGTTAATGAATACTAATAATTTATTAAATTTTAATTTATTTATAAACATGATTTATTTAATGTAATATAAAAATAAAAATATTCGTGAATAAGGCTCTTTATATTTTTATTTAATAAGCTATGAATATTAATTTATATAGGTAATTAATTTTAAATTATTTTTTATATTTTTTTCATTTCTTATTCTAGTTTTATTTTTATTTTTCAATTTTTAAAACCTTGTTAAAAAATATGTGGAAAAAATTAAACACTAAATATGAAAAGGTTATACGAACAGAAAATGAAAGACAAATACAAAGACTAATAATCAAATGTTTGAAAAGGTTAAGAACTCCTTAAAAAATACATTTTCACTCCTACGAAGATTGAGTAACATGATTAACACACTATTTAATTAATTAGGTAGAAAGTAACTAAGTAAAAAGAGTAAATTATTAATTAGTTCCAAGAAGTTTAAGGATATATAGTTTTGAAAATTATTAACAAATTTAATGTCATACAATAAATTATTACTTTTTTCACTGCTACGTTTCTTCGGTATTGTCAATAATTATAAGCTATGATATGTGACAGAGGATATGCACACTAAATCTATCCAATGGACGAGCTAACTTGGGATTGATTGATTAGGTGAATAGCAGAAAATGGTTCGAATTGAGATATTCTATTTTTTAAATTGGTTGTATTTTAGATTATGTATTAAATTAGTCTATTTTACTTTTTCTTTTATTTAAATTTTATAAAAATAGAATTATGATTGGCACATCTTAATACTATAATTCATTTAGTCTTATATATTTTGTCCCATTTTAACACTATATATCTCATTAGATTGAACCGTTTTTGCCATATTCTTATAAGAATTACTTCTTCATCCGGTCTAACACTTATCCATCGAACCGGGCTAATTCTTTTTCACATGTCCATGTTATATATTTTTATGAGAATGTTAGTATGGAAAATAAATGAAAGATTTTTTTTTAAAAGAAACTAAATATTAAAATATAAAATTTTTTAATACCAAAAAAATTAATTAACTTTCTTTTTTAATTTAAGTACTAATGCATATATAGAAAAGGCTCATTTTTAATAAATTATAGAATATTAATGAATACAAAAATTAAATTTCACTTCAAAAATTTTAAGTACAATGGTTAATTAATATTAATAATTTAATAAATCTTAATTTATTTATAAACAAAATGTATTTAATGCAATAAAAACTAAAATTATTCATGAATAAGACTCTTTTTATTTTTATCTAATAAGCTCTACATATTAAATTATACAAGTAATTAATTTTAACTCCATTTTTAATATTTTTTTCATTTTTTATTCATATAATTTTTTTTTCAGATTTTTTTCATTTTTAATTCTTATAGAAAACAAGTTACAAGAACTAAATGTGGAAAAAATTATTAACAATGACTAAATATGATATGCAAAATATATATATAGTGTATTTATTTTTTGTGCATATAATTTTTTTTTGCAAAGGTTAGGAACTCCTAAATGCATTTTAACTATTACAAAGATTGAGCAATATGATTAACACAGATTGAGCAACATGATTAACACATTAATTAATTAATTAATTATGTAGAAGGTAATTAAAAAAAGAAAAGTAAGATTATTAATTAGATTCAATTAAGGGTAATTTTGAAAATTATTAATAAAAATTTAATGTTAATGAAAAAATTAATTACCTTTCTTGAGTGAGAATAAGTTAAGTAAGTGAGTATTATATTTAATAATAGATAAAATCATAATGGTGTGATATTGCTAAGGAGAAGTTTCCATTTTATAATGATCACATTCTTTTAATTTGTTAATAATAGGAATACGCATATTCATTAATGACAGAATACATAATCAATTAATTAATTTACTCAAAGAATTATATATATATATATATATATATATATATATATATATATATATATATATTTTATTCATTTTATTTTATACGTATACGTGTTTTTCACTACACATTTTATAATTGATTATATGAGTAATATAATTTTTTACTCAACATTTTTCTTTATAAAAAGCGACTATCATTGTACTAGCAATTACACATTTTGAGTATCTTAAGAAATTGTTTATTTACTTTTGTTCATCTTAGCAATGTCAATGTTGATATGTTATTCATCTCTCACTCTTATTTTACTATGTCTTTATAATATCATCTCTTTCTCAAATGCCCTTAATGGCGGCTTTAGTGTGGAAATCATCCATCGTGACTCACCAAAATCACCATTCTATCGTTTCACAGAAACTCATTTCCAAAGAGTTGTCAATGCCATGCGTCGATCCCTCAGCCGTGCAAATCATCTCAACTCTCCAAATGCAGCCCAAGCCACTATAATACCTGATGAAGGTGAATATCTTATGAGCTATTCAATTGGAACCCCACCATTCAAACTCTTTGGCATTCTTGATACAGGCAGTGACATTACTTGGTTACAATGCCAGCCATGTCAAACATGTTACAAACAAATCAATCCTATATTCGATCCTTCAAAATCCACAACATACAAAACCCTTCCTTGTAGTTCTAGTCCATGTAAATCACTTCAAGAAAGACCTTGCTCTTCTAAAAATGAGCGAATTTGCGAATATGAAATTAGCTACGGGGATGGATCATACTCGCATGGAGATCTAAGCATGGAAACTCTAACCCTGCACGACACAAATGGCTCTCCTGTCCCATTTCTTAAAACTGTGATAGGATGTGGACATGAGAATGACGGCATGTTTGGAAACGGCTCCGGCATAGTCGGTCTTGGAGGTGGACCTTTGTCCATTGTGTCTCAATTCAATTCTTCAATAAATGGAAAGTTTTCATATTGTTTGGTACCATTGTTTTCTCAATCAAAGTTGTCTAGCAAACTCAGTTTTGGAAATGCTGCTTTGGTTTCTGAGAAAGGGACTGTCTCAACCCCTATAGTCCCACAAGAGTCAAACAAATTTTACTATTTAACCCTCAAAGCATTGAGTGTGGGAAACAAAAGAGTAGAATTTGGAAGGTCCTTTAATAGAGAGGGGAATATTATAATTGACTCAGGTACAACACTCACTCTTTTGCCAAATGATGTTTACTTAAATTTGGAATCAGCAGTAGCAGATGCAGTTAAATTAGAGCGTGTTGAGGATCCAGATCAAATCTTTAGCTTATGTTATAAAAGTAGATTTGATGAATTAGATGTACCAGTAATCACAGCACATTTTAGTGGTGCAGATGTTACATTGAATGCTATCAACACCTTTGTTCAAGTGGCACATAGGGTAGTGTGCTTGGCTTTTAGATCAAGTGAAAATGGTGCCATCTTTGGGAACTTGGCACAACAAAACTTCAAAGTTGGCTATGATCTCCAAGCCAAATCAGTATCTTTTAAGCCCACTGATTGTAACAAAGAGTGATATTGGTTTGATATTTGTATTTTATTATAAAATAATGTCGTCCTTTTTTTATTAATAAAACTTATTCATAGTTTAATTTTTTTTTTGTCTTGACCAGGAGTTTTGACATGGCTTAATGGGCGCTATATAAAATTTGGTCGTACTTTAAATTTAGAGGTCCAAATTAAAGTGAGATTTCTATTCCTAATAACTTTTTATCCTAATTGATAGGATTTACAAACTTACATAAGATTGTAATTAATTTAATAATTGTAGAAAATTCTGTTGCTGTGCTTGAAAACCGATGTTGAATTTGTTGTTAATAGAAGAATTGTTGTTGATTTTGTGTTGGCAAGAAATTAATGATGATACGAGAAAAATGAAAAAGGAATTTATCAATAACGTAAACAATGATAAGAATGCATTTTCCCTAACACGTAAAGGGTAAATGGGATTTAAAAGGAAGTGAAGGTGAAACTGATTTTAAACAAAATAAATGCATTGTTTAAGAATAGTGGATACTAAAATCAATACTATGTTGAAAGAAAATGTCTAAAATATATTGAATGGAAATATTTAAATATTATTTTTAAATTTGTTATATAAATAAATTTTACTCCAAATTATGAGATTTACAAACCTATGTAACATCCACTTACAGGAAGTTAATTATAGAAAAGATATATTTAAAATAATCAGATAATTATCTTACTATAGATATATTAAGAAAAAAAAAATTACTTGCTTAAGTGACATGAAGAGTTTTATCTAATTAATATGTTATATGCCTAACAGTAAGATGGCGCATTGCTGTTAGCAGTAGCAGCCTAGCACGACATGCACGTACAATTAGATGATAAGTTGACATATATGAGTTTAAAATTAATTTTTTTATGTAGACACGTCGTTTAAAAATAAATAAATTATAGTTGCGAAACTGTTTTGAGAGGATCCACTAAAGTGTGTAGTGTATCTAAGGAGAATACGTCACATGTTAATTTATGGTGGGACGTGCTAATGTATGTAACTGTTCAAAAAGATAACTAATACTAACAGGAGGTGATATAGACTCTAATTTTTTTCATCACTTCTATGTAATTCATTCAAAAACATTTTTTTTTTTTGTCTTTTCCCATCATCAGCAGGTAATTTATTAAAACATAATCTCTGTTTTTACCTTTTCTCATCACCCTCATGTAATCCATTAAAATAGACTTTCTCTCTTTGTCTTTTTTCATTACCTTCAGGTAACCCATTAAAACACACTCTCTCTTTACATTTTTCCATCACCCTCACTTAACCCATAAAAGTACACTCTCCATTTGCCTTTTCCCATCACCCTCATGTAACCAATTAAAATATATACACTCTCTTTACCTTTTCTCATCACCCTCAATAGAGCGGATCCTTTGTAAACTTTTCAACCAACTAGGTGTGTTGGTACTTAGCATTTGAGGACGTCTAGTGTATGGTTGAAGACGTTCAATGGTTAAGCGTGTCTTACTTTAAGCACATTAGATGAACTCACAGCCTAAACGTGTCCTTTTTAAAATAGACCCAAGACTATAAATAATTTCAAGCCAAAAAAAAAAAAGACCCATTTGGTCAAAAAACCAAAGTTGCATTAAAACCAGTTATTTACATTAATTAAAAAAGACATTAATCACAAACATAAATATTACCCATTTAGTCTTTATACAATAGCAACCTACCATGCCATGACATACATCTATAGTTACTTACATTTTTATAATTGATCTGATCATACTTCTATATAATAAGAATAAATTAAGCATGTATTAATAAAACATAAAATTTTTCCAACAATGAATTTCTCTGTTATCTATTTTAAATTTTGACAAATTATATATATATATATATATATATATATATATCAATGAAAATTAGATGATTTCCCAATTTACACGTAACATATAAAAATAAAACCAAATTTTAATACAAAACTATGAAATAAAAAAAAAAGGACCCTCGTGATAAAAAAAAAAAAATTAACTAGCAAACCTCTAAGCCATAAGGACACCCACATACTTGATCATGCTAACATCGTTTTCTTCCTTAAAATACATATTTTTAACCTTCTTGAAAGCAATTAAAATAGATAAACTGTCAAGACCGAGCTTGGTGACTCTTTCCAAATGCACGGTGCAAATTTAAAGACCGACAAACTTGTTTTAAACATCAACAATGTTCAGGACAGAATTTCAACAAATACCTAATGTCATACACTCTACTTCTAAAGAAAACCTTGGTGAGATGCAAAAAGTGACTAACATTCTCAAATAAAAAAACACTCTTTGAAAGTCTTCCCTAGGTACCCAAAGTCATAGGCACTGTGAAAGGTAACCCACTAGATATCATTAGTACAGACCAATTTCGAATACCTCATGAGCTCAGAAAAACACATAGCATAGTTATTCTAAATCTGCGGTTCTTCTCAAAATCGATGTCTTGACGACGAAGTAGTTCAATGGAGCCAGATGTGTGCATGAAGATCACACTGGAGATTGAAGTCACAAAAGTTGAACTCCTAAATGAAACTATGAGAGGTTCCAACAATTGGAAGGTTTTCATAACGGTCTGAAAAGGTTAGACTAAGTTGAATGGGATGCATACGATCAACATTAACTTTGAGTGCAATGTGATTATTTTCTGGTCGGCGAAAAGTAGGACGTGACTAAAACACAGTGCCGGGATACTCAATGTCCATGGAGATGATCAGATAAGAGAAGATGGCAGAACGGATTAACTCAAACTCCAATTCAACATTAAAAGACCAAATTGATCGCGTGGTAATGGAACAATTTGGGAGGAGGGCTATGATTTCTATTTTTATAATCACGACCACACGAGAATTAAAGGAAAAAAGAAAAAAAGATAATGAAATTTTTATAATATTTAACTTTGACAATTATCTATTAAACAATAATATATATTTTATAATTTTGTTAAAAGTTTTGGGTTACATGTTTGCATCTATTTAAGTTTCTACTTCGCACAATTTCATATTTATCTTCGGTGTTTATACAATTTAATCTAACATGATATAATAAAGTTCTATAATATATCATGTAATTTTATTGTAAATCGAAAGTTATTTTATTCACTGGGTAGAGAAAAGAGCTCCACTAACAATACATTCTAATTTATTCAATTTAATTTTGTGATTAATTATATAATAAATTCTTAATTTATAATTATTTAAAGATTAAATCAAACAATCTAATTGATTAAATGGAAACGGAATAAATATCCACTTTTTATAGATTATAATTCATTATTCAATTTTATCTTATGTGATACATTTAATTTGTAAAATTTTTAATCTTATATTTTACAATAACTTCTTCTCTTTTACTTATTAAATAAAAGTAAATAATTTTATATTGTTAAATTTTAAGAAAATAGTTTTAAATAAAACAAAATAAATCATCTTACAGTATCTGCTACTTTATATATCTTGAAAATGAAGATTAATTTACATAATATTTTATAATAATTAACACGTCAATTATAATAATAAATAATCATAAAAATAATTCATTATTAAATCAATTATTTTTCAAAACTAAATCAAACTACAATAATAAGATTGTTTCCATCCCTACATGACTTAAATTTTATTGGAAGAGACAACAAATGGATAGAAAGAAAGAAGATAATAATAATTAAAAAAATGTGTAAGAAAAGAAATCGTGCGAGTAAAGTGAATAGTGACTATATATTCAATTTAAGATAAAAGTACGAAAGACAGTGTATTTGAGTTTGATAGTTTTAATTTTTTTAAATAAACTAATAAAAATATATATGAAGTTGAATTAATTTTTAATTTTTATTAAAGGAATTGTAGAGACTAAATATAAAAATGTAATAAATAACTTTATAAATTTAAAAGAGTAAAATTATCTAATAAAAACTAAAGTAATCCTTTTCATTAATAATTATATATCAATAAGTTAAAGGTTAATAAGAATTCAAATCATTATCTTATACCAAACTAATTATCTTGAAACAAATCTTTTTAATTAACTTACTGGCATGTTTCGACTGTTAAATTCTTGATTCGATTTATTTCCTTGCAGGTGTTTATTTTACTTGTTTGATTCGTTTTATAAAAGATGTGATTTATCAATTAATTAAAAACAATATTAAAAAACTAATTTAACTTATACATTTTTTTGATAAATTAAATTTAACAATTAATTTTATAATTAATAAAATTTACATGTATGTATTATATAAAAGTTTTCATTTAAAAACAAATATAAACTTATTATTATTTAGGAGGACAATGAATCATTAAGATAGAATTTTACGTGCTTAAGTTGACCACATATTTAACTGATATCAATCATGTTAACGTACATCAAGTAATTAAATTTTTTTATATGTTAAAAAATCTATATTATTTTACACCTATCAGACCGGTGCTCTGGCTTGTTTTTATACTCATAAATTTTTGGGCTTTGTTCTGTAAGTTCCCAGAACTTATATCTTCATGCTTTGGAAATACATAAAGTACAATTTTATTTATACATGTGATGTAAATATTTATTTATTTAAGTTTTCTTGTTATGTTTCCACTAATTTCTGTTTTATTGTATTTAACATTATTTATTAGAAGAAAAAGTTAAATTCATTTATCTATTCACATGTAAGTATGTAACTGAAAGTCGTGCTTAGCATATGGATATAACTTTTTGAAAAAAAAAAATTAAATTTCTCCATATATATTTAAGATTAACATGAATGTATTTCATAAAAAGTAGTCGAGTAAGATGGTAATAAGTATTTGCATGAACATAAAACTTTTTTTTCTTCCTTAAAAGACTAAATTATCTTTATTTTTAATAAGATATGTTAAGATAACCTATCAAAACTAACTCTGTTAACTTGTTTCACTTAGAAAAAATTAATAGATAATTTGAATTAGCCAAGCATTTTATAAATAATATATATTAAAGATTTTTAATTTTTTTTTTTAGAAAATATATATTTAAACAAGTGTCATTAAGATCTTATTATCTAGAACCACATCACCTTCCATGCACTTAACTCAAATATCTTATACTTTATTTTATTCACCGTCTTTACGAATAACGTGGTACTCTCTCTATCTTACATTCTCTTTGAATAAATATTCACATTTACAGTTTTATTATAGCTTATTTGATTATGAAAAATAATGATTTTTTTTATAATTAGTTATTAATTATTATTATTGTAATTAATTATGTTATAAATTGTTAAAGAAAATGTTTGTAAATTATGAAAAAAAATGATAATATAAATTAAATTTCATTAAGTGACAAGATATTTTAAGATAATTTATTTTGTACATGATAAGAATTTACCATATAAGATAAGATTAAATTTAACATATTCATTAAGAATGGATATGAACTATAATATACATGAGTGGTAAAATCTCTGCACATATTTTCTACAAGATTACATAATATATCTTTAAACAAGTGTGATAAGTGTTTGGATGAACTCTTGAATAAAAGAGTTATCCCTAGTTTATGGAAACCTTGTTAATAGCGAGGATGAGTGAATTTAAAACTCTAATAACTTCAAGTTGGACATGACTCGTGGTTTGTGTGAAGCAGCGATGACCTATCAGTCCTTTCATGAGATTTTGAAGGATTGTAAAGATCAGAAATTTTTTGTGTTTTGGGCCATTTATAGGAATGAAAGTCATGGGACTTCAGTCTAAGCCTCTATATGTATTTGCTCGTGTCATATAGAAGAACTTTAAGATGAATTGGAAGAAAGACCTGTGAGAGAGGTTAAGAGTTAGTCTCTAAAGTTGATCACTATAGAGTGACACATGATGAAAGGTATGTACGGGCTAAAGTCCTATGGAGGGATAGTCAGATGTGGCGAGTGTACCTAGATCTCACATGGCCTTGACAGGCTACGAAACATTATCTAGTTGGTGAATGCTCATGTTGTGTTGCGATGAGTATGCTCTCGTTCCATCATCATGAACTTAAAGTGTGTAAGTCCACTAAGTATAAGAAATTCAAGGTGGCAACTAGCCAGTGGGATAATAGACTAACTAGAGGATACACAAGTAAAATAGTGTGTAAACGGTAGCAACCTTGCGTGGAGGAATATAGGGAATTGTTTGTTTACATTTTTAGTCTTTAAGTCTGTAATGACACAAGAAAGGATTCACCCTTAAACTTTAGTTTCAAATTTCTTGGAGATGGACTCGATGACTCTACTACTTGTTAGGACTAAGTGCCTCGATGACATTTGGACTCCATAGGGTGATTTAGGCGAAGATCACTCCGTTGGACTCGTGTGTACGACCTTTTACTCACTAAAACCACTAGGATTCACTATGTAGATTGTGACTCTCGAGTGGGTGGTGTAGCCTATACCACCTTACCTTACGACTACTTAGCCCCTAGAGATCGTGAAGGTCTCCTTATATTCATTCGTGTTAGATCAAGATGATTATCATATTTAAAGTTTTGATTATTACAAGACAGACAGAACTTTCCCAGATGGAATTTCAGCAAGCAAGTCAGACGAAACAAGTACAGACGAAAGATGACCCCTCAAAGTTGAAGTCATTCGTCTGTTTCAAGTCAAGTCATCAGACAATAGGACAAGACGAAATCTCTTAGACTGAAGAAGTTTATCGTTTGCCCAAGAAGTGAAGCAAAGTATGAGTCACTCGCGCCAAGATTTCAAATCTTAAGAAGTACTCATTAGAAGTATCCAAGATCAGTATGGGGATTTGCGCTTACACATGCAACTCGAAAAGGTTTTCACCTTTTTGTCAAAGTCTCTGTACATGTCAAAAAAAGTACTGTGCACGCTATCTAAATCCGTTGCACACGACATCAATCACTCAAGTACTATCTAACACCTTTTGGAAGCTCTCGAGGAAAATGTTCGACGACATTCTTCTGTGTCTAACGGATATCTGAAGACGTTGCCTATTTAAAGACTTCGCTTCTTCAAAGTTCAGTTGGCGAACACGCTTCTAGTATTCAATCTATTGTGATTTCGCTCACTGTATCTTTTGCACTTCATTGTAAAACCCTCTCTGCGAATAGGAAACTTTCTTTTCAAAGAACTCTTTCAAATCCACCTGAGTGGTGTTTTAGCCTAAGAAGGCTGGTTGTTCAAAGAATACCCAAGTTGTTTAGCCTGCGAAGGCTGTGTTCAAAGAATATCGTGTAATAGCCAGAAGTGGCTGGGCGCAAATAATACTTGTAACCATTTCACGATTTGTAGTGAAAACTCAGTGGTTGTTGGGTAACTGGACGTAGTCTTGTATAGACGAACCAGTATAAAAATACTTGTGTATTTATCTTCTTAAGTGTTTGACTAACGGGGATAGTCAAACTATAACATCTGTTCATTAAAATCAATCTTTGAAAGATTAAGACCTGTTTGGTCGAACTCTTTTAAACTCACAGACGAAAGAAACATTTTTTTAAAGTAACACAATTCAACCCCTCTTCTTGTGTTCTATCTTTTACAATTCGTGTCCAATGATGATGATATACTTTACGAGGCATCCTTGTCACCGATTCCTGAGCTTGTTTCACCGAAATACGTATCCCAATCTCCTGTCAATACCCAATAATACCAAAGCTGATAATGTTAGATTCATCTAGCGACAAGGAGGAGCCAAAGGAGGAGGTCCCTATAATAGTGTTATCAGACTCTTCGTTCAAGGGATAGAGGGGTAACATGTGGGAGTTTACTTTGTGAGGGAGTAAGGTCTCTTTTTGATAGCACCTACTCTAAGACTAGATGAATTAGGACGTGCATAATTGAGTAGCCTAGGTCTCTATTTTGATATAGACTTTTTGTATAGGTGCTTAGAGGGTTGTATATGTGTCACCTTGTCGGTGTATATAATCTTTTGGTTATGTTTGCAGTTGTTATGACCTCAGTTGTATCTATAGTTTCATTTTACACACACACACATATATGTATAGTAATGTTTAGTTATATTCTTTTCTTTTATTACATGCTTCTTATTTTTAAAAAATGGGGGGATTTTATTTGACTATAATGAATTAATAAAGAATTCATATTTTCGCATTAAAACCAATTACAAATCTAGGATGTTATATCGTATACGATGTTAACCCATCAAAGAGCACCCAAATAGTTTAACCGCTTTTCAATTGATTTGGTTCTCATCAAATCAAAAGTTTAGATTTCCCCAAATGTTGTTTAGAACAATGAAATAATAAAAGAAAAGTATAGGAAGAGAGAAAAAAAGGAGACTCGAGAATTTAATGTGGTTCGGCACACAATATGTATTAACTTTGTACACATAGAAGCTTTACATGGAGTTGTTTATATAGAGATATAAAAATAATCTCTCTCATCATTTACACGATGTGAGACTAAAATCAAACTACATATTACTAACAATCTCCCACTTGGAGTTTTATTTACATCATCACCTAATGTAATGCCTTCATCATCAATATTCTTGAAGGTCAACCATATCATCTCATTTCCTTGGCTGCTTCTCAAATGTGACTCCACTAAGTGGTCTCTTGCGCACCTTTCCACTGACGGGTAACTGTGCTCACTGCACAACTGTCCACTATGCTTACTGCACTGACGAGTCTTCTGTCTTGTCCACTATGCTCACTACACTGACGGGTCTTCTACCTTGTCCATTGTACTCACTACACTGACAAGTCTTCTGTCATGTCCACTGTGCTCACAGAAAGCTCCCACTGCTTCTCTTCTTAAGCTCTCACTACTTCTCTTCTTCCAATGTCGTTATTTGCACTCCTCCCTCAAATAAAGGACCACTAAACCTCATCCCATATTATCAATGATGGCCATTAGAGCTTCCATTGTTGCGACAATTCTTGAGCTTCACATTGTCATCGATATTCCATGGTTCTTGTACCATTGTTTTGATAGCTTACATCAACGACACACGCAACCTAGTCACCCCTGCTAGAAAAAATTTCGATACAAGGGATCCCCACAAAGTAGATCCACCTGACTTTTACTTAGATCCACTCCAATCATTGCATCACTTGTCTAAGTCGGTCACCAAGTCGAACCAACGGCTCACATACCACTTGTTGGGTAACCTAGGGAAGACTTTACACACTTCTTCCAATGTTATTGTTCTTGTTGCTTTATTAGGAAAGCTCTCACTGTTTCACTACCCTGAGGATAAACCAAATCTTTTCTAATGTGGAAGATCAGACAGAGCCGCAACCACAGAACATACTAAGATATTGGCTCTAATACCAAATGTTAAAAACAATGCAATAATAAAAGAAGAGTATAGGAAGAGAGAGAAAAAGGAGACTCGAGAATTTAATGTGGTTCGGCACACAATATGTATTAACTTTGTGCACTAGAAGCTTTACAGGGAGTTGTTTATATAGAGATATAATAGCAATCCATCTCATCGTTTACACGATGTGAGACTAAAATCAAACTACATATTCCTAACAAATGTAATTTGCTTGCCGACTCACTCTACATGCACCTAATCATCACCTTTCTTTCTTTCTAATTAAGGCACGACTCTTGCATGCGTCATTCCTTTCTTTTTCCAACCCAAAACCATGAGAATGTGTGAGAGTGAGAAGAGATTAAGAGGGAGAACATGAAGGCCATGAACAAGAACAAAGAGGAGCAACCACCATGAAGGCCACCATTCCACCAAATCAATGTGACCAAGCTAGAGGAAACCATTTCAAATTTTCTCTTTTCTCTTCTTCAATCATGATCTTCCTTAGAGGTGAGGGGAACTCTTTTCCTTATAAACCCCATTGTTGAGCATGGATCATGCATGCATATGGATTCCTTTGGGGTTCTCATGCTTGCTTGTGAGTTGTTTTATGTATGGTATTTTCTAACTTACATGTGTTATTGAGTTGATTATTGTAGATGATTTTTGGTTTAAATGAGTTTTTGCATAATCAGTGTTGTGGAAAGCTCATTTAGTAAGAGAAATTGTGCTCATGAGTTAGAAACCTTTATGGATGAGAAATTTCTCTCACAATGCAGTAAGAAAATGAAATCAAAATGGTGTTTTGTGCCTTTGGAAGGTTTAATATTAAAAGGTGTTATGTTTGAGTGAGTGAGATAGTTGAAATTGAGCCAGGAGGGAGAAATTGATCAGAAGTTAACCATGTGGGGTCAAAGTCAACTACCTTGCACCTCACGACAACGATTTCTCTAAGCATCAAATATTCTTAATACCAAACCCTCTGTTGGACTTGTTGTTATGAATCATGATCAATATCAATGTATGTCTTTGTTTTGAATGGTTATGTGTTATATGTTCTTTGGATTTATTGTTATGTTTAAGGACATATGCATGTCTTGATTCGTTGCTATACGGCGTTATGTGTATGTGCCATGAGTTGATCTATATGTGATGATGTTTATATGTGGTGCTTTTAGTTATGGGCTATGTGTTGTTATAAGCCCTAATGTAATGGTTATCGTGTTATGGTTGTTTTGGAGGTTTGGTTTTAAGTTATATTTTTGGTTCGAGAAGTTTAGCTGAGTGTAGTGTTTGTTATGTGAAGGGGGTTGAAGAAAATGATTTTAGGCTGGTTATTGAATATGTGAGTTTTGTTTTGGTGAATAACCAGAGTACTATAGTTAGTCTGTAGTAAAAGTGTAGTTTTGAACTAGTGGGTTGAGTTGAGTGTGTGAGTCTAGCTTCGGGTGAGTGAATGAGTTGTTAGGGTGATTTTGTGAGCCATATAAGACTTGAGAGTAACTAGTGAAATTGAGTTTTGAGTGTAGGGATGAGGAAGGAGCCGATAGACCTGATTTGTGGTGTTTCTTTGTGACAGGAAGCTTGTAGCAAGGCATTGTGGGCATGGATGGCATGAGTTCCCTAGTTTCATGTCTAAAACACCTCAAATATGCTTCTGAGCTGCAAGTTTCTCGCCTAAATTGCCAAGATGAAGAACTGATCAAAGGTCCCTGATATCTTAATATTTTAACCAATTTCTTTACACTTATTATATATAGTTAGAGTATAATTAATGATCAATTGACATGATTTAGTGCATTCATGAAATATGGATCAATTGGGCCTAAAATGTGATTTTTGTTTTAATTGCTGCTTATTTTTGTTCAGTATTTTGAGCATATCTTGAGCTAAAAAACTATGATTGAGTTTCTTTTGGTGTCGTTTTAAAGAAGACTTAAAGGACTATAAAAGCTATGAAGACATCAAAACTCAGCTCAGACTGCATCTAGGACGAAATAAAGCTTGAAGATGACACTTATTTGTTGGCAGACTTTTAAGCAAATTTACTTTAGTGTTTAGGCTCAAGTTCCTTTATCTAAATTGAATCATTTTGTTTTAAGCTTTGGCTGGGATTTGAAGGGATTAAGTGATCACATGACTATCACATGACTCACTTATTATAAATACCTCAATTCAGAAAATTGTAACACACTTTACACTTAGTAAATTTATTCTCAATTAGAATTCATGTTTCACGTTTTCTTTCTCTCTTCTTTCGTCGTTCGAGCCCCGTACTTCTTCTTCCTCTACACTTTTCTTTCATTTATTTTTCTGTAATTTCAATTGATGATGATGAGTAACTAATCCATTGGTGTCAATCCAATTTGTATTGCTCTCTTCTCTCAATCCTTATACTCAATTGTTCTTAATTTTTTATTGTAGTATTCTCTCAATCCGAATTGAATGCATGATATAATTGAGTGATTATGAATTAAATTGTGCTTTTAAATTCGAATTCAACATGTTCATTGACTGTTGGTATGGTTTCGTGAATTTGGTTATAATCGGATAATGTTTGTTGTTCATAATGTGATTACATTGATTTAGCACACCAAGTGTTCGATGAAAATATTTTGTGATTGTAAAATGACGGGATCCTAATTAGATGCAGGGATTCAAGTCTAATTAGGCCAAAAGTGAGATTTTACATTCATTAGGAGGTAGTGAGGGATTTGAAGAGACCAAGAGTAAATCAGATTGACTATTTAATCATATAGTTTTTTTATTCATTATATTTGATTTCTTTTTATTTTGATTGCTTGCTTTTAATTCGATTTTCTTCACTTTAATTTCATTTAATTAAGTTATGCACCAAAACCCCCTTAATTTGCTCTTAATTTTCGGCTTAAGAGTCATAGAACAAGGGAAGAATAACCTAGGTCTGCTACTACTGCAAGTAATAGCCGAACTGCTAATTTGATGCACGTTCGGCGCGTGTGTTAGTCTCTCTCTCATTCAAGCGAGAACCCCCTCACTTAAGCGAAAGAATAGTCGAGAGGATGCTCTATTTTATGGGAACTCTCTCGCTTAAGCAAGACTATCTCCTGAGAGTGATAATGGAAATGCTTTATTTTTCTCATCTAAGCGAGAGCCTCTCGCTCAAGTGAAAGAATAGTTGAGAATTATCTCTTGTTTGTCTAATTCCTCTATGTTTTTCTCCATGCTTTCAAGTTTCCTTCCTTTCCTTTTCTTATTTACCTTTTCCATGGTTGTTAATAGATGTTAGATGTATGGCTAGGTTATTGATGATGTATATTATGTATTCTATGTTTGAATACAAGTACCCTAAATGGACTTGTGTGAGCCGATTGGATGTGATTGCTGGATGTATATTGTATACTAGTAGTATGCAGATAACATAGAAAGTCTAAAAATGTGTGAGGATCCTCATAATGGACCTTAAGTGATTTATGATTTGTCGTGAGGTTGATGATATATGTGGAAACCTAGAGAAGTTGTACTTGTATGGTATGACACATAGGTTGAGGCATGATTTGTGGGTCAAATGGCATTGTTGGGCAACATGGTCTAAAAGTGGACATAGATGTACTCGTAGATGTACTTGTCTAAGTGTACTCTTAATAGTAACCCATAAAACAATATATAAATCCACTGAGGAAATGATGTCTTATATGGCTCACTATTAGGTTATCTTCTTTTGCTTTAATGTATCTTTTTAGGAAAAGTAGACTAGCATAGTATCTTGGATGATCCTATGTTTATAATTCTTTGAGTCTCTTTTGTTAAACCCAAAACTCATGTTCTCATGTGATCATTTATACGTCCAAATATTAATGCATTGTTCATTTATATTTTTTGACTGAGTATATTTACCATATTAACAAGATTTTAACTAGATAAGTTTCATCTTCCTTATTTCATGCATCAAGTATTGCTCCTAAAATAGGCCTATGTTGTGAAAAAGTATAAAATTTCCCCACTTTCTAGGACCTACGAAAAACTATTTTTTAAAAAAGGTTTCTTTAAAATAATGATAGTTGCAAGTATAAATTCCGAATGAAAAGAAAAAATATTGGTAATATTAAAACTTGTAATAAAAACTTAATGATGTCCTAAATAACCAGTAGTAATTTCAATGGTAAAGATGAATGGATAAATATTTTACCGTCTTTGATGAATGGAATAAACATTGTGTTTTTAAGTGTTCTTAAAAAAAATTTGAATCCTCAATCTGACATTTTTACTGGTTGAGGTGTATGACGGAAAAGAATAAGAGAAATTAAGGATACACACGGAGGGAGAAGTGTTACGAGGTTGTTGTAAATTGTTATGGAAGTCAGACTGTTTAATATTAATCAAGATTTGTAGCTATTTCTTACAGGGATAAAATAAAAATTAAAGACTAAAACGAAACAAAATAGTCAGATTAGAGGAAATTCAAGGCTATAAAAAATTTATAGAAGATAAATTTATGACCCATTACAAAATGTGCACTTGATAATTGGTGTATCATTTTATGTCGAGTTGCCCTCAGTATAAAATGAAACCTTTTGGGTTGGGTTGGGTTGAAAGTGAAGTGGAGTCCAATTCAAAGCATGGGAAGCGATAGCACTCTTGCTCCATAGAGGCGGCAGAAACAGTTACCAGTTAGCAGTTACCAGTTGAGTTAGCGATGACATTGGTTGACGAGTTGGAGTTGGAGGAAGAGTGGGACTTTGGGTCGTCGGTGGTGCCAGTGAAGAAGGTCCCAAACGGCGACGTATTTGAGGCGTCACGTGCCGGCGACGTGGAGAGGCTCCGGTATCTTCTTGAAGCTGGCGTCGACGTCAACGCGCGTGACCAGTGGGACTCCGTCGCCCTCTACTACGCCTGCCTCGTCGGCCACCTCGACGCCGCTCGCTTGCTCCTCGAGAACGGCGCCATCTGCTCCGAACACACCTTCGACGGCGACCGCTGCCACTACGCCGCCCTCAATTTGAATGTTCGCAAACTCCTCAAGGCCTTCGAGGCCCGTCCCCCGCCGTTGGACCCCTTGCAGGCCGCCCTCCGCGACACCTTCCTCGCCGTCCAACCTGGTACTCTACTTTCTGCTTACTCTTCCTCTCTTGCGTGTGTTTCTCTACTCTCCAACTTGGCTTTTATTAACTTAGGAGCGTTAGGTATTTCGTGATTAGAAGATATTTGATGGACATGAGAAATGATGAAAAATAAAATGGGAATGTTTGATGGAGAAGAGAAATTATCAAGTTCCAACTTACACAAAATTGTCGCCATAGAATTCCTGGTGAGAGTGGGGCTGAATGGGATGTTAGGTTGAAATAGATCACCGAATTGAGTTGGTCTTAAGTTGGTCGTCTCTTGTGTTTTTCTGAGTTCTCAAACTTAGCTTTGGTATGATATCTTGATTCGGAGATATTTGATGGAAATGAGAACAATCATGAAAAATGGAAATGTTTGTGAAGAATATGACACAAGTTATGAAGTTGCAACATGCATAAATTGTTGCTCTAGAGTTTAAGGTGAGAGTGAGGTTGAATGGGATGTTAGGTTCAAAGAGATTAAATGGGGTTTCCACTGTCCAGGGTTCAGTTAGACTTTGTTTTTTAATTTTTGTTTTTCCAAGAAAATTGGGTAGCTAGGCCAGGTTACAGAATGTGGCGTTTTTCGCTGAAACTTGCCTGACAATCGGACCATAACCTCACCAAATTGAGTGGATGTTCATTTGGTCAGCATTTAAGCTCCCAACAGACAGTGTGAGATCACGTGATATATTGAGGATGGTTTTGATTTTAAGTTCTTAACATTTGGACTTGTGGGACAAAGGGGTTTGTGTGCGGAGTTCCCCTCTTTAGATTGAAATCTGATAAAAGAATTCTAATGGTAGGTGGGAAAGAAGCACCACATGATATAATCTGGATGACTATAATTCAGTAAATGGCACTTTACAGAATTCCTTATTCTGAATTCTTGAATCTTTAGAAAGTCACTTATTTTAGGTACGCCGTCAAAATTACTGATTCTGAATTCTTGAATCTTTAGAAAGTCTCTTATTTTAGACACTGTCTTGAACTAAATGAACCCTTTTGTGCGTTACTTAATGACACTGCACTGACTGTCACTTATTTTAATCCCCTGGACCACTAATTAGTATTAGTCTTTTCTTGATATAATTAATAACTAACTTTTCAAATACATGGAACAATGATTCCTGAATTGGTAATATATCTATTGTGTGTTTGGTATAGCTTATGTTGGAGAAGTAATTGATTTTGTCAACCTGTGTTGAGAGTGTCTAAACTCTAAAGTTCTCTAACTTCATTCTTTAGTCTTTACCAAACATGTAGTAGACTTGAATAATACAAAATTAGGACTCAAGTACTAAAACCCTTAATTGACTGATAAGAAAGCTTTTATTTTCTGTCAAGTCTTGTTCTCTTTCTTGTGGAATATAGGGATGTGTTATGTCACATTCCCCCATACATCAGTTTACTCGCACAGAGAGAACGCCGTAGGAATAAGTTAATTACCCTTGTATTTATTGTTATCTAAAAAAGTAGGAATAAGTTAGTTGTCCTTTTTTCTTTGTTTATCTTTATACTTTTTTTCCCTACATTTCATTTTATTCATTTATTTCAGGGAATAAATTTGATTGATACATATTAGTAGTTGATAGAAACCTGTTATCTTGTCGGAAAGAATAAGAGATTTCTCCCCCAATAGAGTGCCTAACCTGCAGAACTTCGAGGGTATGGGCCTCCCAATGCCCAAAGGCCCCAAAACTCTCAAATGACAAGACCCCCTCTCTTTTCTTCACCTCTTATTTATAGGAACATGCCTTACCTCTGTAATTATCTGAGCCCCAACTAATTCACTAACTAATGTAACTAACCTGATTAACTAACTCCATTTTTAACAGACACAACCAACTACTAATGTATATCTAACTATCTATCAAAGTTAAGGTTCCATATTCTTAGTCAGCATTACTTGATAGACATTGGATCTCTTTGTCATTGGTTGTGCCAGTTTTCTAATTTTTCCCCAAGTAATAATGATGTTTGCATACATAGGCTGGAACTCAGTATTATCATATAATTGAATAGGTATTTCATCCACTCAGGGGTCCATTTGCAGCCACTTTCCTCCAGACGTAGTTTTTATTGTACAAGGAAAACCTATTCAAGCTCACAGAGTCATATTAAGTGCAAGGTCACCATTTTTCAAGAGAAAGTTTACAACTGACTGGAAGGAGCGCAGTGAAGTAAGATTCTCGAGGGAAAGGTTGTCATATCCTGCACTTTATAGCCTTGTATACTTCTTTTATTCAGACAGATTAGAGATTGCTGTTGATGACATGGAGGATCTTGTGAGAATCTGCAAAGTATGCAAATGTGAATCACTGCACCAAGTTCTTGAGAAAGAAATGATTCATCAAACATATGCAGAGTATAAAGCACTGACAGATGTGGATAATTCTCAGAAACGGTATATTTTGCAAGGTCTTTCCCTTCCTGAAGAAGACAGGCTTCCTGCAGCCTTGCATCGAATCCTTCTGACTGCCCTTTTGAATTCAACCCATGAAAGTGGTCAAGATGGTCAAGAAGATGAAATTGATAAATTGGTATCTAGGATGGGTGCCATACAGAAAGCTAAATCTCTGGATGATCTTGCTGATGTATGTGTAAAAGTTAATAGAAAAGTTTTCCGCTGTCACCAAGTTATTCTAGCATCTAGGTCAGAATATTTCAAAGCAAGATTATCACATATGAAGGACTTCTGTGGAGGGAAAGATGAGGTATCTGTTGACAGTCTTCCTTTTCTTGAAGAACATGACTTGAGCATGGAAGCTTTTGAGAAAATGATTGAGTATATGTAAGTGTCTTCCCTTGACTGTGAAATTTGGAAATTGTAAATATTGGATGGATTTAGTGAGGCAGCACTGATTACCATGGTAACCTATATTATCTGGCTTATCAGCATCTGCATTTTATTCTGTAGAATCTGGTTTACCTGATTTATATTTAAATTTAACGCTTTACAATGAAGATATTCTTTCATACATTTCTGTCATTGCAGATGTGTTTGCATGCATGCTTTTGGCTGTATGTAAAATATATGTATCTATTAAGAGATTAACCAATTTGTTGTATATCAAGTTGGGAAGTACATTTATTACTAGTCAACCAAACACAATAAATTGTTGTATGCTAGTAAGGTTTAATTCAAATGGGAAGCTTATGAAGTAGTTTCCTGGTTATGATTCCAATTGTTTTTTTTTTTTTTTGTTTTGTTTTTTTTATGAATGATTGTTTTATGTGCTTGCCATTTATGTATTGAGTCATTTTATGCTTTTCTTGCCCACTTTTAGTGTCTGCTGTGCCTTGAGCATGATGAAGTTTCTGCAATAATATAAGTGTATCTATACATCAACTTTACACTTCAAGTTAAGATTTTCATGAATTTTGTTGTCCTTTGTTGAATCAGGTACACTGATCGTTTGCAGGATATAAATCCAGATCAGGTATTTATACACCTATATAAAATAATGTAGTAGTGGTTTGTCCTGCTGTTGTCTAATATTAATATGTTTTGAACAGGCTGAGGAAATGTTGGATGTTGCTTCCAGATACTTATTGTTTCCTCTCAAGCGAGCAGTGGCTGATGTCTTGTTGCCACACTTGGAAATGGTGTCACCTGATGAACTTTGCCATTGGTTAATGCTAGCAGACATGTATTTTGCTTTAATGCCAATCTCCCTTCATCTTATATTTCAATATTTTTCAAATCTCATTCTTTACTGGTTGCATTTTAGTTTATTTTGGACTGTACTTATGTTAGTATAGCTTGTAGCTTACTTAATAGGATAAGCTCTACCTGAGTCAATACTTATTTAATCTATTCATCCAAATAGGTCTGTGAAATGTCTACTGTTGTAGTGGTAATTGATCTGATTAGTGCTCCTAACTTCTTGAGTGTAGTTACAAACTTATTTAAATTTAACACCAAGTAAATTGTCTTCATCAATGTGGTGTTAAATTATTCATGGGGAATCTGTTTAGTAGTGTTTCTTGTTGTGTATGTTCTACTATGTTATTGTGTTGTAAAATAATGGACAGCTTGCTGGTAAGATATGAAGATGTCGGAGATTTTGAAAAAGAGTGTCTAAAATTAAATGAAATTATCTAGGATATTAATAATTGTAGATTCTAGAATTCACTTTGCATCTTGAGGAGTATGAAATTTGAAAGGAAGGATAAAAGTCAATTCATTAAAGATCATTATCCGTTGGAAATTATGAATGCACAAATTTTTGGGAGAATATTACTATTTGAAAGAATTGAGAAGATTTTAGTTTTGGTTTACCCTTAATTCTATCATCTCTTCACTAATTGACTTTTAAGGTTGTGTTAAAAGAGAAATCATGTTTTTGTTAAAATGATTTCCAGGTCTAACTGCTAAGCAGTGTAAGTCCCTGCTTTCGTTAATTGCATATGTTCCTTACTTTCCCACTTGATAAGTGTTCTTTGTGTCCATGATTTTATAGAATACAGTGAAAATATATTCATATATAATAATGAAACTGTTCCCGGTCATATTTTGATTTAGTTGTGTGTGTATTGAATATCTGTTCTTGTCCAGGTATGGTGTTTTCAAGATACGGGAATATAGTCTAGATACTATTGCTTGTAATTTTGAAACATTTGCTGATACTAGAGAATTCCGGGCAATGTTGTTGACTTTGCCTCCACCATCTGGGGACTCATCTCTTCGTACCACTGTCCCAAGCATTCCTGGATCTGCTCTAAATACTGATCAAGGAAATATTCTGGATGATTTACGTGAGAAATGGCTTGAAATTGAAGCCGCTGAGCTTGACAAGAGAGATGAGAGTGCTTTGCAACTTGACAAACGTCTAGAGATGCTTATGCTTGTTGCACAGCAAGAAAAATCATTAGACAATGCTGATTGAGATAATCAGTGGCACCTTTGGCTTTCTTCCCAATCGCCACTCTTATTTAAGGTAAACAAAAAGAACTTTAGATTTCTGTATGTTTTTCTTTACTAATAGATTAAAATAAAATGTGTAGAATTTGTAGGTCGTCATGGTGCTAGTCCATAGATAGCAAGATATTTAGTATGTTGCTTGGAGTGCTTAAGTTGGGTTTTTGTAACTTCAGCTACTCGAGCATTCATTAATTCTTGAAGTTTTTGTACAAGTACTAGATAATCTCAATGTGTGCATGTTGTTACTTATTAGAACTCACTAACAGCCTGGTTAAATCTACAAACAAAACATCGTAATCATATAATGTCATTACTATATGTTACATAGGATAGTTGGACTATTTTAAATATTCTCTAATTATAAGTGGTTTCTACGTCTCCTTGTATTTCCTGGTTTTTCATTCTTATTGAGGTATGATTAGGATTAGAAACCTAGAATTAATGTAAATAGGTATTAGCACTCAGCTATGTATGTCATTATTTTACACAAATACTTTACCTCCCATACCGAAAGAGCAATGAACATCCTAGAATGCTGGCTAAAATTGGAGCTCCCCTCATTGCCAAAGCTTCCATAGGAAGCTCAAACCAGACAGACACACCCAAATAGGACTAGACCTCAGAGATGCTTTGAAGCTTACTACTTATCTTAAGCTTCTTGATCTATCAGTGCCAGCGTTGGTCATATTTTAGAATACCGTGGGAGGGGGTTTCCTAGAGGTGTCAGCTTTTTAAGTTTCTTCAATTTTTTAGGATTACAGACTTTGTTATTGTCAAAAAAGGATTAGGAACTTTCGTTCTGTAATTCTCTCCCAAACAAATAACCTAGATTTGGCAACAAGGTGGATCTGATGGTAGGAGGGATATAAGAATTTCTACTTTCTAAGCGTAGAGCTTGCACGTAGCATTTTCCTCCACATATAGGGAGCGTTATGCTCTTTCTTTTGCATCTTTTTGGGTTTCCTTGTCTATAAAAGTTGCCTCTCTTTTCTCGAAGATTTAAGAATGTTTCTAAGACCATTTTCCAATAATTCATCAAAGAAAATAGAGAAAACGTGTTTATGTAAATCAAATTTGTCAGATGTAAAATATCTTTTGTTTGTATTTAGCAAAATTTTCAAAATCTAAGTACTCTGGATCCTTACTTGATCTCTTTTCTGACGTTGCATTTGAACTAGGAGCTATTACACACTATTTCATTACAAACAACAAACTAAATCTGTTCTTGTAAGTTCTAAGGCTTTAAATTTTTATGTGCAATTGTAAAAAGCCATTGTAAAATCAACAAACTATTACACACCATGTCATCATCTAGAACCTTTAGTACAATATTGTATAAAGGTTCAAATTATTTAAATCTTCTAAAAAAACTATTTATAATATATAAATATTCCATTGCAAAATAAAATGCTTATATATCAATAACATGTTTTTTTGTCATAATGTCAATTTTGTGTCCTTCCTCAATATTCTCTCATTATGATTTACTATGTTTTTTTTTATTCTCAATTATTATCCATTTAATAACTGTCACTAATTGAAAATATTTGTAACTCTTATCTTGATAATTAGTGCATTATTGTCATTACACTTTATACTCTTGTAAACTGACACTAAAATGTCACGTGAAAAATATTAATTAAAAATAATTATTATATAAAGATGTAGTTAATTAAAAAAATTGTTATATATATAAAAATGTCTGTTTTATTTTTTAATTTAGTTATTTTAAAATATATTTTCTAAATAAAATTAATTATTTTTTATAAATCTATTTAAATAAAATTATTCTATTTAAATAATTAAGTAAAATGAAAGATAAAATAAATATTTATTAATATATATTTACAACTTTGTCAATTTTAATTTAAGATGTAATTACTCTTTTGGTTTTTATAATTTTAAAAACTTTCCTTTTTAATCTCTATAATTTTTAATTGATCATTTAAATTCCGGTGGTTTTTTATTTTCATTTTGATCCACACTATTAAAATTTTCATTAACGATAGAAAATAAAAAGGAAAAAAAAAAAGATGAACTACAGGAAACAAACTAGCCGCTCATAAATTATAGGGACTAAAATGGAAAAGTAAAAAAATTGCGAAGATAAAAGATAACTGAACCTTTTAATTTTATTTAAAGTTTCATAGTCTAAAGCATTTTAAATCAATAAATATTAATGAATATCTTATTTTTAGTTTATTTAGACTCAAATATGTTTTTGATTTATTAATTTGGGCATAATATATTTTTGGTCTTTCAAATCTAAGTGATATTTTAGTTGCTATTTTGATAAGAATTTTGGTGAAATTGCTAACAAATAACAATGCCCACTTTCCCGCACAACTTTTTTCGTGATTTTTGACCACCATAATTCATTATAAAACACCGACAATTGTTTACAATATTTGTTGTCAACAAATATTTGAAAATTTCAAAACCATTAAACACCAAAGATTGATCAAACTGCATACCCAAAACCAACAAAATAACAAGAAATATGAAATCCAATAATTCGATCCAAAATCCAGCAATAAACGAAAATATAAGAAGGAAGTGTAGGAAATCATTAGTAAAAGTAAAAAACAAATCCAACATTAAAATTAACAACAAAATGTTTAACTTATCTTGGATTTTGGATGTACATTTTTTGCTACTCTAAGATGCTTGTTTGTAAACTCTAGTGTCCAAAAACACAAACATTAACATTTGACGTTTTGTGATGCATGTGATTTATGTCCGTTGATACTTCATATTTGATATTTGAAAAGAATACAACTTGCTAAAATTCTGCGTAAAACATTATCTTGATCCCTAAATATGGGTAAATCAAATATTAAAAATATAATATGTTAATTGTTTTAGTTTTTGAAAAATATTTTATTATTATTTAGGTTTTTAAATTATATTATTTATTATTATTTTAAAATTAAGTTAATATATCAAAATAGTAATAAATAATATAATTCAATAACTAAAATAACAATCAATATCTTTCAAATTCAAAATAATAAATATTTTCCGATTATTTCATTGTTTTAATATTTTTCAAGACTAAATTATCTAATACATATATTTTCATGTATCAAAATATAATTTACACCTAATATTCTTGCGTTGTTTTCATAAATTAACAAACAGTTTTGTTTAAATTCAACTTTCTCGTCATTATTTATCATGCAGTGACATCCAATCATTACACTTTGAATTTTAATAATCTGCAAAGTAATCTTATTTTAATTTTTAATTATTATAAAATTTTGATATTGAATATTTATTATTATTTTATATATTTAATATTATCACGATACCATTAAATTACTAAAATTTAAACCATTGTCTTGATGCTCTAATTTTTAGAATATCGCCATATATTGAGCATTATTATTTTTTTTTAATTTTGCATTCCCTTTGAATGTACCTTTTTATTTTATGTTCTAAGTTAATTTACATTAACTAGTTGAAAAAAAATATTCTTTCTCAATCGTCTTGAACTATCATTGTTTATCTTTCTGCATATATCTAGTTAACTTAACTGTATATTTCTTTTCATTTATGTTTTCTTAAAATTTAATTTCAATATCATTTCTACAAATAAATAAATAAAATTACTATACATTAAAATAACTTTATATAACTGTATAAGTTACTATGTTTATCTTTGTACGGCTAAATGTTTTTTTATTTAATAAAATTTATAATAAATAAATAATTTGAATATTATAATTATATTAAAATAAAACTTAATTTTAAAATAAAGATGATAAATTAAATTTCAATATACAATATGTTAAGGAAATTCTTAAAAATCTCAATTTAAAGAAAAGTAGCTAAAATTAAATAATGGTCTCTAAAATACTCAATTAAAATAATTATTATAACTTATATTTTTAATATATTTTTAATAAATGTAAAATAAAATTTTCATATTAAAAAGTATATGCCTATTACATATTTTAATTATAACATTTAATTATTAAGAATTTTAGATATAAAAAAATATAAAATTTATTCTGCTAAAATACTAATAACCTGTAAATTTAATTTGGTCTAAATTAAATTAGTTGATATATAAAATAAAGCTAAATTTGAAATTTGATCTGGACTAATTTATATATATATATATATATATATATATATATATATATATATATATATATATATATATATATTTAAAAAAAAAAAAAAAAAAATTGTCTAATGTTGGGCGAATAATATATAAGGAGTTGGGTAGCGTTTGATTTGTGTTGGTTGTGTTGGGCAATTGTAAAGTGAGAGAAGTGAGAATCAATGGAGAAAGGAAAAGGGAGTGTGAGTTTGAGCTTAGAAGGAGAGAAGGTTATATTAGTCCCTTACATGGAATCCCATGTTCCCAAATATCACGATTGGATGAAAGACACTTCTCTCCTTCTAGCCACCGCCTCTGACCCTCTCACCCTCCAACAGGAATACAACATGCAACTCTCTTGGTCCCAAGACCCTAACAGTTACTCTTCTCTTCTCTTCTTTGTTTTATTTATCACTTCTTTCACTTTTCACAGCACATCTCTTTCCATTTTGCAGAGGAGACCTTTATTATATTGGACAAGGATTTTCTTGTTGGCCATTTCTCGCACGGGGAACCCCACATTGAAGGTCACTCACTGCCCTTTTCTGTTTTTATTTTTTAGTAAACCACTCTTTTGGTCAGTGTGACCTTCCCGAAATTTAGCTGTAATATGTTAATTGTAATATATTAAAGATATATATTATTGTTTTGTCTTTGAATTTTACTATTTTTTGTTATTTTAGTCCTTATTTTAGAAATCAAAATGAAAATAATGGTTAACTTCAAGGACTATAATAACAGTATATGGTTTAATTTAGTGATAAAATGACAATAAATATATTTCAATGACTATTTTGCTGTTATTCATTGAATTAAATTGTCTGATCCTCATAATTTTAAGGACCAAAACAGTGATTTACTCATTATTTTTCTACCAACTTTTGTAAATGCCAAAAGTTGAGACTGATATATGCATGCTATTTGCAGCCATGGTTGGTGATGTAAATATATTCATGAATGATTTGGATAATCCTCACGTAGCAGAAGTTGAAATAATGATAGCTGAACCAAAGAGGTACTTGATTTCACTTTCATTTCATCAACTAGTTGCTGAATTATTTCTGTATTGTCATTGTTGTAAGGATTTAATTGGTATGCACTGACAGTGTAAAAATTTTACAGTCTTTCAATGACAAATCACTACAAATGGTATGTTTGTTGACTTTTACTGAAATACCTTAAAAGCCATACACTAACAGTTACTACTTATTGGATGACTATCTGATAGTGCATAGCAATTAAACTCCTATCGTAATTGCTTTACCTCTTGTATCTTATTGCAAGTTGATTTGGTTTTTGACAGCAAGTATTAATTAAATCTCTTCATTCTAACTTCTTTGTCAACTTTCACTTTGCTAGAATAGCCGTAGAAAAGGACTTGCAAAGGAATCTGTTCTGATGATGATGACCTTTGCTATCGAGAAGTTAGGAATTAATATCTTTCGGGTTAAAATTGGAGAATCAAATGGAGCATCCATTGACCTGTTCCAAAAATTGGTTTGTTTGCTGTCTTTTTTATCTTCCTTTTTATATGAAATGAATGATGTGTCTCACCACCACTGTACACTTAACTTACTTTGAGTGGTTGTCAGACGGTGGTGCTTTTGGTTGACAGAATTTTAAGTATTCCTCAACATACCCATTGTATTTAAGACTACTTGTCAAAGATATTGAGATATTGTATTTCTCACATATATCACCTTTGTCCCTATTTGTGTCTAAATCTTTGGCCTAAAATCACTGAATGAATCGCATGATTGTATGTTATTGGTAAAGAAAATTTTATACTTGTCTTGCATTTTTATGAAACATTTTGTTATAGAAACATTAATTTTAGAAACATGATTTTCTATAGATTGATTTCATCTACTCTAGTGCTAAGACTTGAGTTTGAAGAATTTGAGAAAGTGTGTCAAACTTCAATGTTGATTTGAAAAGGCTGACTTGAACCAACCTACTACGTCTAAACTATCACATCAGCAGCAGAAAAACATTATAAAAATACAGAGTGGCTTCCTTATGAAGCTATTCTAACATTAAGAAGCATCTCTCTATCTTCAAAGGGTTGTTAAGTTCTCTAAGATTAACTCAACTCACGGATTTGGTGTAGGGGTTCGTGCAAACTTCATATAGCAGCATTTTCAAGGAGGTGAGCATATTTAAATTTCAATGATGCCCTACCTTTTAGGCTAAAGTACATAAACTTTGTTCTCAAATAGTTGGAGGTGCAAGTTATTATTCAAATTGAGCTAAGGAATCTAACTTTCCTTTGAGCAAATCAACTCTGGTGTCAATTATTCTGGTTAAAATAGATATGCTCTGTGCTTATTTAGTATGAAATACAAGCTAATTAATTATTGTAAATTGATCTCTGGACTGTAAGTTTCCTTAAAATCAATCCTATCCTCAATTGTTATAAACTTATGCTGGCAAAATAAGTGTGGCACCGCAAGTCTTGCTAATTTCACAAGGAGTTATATGTAAATACTGTTCTGGTCTATTAAATGCACTGTTAGAATTTCAATTGTTTATGAATGGTTAATTCAGTTATAATAGGTCTTGGGTAGCTAAAGAATGTTTTGCTAACAAGGTATTCCCTATGTTTACAAATTTTTTTTAACCTATGGAGCATAGACTGTTAAAGTCAAGAATTTTGTTAAAATAATAGTTCACTTTCACTGTTCATGTATCAGAATTTGATTTGTTAGGAGATTTTACTTCTCTTTTACTCCATGTTCTGCTACAATCTATGTATTGTCACTGTATTGTCAGCCAATTTCTCTTTCCTAGTTTTATATATGTAGCCCAATGTAGAACTGTAGAATAATAATAAAAGTATCCAGATTTCTCTACATTTAAGTTGGTATCAGACCAAGTTATCCTGCTCTGCCTGTTCTTGTCTCTGGCCGCCGTGCTCTGCCACCGGCCACTGTCTCCAGCCAGATTTTTTCCCGGAAAATACAAGGTTAGGTGCGCCTTGAAAAGCGCAACCCACCCCTGGAAGTCAAGCGGCCAGAATCAGGCCCACGCTTCTCTTCTTTACCGCGACAGTTCCGCACGCGCCACCGTCTGGTGATCGGAATCTCACCGGACCTGTCTCGGAAGCTTCGTCGGCTCCTTCTGGGCACGTTTCTGCCCTTGTTTTCCAGTTTTGGATCCTTGGCGTTGTGAGCTCTGGTTCTCCTTCATTAGGGCTTTTCCTTCTCCTAGTTTCCATCTCTTTTTCTGTTTAAAAAAAAAAAATGGCATTTGATGGCCCTGTGTTGTCCTTCTCTGGAACTCCCACCATTTCCACTGCAAAACTCAACTGGAAAAACTACCTATCCTAGTCTGCCTCGGTGGAATTGTGGTTCCTTGGCCAAGGATATCATGACCACTTGGAGAAGACAGTTAGTGTTGTTCCTAATGAAAAGAAACCCGAGTGGGAGAAACTTGACTTCCAATTGTATGTTGTTCTATGGCAGTCTGTAGAGCCGTCTTTATGCTCAAAAAACTGAAATGTTAGGTAATGGTAACAAATCAAACATGGTCAAAGGTTTGAATGTATACACAATTTCAAATGGTAAGTGTTGTGTAGTGCTATCAACAGCCCTATTATAAGCAAACTCAACATGTGGTAAACATTCTTCCCAAGTCTTTGTATTCTTCTTGATCACTGTTGTTAGAAGAAAGAGTTTTGTTCACTACCTTAGTTTGTCCATCCGTTTGGAGATGACACGTATGTTGGTCCCTATGCGAATTTAGAGGGAGTGAATAGATTTTGGTTCCTTTGTATTCAACTTCGATTAGTTTCTATCTTCTTTTAATATCAAATATATCCTAGTCTTGTTTAAGCTAATCACAGATAGGATAGTATACACTTTATATGATTTAGCATTTAAAACAAAATAGATCTCAGAGATTATCAACAGAATGTTAAGAAGATATAAGAAACATAACAGCAATATAGAATTGTTCTCATTCATATGATTTGCAATTGATCTTTCCAAATTTCGAAGTTAATCATCAAATGAAAATTACAATTTTAACAATGTTATCAACAATCATTTGACAATCATTTGACAAAGAATTAAAGAGTAAGGAGTAGGAGATTGCACAAATGATGGTTCGGCTTACGACCTACATCTAGTCCCAACTCAACAACTATTGCAATTGGTGTTCCATTATGATCCTTTTGTGTCCTTACATACACACTGCACAAGCAACACAAAACGAAATCAAAACATTCAATAGAAGTCAGTTCTTTAACCCAAAGAACCGTTCTCCTTGATGTTGGCACCTCCAAGAATCAAACCTTCGAGAACACTTTCTCAAAGAAACTTACACTTTCCTAGAGAAACCTTTCTCTTAGAGTAATCAACCCAATTATAAAAATTTCAGCCAAAGAGATCAGATAGAAAACACCTGAATGTGTAGATTTTGATCAAAGATAAACCATACACAATGTCAATCATCAAACATCAATCAAGATTGCCATTTGCTAAAACATTTCATGAAGATCTTTGAAGCTTTTCTTGGATAAAATGTAAAACTCAGTTTTTCAGAGGATTTGAAAGTGTAAAAGCTATTCTTTCAAATTTTTCCAAGTTGTTTATGTGAATTTCAAAAAGAGGTTTATTTGAAGATGAAAGCAAAACAGGTTTTGGGCAAGTCAATTGAGTTTCTAGTGAAGGTAATCGATTACTGCTTAGGGGTAATCGATTATCTCAGTGATTAAAACTCCATCTAAGTGATTCTAACCCATGGTAATCGATTAACCCGTGGTGGTAATCGATTACCTCAGACAAATTGGAAATCTCATTTGGTTACCTACTTTTGGCACCATTTTCAGGTAATCTATTACCTTGGTTACCTAAAAGCTTATTTAATCTATTACCTCAGTTGGTAATTGATAACCTCATTTTTTATTTTGAAAAGAAACTTAGAGGGAATTTCAAACAATTTGAATCTCAAGGAATCACAGAAGATTAACTTAGCTCACTATAACATATCAAACAAAACAAACACATAAACAAGCATAAGTTAAACATCCAATACATGAAAAACTCTTAATACAATTCATCTAAGAAAACCCAAAATTACATAACATCAAAATTAAAACTACAATAGAGAAACTCCAAGCATCTTCAAGCTTAAAGTCTAACAATCTCCCCCTTTTTGGTTTTGATGTATCAAATCCAAGGCATGATTTTCCTTAGAGCTTAGGTTGTGTGTTGTTCTATCATGAATCTTGCAAATGTAAAAACCACCAGGCACATAGCATATATTGCAGATTCACATTCTCAATTCAAGTACATAGAGCATCAATCCATTCATATAAACGTGAATTAAATTATAATCACACCAAAATAACCAATAACCAAGTCAATATCCAAGATATTAAAGATATAGTATTCAAGGATTAATTAAATATTACAGTCCCAAATTAAATTGTTCAAAGTAAAAGCATGTAAGCACATAAATTTTAGCAAAATAACCATCAATAACTAATAATAGCTAACCACTTAAGATAAAGTAAAGCTTGACTATTCCTCCCCCTGTCATTCCTAAAACCACTTTTCCCCCTATTTGGTATATAACAAACAAAAAGGAGAGATAAAAAGGTAAGGAAATACTAGACATCGTCGAATTGGTCATGAAGGGAGTCAAGCAGCTCCTTTAGTTCGAGAAACCTTGCAGTATGAACAGTTTCCATATCATCCAAACGCTTGTTGGTGGTTGCTTCTATTTTATTCAATCTGTCAATGGTAATGGATTCAAAATGGGACTTTGGGATGTACACCACAACAGCTGAGTCCGAACCATCATTAACGGGTGGATGCACTTCTTCTTCTTCTTAATGTGGAGGGGCTTCCTCTCTAGGTACCCATCTAGCATCTGTCTTGGTCAACCTCATCATTTTTAGCACCTTGTCGCCTATGATGTGGACGTCCTTGACTAAATCTCTATGCTCATCACTTGTATCAACTTGAAAGTACTCAATTAAGTAAGTGTCAAATAAACAGTGAATGGGGGCATTTGTAGTCGAGTTTTGAGCATGTTGTTCATGACAATGTGTGCCCAATCAACCTGAATACCATTCTTCAGAGCAGCTATCATCACCATGTCTTCCTCAACTGATCTAAGTGTGATCCGTACCACGAGCAGCTAGGATCCAGCAGATGATGTAGTGGAGCAAACGATCATCGACTTCCTTTTCATATTTCCCTGCTCTTTGCTTAATCCTCTTGCCTTGTCCTTGTTCCTCCATTGTTGGTGGCGAAGAGAGTAAAAGAGGAGTGCTAGGGTTTGAGTGAGAGAGAGATAGCAGAGGGGGTATTCCAGACGTTTTGAGAGTGAATGAGTGATACCCAACACCTGAGATAGCTATATATAAGAAAGAAGCCCAATGAATTAGTAGCATGAACAAGGTAATTGATTCACCAAAAGTGGTAATCGATTGAACCTATGTCCATTAAAAAGCAAGAAATTAAGTATAGTTGTAGAGGTAATCGATTACCCTTTTGATATAAGCCTTCCATCGAAGCCTCACTAATTTTGCCCAAAATGACTCATTTTTCATGAGTCTACTGAAAAACCCTGGTTCATGGGAAGCTGCAAGGAAAAAGCAACGAAAGAATATCACTTTCAACACCGGCGAACTGAATCCCAATGATCGTTTGTTCAACTAAATCATAGCTGCACGTGGTAATCACGCTTAGATCAGTGAGGAAGACATGGTTATGATGGCTGATCAGAAGAATGGTATTCAGGTTGATTGGGCACACGTTGTCATGGACAACATGCTCAAAACTCAACGCCTATTTGACTACAAATGCCCCTATTCACTGTTTATTTCACGCTTAATTGAGTACTTTTAGGTTGATACAAGTGATGAGCGTAGAGATTTAGTCAAGGACATCCACATCATAGGCGACAAGGCACTAAAAATGATGAGGTTGACTAAGACAGATGCTAGATGGGTACCTAGAGAGGAAACCCCTCCACACCGAGAAGAAGTGCATCCACCCGTTGATGATGATTCGGACTCAGCTGCTGGGGAGTACTTCCCAAAGTCTTGTTTCGAATCCAGATTGGATGAAATAGAAGCCACCACCAACAAGCGTCTGGATGATATGGAAATTGTTCAGACTACAAGGTTTCTTGAACTAAAGGAGCTGCTTGACTCCCTTCATGACCGATTTGACGATGTCTAGTATTTCCTTACCTTCTTATCTCTCTTTTTTGTTTGTTGATATACCAAATAGGGAGAGAAGTGGTTTTAGGAATAACGGGGGAGGAATAGTTAAGCTTTGCTTTATCTTTAAGTGGTTAGCTATTATTAGTTATTAGTAGTTATTTTGCTAAAATTTTTGTGCTTACATTTGCTTTTACTTTGGGACTGTAATATTTGATTAATCCTTGAACACTATATCTTGGTTATTGTTATTTTGGTGTGATTATACTTTAATTCACTCTTATATGAATGGATTGATGTTCTTTTGTACTTGAATTGAGAATATGAATCTGCAATATATGCTATGTGCCTAGAAGTTTTTACATTTGCAGGATTCATGATAGAACAACACACAACCTAAGCTTTAAGGAAAACCATGCATTGAATTTGGTACATTAAAACCAAAAGGGGGAGATTGTTGGACTTGAAGATGCTTGGAGTTTCTCTCTTGTTGATTTGGTTTTGATGTTATGTAATTTTGGGTTTTCTTAGATGAACTGTATTAGGAGTTTTTCATGTATTGGATGTTTAGCTTAGGTTTGTTTATGTGCTTGTTTTGTTTGAAATGTCATAGTGACTCATCTTTTGTGATTCCTTGAGATTCAAATTGTTTGAAATTCCCTCTAAGTTTCGGTAATCCATTACCTAATAGACTAAATCAGCTTTTAGGTAACCAACTGAGGTAATAGACTAAAATGGTAATCAATTTGTCTCTGAGGTAATCGATTGACCACGGGTTAATCGATTACCATGGGTTAGAATCACTTAGATAGAGTTTTGATCACTGGGATAATCGATTACCCTTGTCAGAAACTCAATTGACTTGCCCAAAATCTGTTTTGCTTTCATCTTCAAATAAACCTCTTTCTGAAATTTACATAACAACTTGGAAAAATTCGAAAGAATAGCTTTTACACTTTCAATCCTCTGAAAAACTGAGTTTTACATTTTATTCAAGAAAAGCTTCTAAGATCTTCATGAAATGTTATAGCAAATGGCAATCTTGATTGATGATTGACATTGTGTATGGTTATCTTTGATCAGAATCTACATGTTCAGGTGTTTTTTATCTGACCTCTTTTGCTGAAATTTTTATAACTGAGTTGATTACTCTAAGAGAAAGGATTCTCTAGGAAAGAGTAAGTTTCTTTGAGAAAGGGTTCTCGAAGGTTTGATTCTTGGAGGTGTCAAGATCAACGAGAACGGTTCTTTGAGGTAAAGAACTGACTTGTATTGAATGTTTTGATTTCGTTTTTTGTTGCTTGTGCAGTGTATGCAAGACCAAAGGGATCATAGTGGAACACCACCAATTGCAACAGTTATTGGGTTGGGACTAGATGTACCGTGAGCCGAACCAATATAAATCATTTGTGCAATCTCCTTCTCCTTATTCTTTGTTAAATGATTGTTGATAACATTGTTAAAACTGTAATTTTCATTTGATGATTAACTCTGAAATTTGGAAAGATCAATTGCAAATCATATGAATGAAAACAATTCTATATTGCTGTCATGTTTCTTACCCCATAAGGTCCTTCAAATATGACCTAGGAACTGTGTCACATGAAACAATACTTCTTAGTAGTCCATGGAAGTGCATCACCTCCTTAAAGAATAATTCAGCAACATGGCAAGAGTCATCAACTTTCTTACATGGTATGAAATGGGCCATCTTAGAGAACCTATCCACCACCATAAACATGGAATCCTCACCATTCCTTGTCTGAGGCAACCTAAAACAAAGTCCGTAGACAAGTTAATCCAAGGAAAATCAAGAATAGGCAAAGGAGAATAAAGTCCATGAGCTTTACCTTAGAATTAGACTTCTTACAAACGATGCACTGTGCACAAAATCTATTCACATCATGTTTCATGTGCAGCTAATAAAAATGTTCATGCAACATGTCTAAAAGTCTTTTGTACCCCAAAATGTCCCATTAAACCCCCTTCACGTGACTTGTTTCTCTATTTCATCTTTGTGATGACAGGCATATGATAGGACCAGTGTTTTAAAAAATATTTCAGCTCTAATTCCTAGCTGATAATATTTTTTTTAAAATAAATACCTAGTGAGAAATATCTGACAAGTGTTTTAAAATAGCGGCCATGATGTGGGAGATATTTAACCAACCACCATAGACAATTTGTAAAAGGAGGCATGCCATTGTTGTGCCTATGATAGAATTTTGGCCTCTCACCATCCAGCATTGATAACACTTTATCCAACACATTGTTCAACTTTTGTGGAGGCATTAGTGCTGGAAAACACATCCAACGGTCCAACACCTCAACCAAGTGGAGTGTCTCTGCTTCATTGATTTCATCCATTATTTAGAACATCATAAATGTTTTGATAAATAATGAAAATCTTCAGCTCGTGTATATTCCAGCTGTATATTAGAAAGATCTTCCTTATCTACATTCTAAAGGATTGAAAAGATTTCACATTTATGTAACTGATCGTGGTTTTGACCTAGTAATAGCTACTGTCTTCTTTCTCTCGTGTATACTGTTTAATAATGCCTCGTTCCTCATATTACAGGTCACTTTGGAGTTGCAAATAACACAGACTAAGAAAGAGGAGATGTTCGGTTTAATGGGTATTGTGATCAAACACACGTAAGCCTAGCAATATCAAGTTATTTTTGGGTAATAGAATGATCTCCTCTGTTATTCCGCATTTTATGATGTGCGGTTGAAGTTGGCCTTACTAAACAAAATTCTTACTCTATTCATGTAACTATTATTACCTGTTCTAAGTGTTATAATTTGAAATTTCAAGTAATAGATTTGTATTTGTAATACCTCTTTTCCTAGGCTCCCTTTTACCTCTGTTGATGAGGTAAACTATCAGGGCCTCTTGAAACAAATAAAGAGATTTTCATCTTGCTCTCCTCGTTTTTCTTCGTACACCCATCATTTTTTCTTTATATTTAAAAATACCTTTCCTTGTTTCTCTTTTGTGTGTAGGTGCAGTTTCGTGTTGTTTCTGAAACAACATTCTAGATTTTCCTTTTGTTTTGCGCTCTGGAATTGTTTAAGTATTCCAGAATGAAAAGAAAATATAATTCTGGATTGGTTAAGGTATTTGTAAACCAAATAAAAAAAAAAAAAAAAAGCATTCCGGAATATTGTTCCAGAATGTTACAAAAGAGAATGGTGCAAGCACGAAGAAAGGTATTTTTGTGAATTCATATAATTGACAGGCGTAGGAAGAAAATCAAGGTGTAAATGCGAATTAGTTGTTGAAAATTCTATATTCATCATATACTTTTAAAAAACTAAGTAAATAATAGAGAACATAGAAATAGACAAATAGTGATAGGATTGTATGAAGTTCTAATGAAAAGATTTTTCTTTTTTTTTTTTTCAGTTTAATCATGAAGATTCAATCGAAAGTGGTATGATGAATAGTGGGAAAAGTGATAGAAAGGAAGAGTAGTAGGATAGGAAAGTAGTAGGAAAACGATTTTTGGTGCTGGAAATATATATATATATATATATATAAATAACGTATAAGAAGAATCTTTTCTCTCCAGATCCAAAAAATCTAAGTTGAAGCAGATGTTTTATATAAAACATTTCTTTAGTTAAGATTATTTATGAAATAGATAAGGTCACTTGAGAATTGAAAATGAGATAAAAAAAAAATATCCTTCGTACCACATAAATTTTGAGGACAAATTTATTTTAGGGAGAAAATTGTAACACTCAATATTAATTTTGTAATAATTATTTATGTTAAAAATTAGTTAAAATATTTATTATAGTTTTTATAAAATTTTGTGTATTGACGGTTTGTTATTATATTTTGATTAGGAGAAAAATGTAATTTAAAATTGTTGTTGTATAGCAGTGTTGTTACTTAATTTAAGTAAATTGTATTTAATTTTTAAATAAAATATAGTTGTATAATAAATTATTGTCTGACATTTTAATTTCTATTTGACTTTTTGATTACGGTTTGTATTTACATTTTTAAATAAAATATAGTTGAATAATAAATTACTGTCTGATATTTTTAATTTTTATTTGACGTTTTGATTCTGATTTGAAATTATCAATTTGACGTTTTGATTCTGATTTGAAATTATCAATTTAAATGATGATCACTCTTTGAATTGTATATTGTCTATATATACTTCTTATTTGACATTTCGATTCCTGTTTGATATTATTAATATAATGATTATTTTTTTAATTATATTATTATTCGTGTGTAATTCCATTTTTGTATTTAGTACGTAAAATCTATTAAGAATTGATACTTAGAAAATATATAGTTAAAAAGAAAAATTTACTGCTTCTAAAAGTTATGTTTTGTTTTTTGGAAAAGTTTAATTATTTTCTTAACTGTGTTTGTATATGTAGTATGAGTTGAAAAATTTAAACGGTAGGAAAATAAAAAAAATATAAGACTATCATATATAGAATTAGGTGTGGGATAAATAAATATATAGTTAGAAATAAAATATTATATAATGAATTTTCTTTAAATTAAATACGGAAAATATCTTAAAAATTTATCTAAAACAATATCTAATTTGTAAAACTATGGAAAAATAATTTTTAGAATCTTTAGAATTTTATATTAATTATGGTATAATCATAAATAATATTTTAGGGTTAGATTTAAAATAATAAAATAAAGAGTTAAAATTATGATTTTAATTTATTATAAAACTTTAAAAATATATAACTTCTAAATTTTAATTGTGTGAAATTATGCTCAAGTTGTTATCCTTGATTAGAAATCAAATAAATAAAAATGGAAATAACAAAAGAAAGACATAGGACGGGTTAAAGGGAAGTTATGGCAACTTCCATATTACTTTAACAAAATGTCAAAATCATAAAATCTTAGAAGTTTTGGCATTTTGTAAAACAAAATCACGTTGGAAGATGGCTATCCAAGTGTTACAGGTTCAATCAAGGCAGAAAAAGATACGTCAATGTTAAATACAAAGTCAAGATAAGTCAAAACTTATCTTAAAGATTTATTACTTAGTTATTTTTAAAGGTATGGTTAATAACTTTGTTAACTAAATGGTTACATATAATTGTTTAATATTTTTTCACTTATGAATTCCCTACCTTGGACCACATTTGTGTCATGAAACTTGAAGCACAAGTCACCAAAATTTCTTCCTTTTAAAATAGCCAAAACTATGGAACATCTAGGCAAAACTCTAAGTTATTTTCTAAAATTCACCAAATCCTAACTTATTTATCTTTAAGTAGGAAGTGTGAACAAACCTATTTCACCTTTGAAAAACCTGTTCAAGAGAATTTTCAAAAGGAATTAAAGTGAGGGAAGTCTCCAAAATATTCTAAGTTTCCAAAGAATCTAATTTACCAAGTATTTCAAGTTTTATGAATCTTTACGTTTCTAAGCTTATAAGTTTTTAAGTTCTTATGTGTTTCTTTGTTCTTAAAAATTCAAAGTATGGAGTATTTTAATTATAGATGTACGAGAGCATTTCGTGAGTTTTCAAATTTCTAAGTTTCTAAGTTTTCAAAATTTCTATGTTCTAAACTTTTAAGTTTCTAAATTTTGATATAATTCTATATACTTGATTTTTTTAGTACTAATGATGTTTTAAAGTAATAAGAGTATTAAAGGAAGTTTTTAAAAAAATTGAAATTTTTTAAGATTTTAAGTATTTCAAATAATTATTGAAGAATTTGATTTATAATCTGTGTTGTAGTTTATGATGATCTTTGTTGTATGGTGTTTGGTAACTTGTATTTTGAATGATAATGGTGTATAACTTGTATTATGGATTGATAATTTGTGTTGTGGATAACCATTGTTGTGAATTATGGTGTTTGATAACTTATATTGTAAATTTGGATGATAAAATGAGCTAATGACCCTATGAACGGATTTGTGAGGAATTAACCTCAAACTGAGAGAGAGCCTTCGTACGAGGTGCAAATAATAAACTTAATTTGTACGTCTAAGTATGATGCTTATTATTGGTGGGTCTTTGAGACAGTGAAAAATCATTTTGCTCATGATGATCACATGTCATTTATGATATTCTACGCGACATCAAGATTCAAGAGACCCTGGTTGGCCGATAAGTTTTACCATAATGATGTTGTATTATCTGATACGATACCACATTGCATAATGAAGAAGCTGAGAAAGAAACATGCATCATATAACAAATTCTATTTAGTCATCATTTGAAAGAAAAAAGTTACTTATTTAATTACTTAATTGTTGGATGTATTAAGATTTATTATTTCGAACTTAAACCTTGCGCGTTTGTGTTTGTGTTGGGGAGCAAATTGACACGCTACACATTATGTGAAGAATGAAATGTTAAATAATATATTTATTTGAAGATTAGATAATTGTTTGTAAATTATTTGTCATTGATAAACTTGAATATTTTTATTTCTGCGAGAAATTTTTAATTTAGCGTGATAACATATTAATTAATAATATGTTTAATAAAGGTTATTTCTAAGAGAAAAAAATATAGTAACATTTTTTTTAATAGAAAATGTAATTTTTATTATGAAATTTATTCAATTAAATTTAAATAAGATTTTAAGAGAATAAATATTTTTGTTAAAAATAAAAAAACAAAGAAAATTAAATGATGAGTTGAGCATGTCATAATATTTAGCTTAATGTGATTATGGTTTAAAAAGAAAAGTTTATCTATGAAAAATTATGAATATACATAAATATAAATGTTTTTAGGTAAAAGAAGAAATTTTATACTAAGGATGACAAAGTTAAAATTTTAAATTTTGATTGACATTAATTTTATAAGCACGTCTTTGAAAAATTAATAACTTTTTAAATGGAAAAACAGAATATTTAGTGACGATGTAGTTAGGTTATCCAAACATTTAGAGTTGTTTAAGTGTGTTGGAATGGAGTATTGCGTTCCGAGTTCCAAACTTTGTGATTCCAATATAGATAGATGGAAGAGTAAAGTCCCAATCAACCCAAGGGTCTGAAGGTCATGCTCATAATCTCACTTTTTTAAGAGTTGGTGATTAAACTAGATAATCAATTGATTTCTTAATTTAACTTCAATTAAAGATAGTTTGAATGATATTTCAATCTAATCTTGTAATCCAATCTAATTAGGTTATTTCGAATGGCACGTGTTGTTGATCCTTGAGTTGATGTTATAATCCTTCAACTTGTTTCTCAACCATGTTTTATTGTTCTTATATTCTGTCACAAGCATTCCTCATATTGTGTTTGTTGAAACTATATGAAATCCCCACATTTTAATTGTAATGGCTGAGACTAGCATCAATTAGTTGTATACATGAGAATCGAATTAAGTTATCATTATATTATAATATAGGAGAAACTTAATTATTTTGATAACGATTCGACACCGTTTATTATTTCTGCGTAAACATGAGAAACTAAATGTTCCAAGATACAGAGGAAGCATCTTGAGAAGTGATCACCACTAACATTCCAAGTGACACACATCTTGCAGTGCGAAATAGATCCCCACGTGGAAACGCAAACACCCTAAATTAAAAACTTATATTTTATTTATTTAATTATTTTAAAACATATATGTAGGAATAGTATATTTAAAAAAATCCAAAACAATCATCCAGTATTAAACTTAGTAAACATTCAGGGTGGGATCCACGTTAAAATTTGATTAGTCGAAAAATCTTTCCACTATGCGATTTCGTATCATATACGTTTCCCATAATCTTGAAAGTGCCTATTTTCCCTCCACAATTTAAAACCTCCCTCTATAAACAAAATCAAAAGCGCGCTCCCAATTCAAAATTCCTCTACAAATATTGAATGAATGTTTTCCCTTTAGTCATTCAAACCAAACCCAAACCCAAACCCAAACCCAAACGCCCCTTCTACACATTCAAACTCCTTTCTCCAATGGGTTCTCTATCTTCTTCATCGGATGCTCTGAAAGACCATTCTCAATCTCATTCATCCGGCGAAGTCCATGTTATTGTGGGTCCCATGTTCGCTGGCAAGACCACTGCTCTTCTTCGTCGCATCAAATCCGAACTCAACGCTGCTAGGTGATTTCCCTACTCTCTGCTTCAAATCTTTATCTTTCTTTTTAATCAATTAGTGGGAAGAATTCGACAAGTTTTACTGTTAATAGTTTAGTTATGTTTTTTGTTGTGAAGGAATGTGGCCATGTTAAAATCGAGCAAGGATACAAGATATGCAATTGATTCTGTTGTGACGCATGATGGGATCAAATTTCCTTGCTGGTCGTTACCAGATCTCTTGTCTTTCAGAGAAAAATTCGGCCATCATGCTTATCAGAAGGTACTGGTACTATCCATCATATTCTCAAATTCACGATTGTTCAATTATGTGTAATTGTTTAAAAAGAAAAGTGATTTTTAAAGCAAAAGAATTTTCTGAAATTCACGATTGTTGAATTATGCGTAATTGTTATAGGAAAAAAAAAAGTTATTTTTAAAGCAAGAGAACATGACGAGGGAGTCAAACTACCCTTGCTATCATAATTCTCGTATTCATTTTTGGGGAATCTTGTTGATATTTGAGACAAAATTCAACCCTGGTACTTTGATTTGGTAGTTAACGTATGCTTATTATGTTTGGTGAAAGTGTTTTTTTTTTTTTTTCCTGGTCTGGATGCAGTTGGATGTAATTGGCATAGATGAAGCACAATTTTTTGATGACCTGTATGAGTTTTGCTGCAAGGCTGCTGATGAAGATGGTAAAACTGTAATTGTTGCAGGCTTGGATGGTGATTTCTTAAGGTATTGGTCAAAGATAGAGCCTATTGTATTGTAGGTTTCAGGATTTGTTTTTCCTTGTATGCTTATTTTCCTGCTTACCCTTTTTCAGGAGAAGCTTTGGGTCAGTGCTTCACATAATTCCACTGGCTGATTCTGTGACCAAGTTAACAGCTCGTTGTGAAGTATGTGGCAAACGTGCTTTTTTTACCTTGAGGAAGACAGAGCAAAAGGAGACTGAACTAATTGGTGGGGCTGATGTCTACATGCCTGTTTGTCGCCTACACTATGTGAACAGCCCAGTTGCTGAGAAAAGTGTCAAAAGTGATTCCCTTCTTGAGGCAGTTATAGATATTTAAGGGTTATTGGAAATTGGCTTGTTTATGCCCTGTCATGTTTAATTATTAGAAAAGCCATGTTGAATAGAATCTCACTTAATCTACCTTATGTTTTTATTATGTATATCTGTTTTTATCAACCTTATGTTTACATTTGATTATGTATAGCTAGTATAGGTACTTGAGTTTCTTATTACTCCTTTGTTATGTAATGTGTTACTTCAGGTGACCAGGAGAAAATTTTAGTCGCTATATTGTTTATCTTTTTTATTTTTTTAAGTATCCATCTTCTTGAAATCAGGAAATTGAAACTGCAAAACAAGTTTCGGGGGAATTAGTATAATGCTACCTGAAGATTTTCCTTTGCACATTTGAATCTGCATTTAGAATCAGTTGATCCACATGTTGCCAAAACTTACCATATGTATTCTGTATTTGTGTTACATTTGGACAAGAACATTGAAAAAAATTGAGTTAAAAACGAAGAATCAAACTTAAAAAACAGGCAAATAAAAAAGTATATTTTATTTGTATTTTTCTCTCTTTTCACCTCATCCAAACATGTTGTAGAGTCATATGGTTCAATGAATATTAATTGTTTATAAAATGGAGGAAGGAGAAATATAAAATAAAATGCGTAGACTTAAAAAATAAATTATATTATAATTAATTCAATTACACTTTAAAAAAAGTAACTTTATCTACGTAGACTTATCCAAATAGTTGATAGATACACAATAAACATACATATGTGTGTGTATATATTATATATAATATTTCAATGAATATTTTTTATAATATTTAATGAAATATCTGTGTATAATTAACAACTCTAAAATCATGCCTAGAATTATAAATATTTCTATTAATAACTTGTTTTAGAAATTCTGTATTCCTGGTCGTAATTGTATCATAATTTTATAATTGTACCATCACAACGCTGACTTATATGGACGTTGATGCGACACCGAGAAATTTATCACATTGTCAAACATCTAACACAACGTACCAGTAGCCACAAATAATGCAACAGTTAACAACTCCTTACAAATTGTACAAAGCTTGGTTTCAAACAGATTTAAGACACTACTAATATCTACTTGTACAAAAAGCTGAAAAAACTGATGATGATGATTACATTGCCATAAAATGGGCGCATCCTAAATTGTTCGAAGGAAATCACAAACACAATGGACTCTCAAGGATTTTTACGGAAAGGGTGGCGCTCATTACCTTGACTCTCTGCTTTGGAAGGAACACTGTACAGAAGTTCATGGAATTTGGAATACATGAGCATCTGAGAGGGGTCACCACCACCACTACTGCTCTGTGAAGCACGGGAAGTTGTCTCCTGCAATTTGATCTTCTCGTAAAGGTACTGCTTCTCAGCTTCGGCCTCGTTTAATCGTTGTTTCAAGTAGTTGCTGGTAAATTCTTCCTCTGATTTGTCTTGCTTGGCAAGAGCGATCCTCTGAAGCCTCTCAGCCTCTCGCTTAGCCTCAGTAGCCTTCAATTGGAACATATCAGCCTCTGCATTTTTGAGCCTCACAATTTTCTCCAGCTCCTCTATCTGCAGCTTCTTTTTCTGCCTCTCCATCTTGATCTCTGCCACTTCCCTGGCCTTGTCAGCTAGTTCACGATCGCAAGCTTCAAGAGCCATGCGAGCCTTCTTGAACATCCTCATCTTCTCATCAGCTACCATTTCCATCTTTCTTATAGCCTCCTGCACCACTTCTGCAATTCTATTGCATGCATCCTGCGGAGCAATCAACCTTCCACTTTCTCCATTTTCCAGGCCTTTTGCAGAATCCCCATCAAGCTCTTCAATAAGGATATGCATTTGGTTAGAACAAGAAGAATTATACTAGTAATCATGGATCTAAAAAAAAAACCTTTGCCTGAAAAGTTAATGAAAAAACAAATTATAAAATTTGCATTAGCTTTATTTAGTGTTTTCAATGGCAGATGGCGGAACATGACAGAAGGCCAAAATTCTGCCATATAAAGCCACCATACCGCTGCCATGGCATGCCATCCTTCCCGGCGGTTGGCAACATGCCATTCTGCCATGGCCACTATTTGACAACATTGCTTTATTGATAATGCTTTTTTTCTAATGATAGCATGCCATTGCCACCCATTTTCATCCCACGTGTTTTCAGGATTCAATGAAGAGAAATTTGGACAGTGCAGATACCATTTCAAACTATGCAATGAAGAGAACATATATAATGATATACCCTAAAAGCACTATTTATCATTGCAATCTCTAGTTTTGGTGCACTTTGTTTCTGAATCATCCTTATCGTACTTCAGACATAACCGAAATATAAAAGAAATAAATTGTAAAAGTATGATATTACCTTATTATTTATTTAAAAAGGCAGAAAAACTAGTTTTTTAGTACCTTGGAAAAACATCAGTATTGCCATGCAAGCAGCCTTTGAATCAAGCTTGTTACTTCTCAATTTTTCCTTGAGATCATCACACTTCCAATATAGCTTCCTCCCTCGGGAGTCCTTACTCCCGTCAAAGATCCTACTAACATAATCAAGTTCCCTTGCTAAGGCCTCTCCATCCCATGATGGTGCACAGTGCTGGAAGACATCTTTAACCCAACCTAACAATTCTGAAGTCCTATTGCATGCTTGACACCTGAAAACCATTTCACTCAATCCTGCTCCACTCTTTGAAGAAGGGCCCATGGAAATAAGTTGCTCACGAATGGCACAATCTGTGTGAGTCCAATGAGAACACAAATCACATCCAATCCAGCGGCATGTATTCACCTCAAAGTCAAACTTATTGCAGATCACACACATGCAAAGATTGCAGAAACCATTAGTGTTGGTGCATATTTCGCAGGTACAATCATCAGCTGGAAGCTGGTTTTGGCATGCTATGTTTCGGCATCTCTTATAGCCAAAGATCTCGATCAGGGAAGTCTGTGATAGATTGATGCTAGGATGCAAAAATCCCTGAATTCCAGTATTTATTGCAACAAGGATTTCAAGCTGCACTCGATGTGCTCTGACCAGTATCTTGGCTGTTAAATCAGTTCTACTCTGAACAAGCTTCTGCAAAATGAAAAATTCCTCTCTGTGCTGAGAACCATTCCCTCCTTCAAGTATAACTCGAAGTCCATTCTTCAGCTCTTCTAAATATTCTTCAGGGAGATGATGCATTTTTTCACATATTGTACCGATACTTTCTCTTGCAATGTCCTGAAGAGTAACTTTGTCTGCGCTAGAAACACGGTGAATAACTTTCTGCTCAAGGCAATTAATCTCTGCTTTTCCATTCTCCATCTTCTTTGCTGCAGCTGTTGGCCAAGTTTCTTGAGAACTTGCACTTTCAGCCGGAGATTCACGGAGATTGTCAGAGTTTGACCTTGGTTCATCAGGCGACAGGCGAGGGTCTGAAGAAACAAGAGACAGCGATGTTTGTAGTCCTCCAACCTGTGATTTAGGACGCAGAGGGAGCATTTTGAAGAGGACCCCTGGTTGATGTTACAGAAGATGATGTACCTATTGAAAGATTTACACTGTTAGTGACTATCACTTGCTGCAAGGATTATATGCACATTCACAAACCACAACACATGATTAGGACTATTACTAAGTAAACCCCTATTAGCCCTTAAAAATTTAAATGGTATCCATGGGAGATTTTAGTCCTTGAAAGTTTAAAACCCTCTGATAGTTGCTGACATTGAAAAAAAATCATTTTAATTTCTTCATATTTAAAACCCACAAGCTTTGCCGATGACTAATACCCGCTGAAAAACCTGACTAGTAATCTTTAATGGGATCTCTTCCTCTAATCACGTTTTTTTTTTCTTCATTCATTGGACTCGAACCAGTCTTGCTCAAGGGATTCAAGTCTAATACTACTCAGAGCAATGACAATGACTTACCACTAATTTGGTCAGTCCCCTTTCATTTTATTTGTCATTGTAATTTTGCAAAGTCAAGACTTAAAATTTCAAAACCTAATTTAGGGATTTACTCAATGATAATTGTTATTATCATTCTTATCTAGTTTGACATGATACAGATTACAAACAAGGAACATATGAACTCAGAAGGAAATTACTTACTCAACTAATTCCTTAATATGCAAATCAGTAAATTTGGTTACCTAAATAAGTAAATTAGGTTACTATTTGGAAACAAAAGAAGAAAGAAAGTAAGAAAGTGGAGAAGCTTACTTGCGTGATGAACCAAAAGGGAAGATCGAATGATAAAGAAGAGAGTGATCGAACACAAGACTAACCTGAACGGAGTCGGAGAGAATAAAAGGGGATTTGAACTGCGAAAGCGGAAAACCCCCAATAACAAACGCAACGCAGAAAGAGGCAGCCAACCCGTGTTTTTCAACGAGACCGGTCACCGCTTCAACCGGTTATCCTCAGTTAACCCGTTGCCAGCTAGTCCCCATGTCCATTTTATTTTTACTACGTTGAACATGTCATCATATGAAAGCCACTGATCGTTTTGTTAGTAAATCTAACATTTCTGTCTTGTGCTCCCTCGATTTAAGCTCCAGAAGAAGAAAAAAATTGATAAAATATTATTTAAAGATATAATATATGTATTGTCTGGGTTATCAGAAAATATCTCTTGTTATTTTACTTTATGAATTATATTACTCTTCCGTGTTAAGTTCTATCACTTTGAATTTTTTTTTTCTTATAATATGTCCTTCTAAATAATCAATGAAATATTAATTAATTTATTTCAATTTTTTTTAATTAAGATTAAAAATATTAATCTTAATTCTCATATTTTCTCTTTTTTAATATATATTTACATTTTACTTATTTTATTAATTAATCAATAAAATGAGAGAAATGATATATTAAGAGAATACATTAATATTTACATAAAATTTAAAATATTAATTATATTTCTTAAAAAACCTTGAAATGTCATATAGTTTAGAATGGCTGGAGTATTTATTTTAATTTTAGTGTACATTCTAAAATATTAAAATGAGAGTAAGAAATTAAATTTAAAAATTAAAATATTATAAATAGTTAGACATATTACCATTTTTAAGAATTATTTTATTATTTTTCATCTTTTAAAAATAAAAATGAAGTATAATTATATAAGTACTTTAGTTTCTAATTTTTAAAAACAAATAAATTAATTTTTCATTGCAATATGTAAAATTATGGTATTATTTTTTATTTATTTTTTACTTTTTTTATGTACAATTTAAGGTTTTGCACTCGCCTAAAAACAATAATAAATATATCACATATTTATACAATCTTGTTAAAATAATTGTACTATCATGATAGAAAGATTCAATATTGCGCTGTCGTTGACAGTAAGTTATGTCACATCGCTGATCAAATGACTTCTACCAAATTGTTGGCCAACCAATCTCAACACGACATATATCCACTTATCACATACAAATGTGGCACACTTCTTATCGGAAACATGGTCTGCACACATTAACCAACGAAGGGAATTGATGTGTGATAGAGATAATCTTTTCCATGCTCGTTTAAAGTTGGTGTGTCAACTTGTACAAAGTTTTGATGTCAAACTCAACCTGTAAATATCCTAAGGAGTTCTTTCTTACACTTTGATAAAATTCTCATTCAAACTCACTCACATTCTCTTAACCTCACATTGTTATTAACTTGAGTGTCGGAGTATCCTTGTAGGTACCTTCGTACACATGTGAATACCATCTCTCTACATTAAAGGACTTTTCGACCGAGCTCTCTCTCTCTCTCAAAACATTCATAACAACTCAAGCAAGTCATCCACTTGTACAAAGAGTTCATTTGTGGTAAGAACATTTGGTATCCACCGTGGGGTTATGATAGAACTCTCCTAAGACAACACATATATGGTAAACAACACATGAAGTCAAACTGTAACCTCAACCTCGCAGCTGGACATGGACCCATCATTCCCTAAAGCATTAAAAGCTCACGCCGATTTAGTAGTGGCTAGAGTGCGACACCAGTTGGATGAGGATATGGAACAACTTAGAGCTTAGCATCGGGACAAAATACAATCACTAAGGAACCAATACAAAGAGAAGAGATCTTAGCTCTTCGTCACCAAATCTCTCCATTCAACATGACTGAGTCATGCAGTCAACTAAACCTCACCCACAACCTTAAGCAGAAAATGAAGCCAAATCATATCCAACCGCAAAGCTCCCCCATGACGAGCCAGTTCCCAGCCACAACCAACAAACACCAAGGACCGACCAATGGTGTTGGTGTTGCACCAATTCATGCAAGCCAGTCTAGTATCCGATGACCTTAAGATAAATTGCTAATTATTTCCTACTACATTAAAAGGAATTACCTTAAAGTGACATTATTGATTATTCCCTACTGCATTAAAAGAGGTAGTCTTAGAATGGTATTATTCTCTGTTATCTTTCTTTATGAACTCCTTTGATACACTATACGTCAGATATATGACGCAATTCACAGATTGTAAACCAATTGTCACAAATTTAACCTCTTTGCAACATGTTATTATCAATTATCTGTCTTTTTTTCATTCAAAATTTTACATGGAACAAGCGTCAAACACAATTAATGTTCATTTCTTTACATTTCTTTCCATTTTAACAATTTATTTTGTTGACCCTCTTAAAGTGCAAGTATATTTGCAGGTACTTCACTTTCTCAAATAGTTTGGTTCTGCCAAACTGACTCAAACCCCTTATGTAAAAAATTAGTTAAACTGCTAAAATAATGATATAACTTTTAAAAAAGTGTGAAATATTATTAAAAATATAAGAGTAAAACTTGAAAGAGTTAGTCCATGTGCCTCCCAAAAAACCTGATATACTCGCCTTTAAAAGTTTATCATAGCATTTTCCAATATACACTAAGTAAAAAGTTTATGCTACTTGCCTTTTAATTTTGTTATGTACTCACCCTTCTAAAATCATTATTTCATAGTTGAAGATAATACACACAAAAGTGGAACTCAATTAATAGGTGTGATGTGCTATAGAAATACTGCGTATAATCCATTTCTCCATAAACAAAAGATTAACTCAAACGTACACACAAAACCGGCTAAAGAAATAAAATAAAATAAAATGAAACAATAATATTATATAAGTCAAAATTGTGAACAATTAAGTAAAATCCTTTTAATAGAATAATACCAAGTCCGTTAACACTTCCCCTATCCTATACTAAGTCACTTCGCCCATCCTAGAATCAAAAGAAGCAAAAATAATTGAATACCCAGAAACACAACAACGAGTTCTGAAAGCATATATCTAACATCATTTTCTTGCAGTATTGAAATGAGATGAGACAGTTTGAATTACAACCTTCTAAACAAACTTAAACTAGAGTAGTTGAAACTCGAAACATAATGATCTCAAACAGGATTGAATACTTGAATGGGTACACTACTTTGGGAAACGGGCAGAAGGAGAACAACTGCAGATTCATCGCAATATAAAATCTTTCGACAACAATTAAGAATATGAATGAAATATCTGTTGCCCTACTGAATATTCTGCTATGCGATCATCAAGACACAAAAAGGACTCAGCAGAAGTTATATCAATTGACCTTTTACATAGTTAATATGCAATGACAGCGAGAACTTCAATCTATCTTTACTGATGAGAACAAGTAGTGCACAAAGTAGAATGACATAAGGAAGCCGATGGTGCCAGTCGACAACATGATTGCAATGGCCATGAGTAGTGAATAGCCAAGGTAAAGGGTAGCTGAGACAGGTCCACTCAAACTCTGCAGGTCGAACACCAAGTAGTTAATGGAGTACAAGAAGACATAAAGAGCCACAGAACCTGAAGCAAAGAATGCCTTCCACCACCACCGCCAATCTTCCACGCACAGATGCATATAAGTGAGGACCACAGACACTTCAGCACAAACAATAACTAGCAACAGAAGAACAACCAACAGGAAACCAAACACGTAATAGAACCTCCCAAGCCAAATACTAGAAAGGATGAAGAAAAGCTCAATGAAGAGGGTTCCAAATGGAAGAGTTCCAGCACCAAGAACAAGAAGCCATGAAGGGTATTTACGAGCAGGAATTTCCCTTGGAATCTGGTTAGTACGGACAGGATATTCAATTGGCTGAGCTTTAGTCCCCATAAATCCTCCAATTAGGGTAAGGGGTACTGAAATGCAGAACCAGAGGAAGAACAGCTCAAAATACAAGGAAATGGGTATAGCACCAGTACTGTTGCTGCTCCATAGAATAAAATTTAGTACTGTAAGAATAATGAAAACAATTCCAGGATAAAAACATGCAGCCAACCAGGAAATTGATTTCCACCCTTCTGTTGTTCCCTTAATGGTTCTCCATAGACGTACACTGACATAGCCTGCAGCAATTCCAAGGATAAGATATAAAATTATCATCCCTGTCAATAGCATTCCTCGAGACGCTGGTGACATGAAGCCAAGTGCTGCAAAAACAATAGTAACAGCAGCCATTCCAAGAATTTGAACCCCATCTCCAATCATCACACATAGAAGCTTTGAGCAACTGGGCTCCCTAAACACATCACCCACAACAAGTTTCCATCCAGAGAGCTCCTCATTCATCTGAGCTTGAGTCTCTTTGTCCAGTTCCTCATACCTTGTCAAGTCCCTTCTCACAGTTCTTAGGAAAATGACAAAAACAATACCAGCCAGGAAAAATATAACCATCAGTGAATTCAAGATTGAGAACCAATGAACCCGGGAACCCTCCATCTTCAAATAAGCATCCCAACGTGATGGCCATCTTATATCACTTCTCACAAATTCAACATCATATGTGAACGATATCCTTTCCTGCTCTCTTATCACTTGATACTTGTCAGACTCAGTCGGGCAGCTTATAGGAGAAAGAGTATCATACTTGGTGTGCTTCATCATGTTTTCAGGATCATGCTTAATACTACAAGGTACAACCTGAAAACCAACTATTTCATACCCAGATGCCTTTTTCTTGTCAGATTCAGAAATGACACCCAAACCTTCCTCCCCAGTCCCCACAATCTCAATCCCACTTCCTTCATATTCATGAACCAAGACCGTGAACTTAAGGTGGTTAATGATGTAGTCTGCAGAACCATCAGATGGAGTGTACCCAACAGGGAACCCAGTCCACTGGATTTTAACCCCATTTTGGTTGGTAAACCTCATAACAGGCAAGTTGTCAAGGATCATATTAACTTGATACAGATCTCGAGTTCTTTGTTTAAGTAGCTTCACCTCATGCTCATTCAGCGGTGACGTGGTGCAGAGGTAAACAGTCTCGTTAACATTCATGCGGAATCGGTACGGCGAGTTATCAATCTGATCTCCCATGAGAAGTTCTCCAAGATTCTCAGCACTTTTCTTAATACCTTCATCTGGCTTGCAATAAGGCAGGGTGTAGTAGCTATAAGGAAGTTCAGTTTCGATTGAAGTCAACGAATTAACTTTGGCAAATATGGGATCTCTACTTGAGTACGTATGCATATAGCTTCCGGGGAGATAAAAACCATTAACAACGTGAGCAAAGAAGACAACAAAGCACAAGAAGGGTTTTCGCAACTCCATTTCCTTCAATGCAATCGATTCAACAACAGCAGCAGAAGCTAGTGAATCTTCTAATTAGCCAACTCCAACTCCAACTCCAACACCAACACCGGTGCAGTCAATACCAAATCTAGACACGAGTAAACAAAATCCAGTATCACACACCAAAACCAATAAAAATATACAAACCCTGAAGGCCTGAAGCATATAACATCAAAAGGGTTCATTCAGATCAGATCAATAAGTGAACAAAAATAAACGCAGATCAGCAAGTACCAAACCCTAAGCATATAAAATCAAGGGGTTCATTCAAACCGACAAGCAGTAATAATAATAGCATAAACGGCAACGGCAAGTACCAAACCATCTAATCTAGTAATAACTTTGAATAAAAATTAAAAAAATAAAAATAAAAACACATACACGCATGCACGCAAACAACAATTCAATAATAATAGAACAGGCAAAAGGATCTAAAGTTGGTGAAAATTAAAGAGCGAGAGCAATAAAGGGTTAAGGAAACCCAGAGAGAGAAAGAGCAGGGGAAGAAAAAGGGGGAAAACCGGTAGATCTAGATACGGCGTCGTTTCTAAGGTAGCAGAGAGATAGAGTGAGAGAACGGAGAAACGCACTCACCGTGGAATTTTCTTTGTTTCTTTAATTCTGTCATGTGTTGAAGTCGTAGCCAGTAGTGTCGTTAGTGTGTGTAAAAAACGGGAACGCACGCGGCGACAGAGAAAGAATCAGAAATGCAACATTGGGTTGTTGGGTTGGGTTGTACCCATGTTATGGACTAGCCCACATAAATAAGTATACTCCTTTTACCTTATTTATTGTAAAGACAAAATTAATTTTCTTATTATCTTGCCTACATAATTTGGCTTCTTCTTTAAATCACATTAATAAATGATATTTAAGAATTTAATGTAAAAAATTAAAAAAAAAATTGGTCTTTAAACAAATTTTAAAATTTTCTTTAGGATTCAAAACATTTTATAAAAATGTTTTTAACATTGATTTATTGTTCAAAATTGGTTATGGTTTGAAATTATTTTAAAATTAATTTATGATTTTAAATTGACTTTAGAAAATCAAACTACTGTTTTAAAAGAATGAAATGGATATGGATTTTCAATCCAAATTATGATTAAATTATTGTTATTAAATTAAGATAGATTTTAAATTAAATTAATTATCAAACATAAAAAGTAAGAAAATAAAAAACAAATAATTAAAAGACTACAAGTCTACAAATATAAAGGGTTTGAGAATGGAGCAAGATTGAGTTTCTTCTTTTGGGTAGAGTTCATGCATATTTTATCCTCTCCCTAGTTAAAAAAGACATGATTGATATCCACCTTATTGGATTCTTAAAATCATAACCATTAAATATTTAACAGTTAACTTACGATTCTTTAAATTATTGAATTGAAAAAAGAAAATACTTTAAATTATTTGTCAGCCACGTGTCAAAATAATAAAAAAAATTAATTAAATTTTTAATCTCTTAAATATTATGATTTTTTATTTTTAATCCTTTAAAAATTATTTTTCTAATTTTGATCCTTAATAAATTTTCAATTCAATAATTTAGTCCATGTCATTAAAGAATCTCTATTAATTGACTACATGTTATTAATTTTTTTCTTCTTCCATTGCTCTCATTTTTTTCCCTGTTATCAAAGTTGCTGCATCAACAAATTATTACAATGGAGTAAAAGCTTCAACATATCTGTGTCACAATAATTTTTTTTATCTATTCTAAATAAATCCTCCGCACCATTCACTCTTTTTCTTTTTCTGTCTAATTCAATTTATAAATTTAACTAAATAACAAATTCATTCTTGCAAGATTGAAAATCTAGCATAAAATTAGATAAATGAATCAACACATCATAGAACAAAATTATAATAACGTAAATTATACGTAGCCGACTTATATTTTATTATAATTGAAGAGTTGATTAGAAAAAAGAAACTATATTAGTTGGCGCTTATATAGTATAAAACGACGACGCCTATGTCACATTAGTCATTATAATAAAAGATGTCACAACAAATGACGTTTTTTCTACATAATGCTGACAAGTGGAGCCCATAAAGGTACACCCTGTGGTGCCTTAAAAAAAGCACTGATTTGTTGAGTCCATGAAGGTGAAACCACCTGCGGCACATCCATGTATGCACTAAATAATGGGGTCACGGAGGTTACAATCCTGTAACGCCTCCACTAATAATTAATTAATTGGGGACATCAACAATTGAACGGAGAAGAGAGATGAATACAGTTCAAAAGAGGAATTCACTTAGGAATATAGGTGTGGAGGTTACCACGCGCTTCAAATTGGCGACACTTTCAACAATGGTCACTATGTGGAATATAGGCGTGGAGGTTACCACGCGCTTCAAATTGGCAACACTTGCAACAATGGTCACTATTGTCCATTCTGGGCCATTTTTCCACTGTCTGGCTCGCTTTCAACATTCTCAATCAGGTTTCTTCATTTTCAACACTTTTCCATATATTTAATTTTCACCTTTTTGTTCATTATACTTACTTGCATTTTGCATTATTATAGCGTAGAAGGAATTAGGATATGGTAGCATGGTGAAACTCTAATCCCTATTAGAGATGTGATTATATTTATGGTTTTTCTAGGTAGACTTTTCTAGAATTACAAAAATAATATTAGTTTCTCCTGTCGTTAATCTTTAAAAGAGAGTTTCTTATGCCCTATTAAATATTCAATTTTTAAAAAAATATAAAATGAAACTGTGACACTTCTATTTTAATTGGGTCACATGACGAAGTTTCTATATATCTAAAAGTGTCTTCACTTGTGCTACTTTTTTCCTTTAGAAGCACCAAGCTAGCCAACACATTTATCAAAACAACACTACTTTTATAATTAGTTTGTAAACGAACATGTGATTTTGTAAAAACTTAATGCAACAGACCCATTTAGACTTTTTGCCAATTTATTTCAAATTTTAGATCTCATTCTATTTCAACTAAACAACAAATTCATTCTTGCCATTGTTAAGATTGGGAATCTAGCACAAAACTAACAAACGACGTGCCACAACTAACTAAACATAACAAGGCATACAACATACAACAAAATCATAATCTTGAAAATCATCTTTAATATCAAATTAAAAGATAGGACACACAAACATGTAGAGGAAGAAAATCAATGCAACTGATGAAACAATAAGAGAGAAGAAATCGAAAAAAAAAATATATCTCAAACTACTTTGTTTTTTTCCTCATTATTTTTTTCGTTACATTTCACGTTTGAAAAGAAAAAAATGAAAAAAAGAAATGAAATGATGTAAGGATTAGTTTGGACTCTTGCATGATGATCATAATAGTGACCTTACAGATAAAAAAAATAACGCTAGTGTAAGGAGGTCGGACATGGTCGTGAAGAAATGCAATGAAATAGATGTGAAAAAAAAGTATATTTTTTATTTTTATTTAAAAATATATAAAATCAATTTAAAAATTGTGACATCCTATTTTGGTATTAAAAAATTAATCATAAAGTAAAAAATACTTATCAAATCCTTAACAGTGAGTACTTACTTAACGATAGGGATTAATTTTCCGTTAAAATCTGAATACGACAAATTTTTTTCTTAGAATTCATAAAATATATTTATATATTTCTATAATTTAATTGGATGTCAAATATATAAATATCTTTTATGTAGTTATTAAAGATATTTTTTTTAACCTATTTTTTTTTAAAAATAGAATTAATTGTCTTGTATTAGACACAATAAAGATTCTTTCTGGGCTTACTTATAAAAAAATTATATTATAAAAATAAAACTTTTTCGATAAGGATTAATTTTCCTCAGGAAAAAATTACCGAGGACCAAAATCAGAAAAATAAATTTTATAAAACAAATTAAAAAATTATAATTTTTCAAAGCTTAAAAATTTAATTAACGTGAAGAAAACAACCAAACACAAGTTGAAGAGACCGATAGTAGTTTCAGCGTTGAGGAAGCAGACAAATATCTAAGTTGCTCGAACATGAACTGGTTGAGCTTGAGCTCCCGGCTGATTCCCACAATGTTCATAGGCCAAACTGATATTTATTAGCCAAACTGATATTTATTTATTACTTTGTTTCATGTCGTTACATGTTAACTGAATGTGAATGTGAGATAGTAGAACTTTTCCATTTTTAGCCAAGTTAAAGCTCTACTTGTCAATCATTAAGCCTAAATGACTTTCTTATCTACCTTAACAAGCCTTATTACAACCAATAAAATATCTTTTCCAAGAACATTTATTTTAATGTTGAAGTTTTACAAACATATTAGAAAATGACATCCTTTGAAATAGGAATGTAAACAAACTCAAACACTTTTGAAATGAACAAAGCTTGTAAATTCTTGCTTGATTTTTACGTTGTTTGCTCTTAAAGGTTTTGAATAACTGAAAGTATGCGTTCTCTCATTTTGAAGACCAACCATGAGATATTCCAGAGAGATAAGATGTTTATGTGAACCAAATAAGTCAAAGGAAATCATGCACCCATGCCTATTGTTTTGCAATCCATGTTTGAGTTAATGTCTGTGTGCAAACAAAGCTTTTAAGTTTGGGATTGTTATAAATTCATATTTGATGAATTTATAAGGATGATTTCAATGAAAAAAGAGATGAAAAAACTATTAAAAGTATAAGTTTAGGAATGCAAGTCAGGTACATGATTAGTCTGACAATTGTCCATGGACTGAGCAGTTAGTTCTACTATAACCACTTCCAGTGGATATAGAACCGCATCATTGTACATTTTATGTTAAATGAACTAAATCATTTTTCATTTTACCAAAAATCAGTTTCTTCTCTTTCTCTTAATAGGTCTTAATCATTAACATTGCCAACGAGAAACAAAATAGCACTCGATGAATTCCTTTTATTTAAGAAAAGTATTTACACTCTCACTAAAATACAATCGAATGACATCTTGCATTGTACGATGAACAACTCGAATATTACCAACAATATTGTACAATGTTTCTGTTAGAACTATAAATGTAGTTCTTTTATCTTCTCCGGATATTTCCATGTATTCAATTTTATCTATTTAACAAGTGCCTACAAGTACAAACTCAAATATCATACAATGGACATCTTATGAAGGGCTTCCACGTTCAATTTTGCTTTGCATTTAGAACTATTTTCTTAGCTAGCAAGTTAAGCTTGTGCTGATTCAAGGGTTGACTTAGCTAGCCACAATAAGCCAGGATCATTCCGCTTCAACACCAAGTAAGATTCTTCCTTCCCAAAATTGTCATACAAAACATCTTCACTAAATCCAACCAAAAACAGAAATTCCAAGGCAGCTATAGCGGTAAAATGGAACAGATATTAGCCGAAATTTGAGCATATACAATACTAGCATCAGATGCAAGAAAACGTTCGTAAACATTGCTATCTAGAGAAACATATTGTATGATATAGAAGAAACATAATTAATTCATCAAGATAAATAAAAGGGGTTAAGTTAGTTATTAGTAATTAATAATAACATTTAACTTTTATTTTAAAAAATTCTCAGAATTGAATGTATTATGTGATGGATGCACTTATTTTTTTTCTTGGGAAAGAGTGAATGACTGGTAAATAGCTTTCAAAATAAATTAAGGATATTAAAGAAATTTAACAATTAATAAGTTTGAAAACAAGATTCTTATAAATATGACTAAAGAAAAACAAGCTTTAGTTTTTCATATACAGGACTAAAGGTATTATATTAGTTCTAAATAATCTGATTAGGTCATCACTATTTAGATTTTCCCAGAATCACATGCTAATATCAAGGATCTTTTATTGTACATAAGAAACTCAGTTCTACAGAACAAACAGTACTATTAAAACCCATTAGTCAGAAGATGCAAACCTTTATTATTTACAATATTCCTCTCAATGACTGGATTAGCCTGCAATCAGAACATTCATTATATAGAAATAAAAAATTTTCAATGGAAATCTTAGGATAAAGCATTGTTCCAGGCAGCATGGTAAGAAGTAACATAGATTGTATACCTTTCGTAATCTCTTGTACTTTTCCAATTCAGGGTTTTCAATCACATTCCTGCAATCAGATAGAAACAATGACAAACGGAAAAGGGAAAGCTTAAAAAGTCATAACTAGTAACTAAACATAGAAATACTAAAACAACTTTTTGAAATTTCTCATAACCAAATCCTTATTGTTACTAGCAAGAGGATGTCCATTCAACAAATAAAGGGTATCAATGATCAGTTAATCAACATTTGCACAAGCATACCGAATTATTTTAAGGAGAGTTTGGAGGATTGAAGTAGCTTGCACTGCATTAACTTCACTTCTTAGAATTTCCAGAGCCTTCAACAAACGGTTACAAACATCAGTTGTGGTATCATTTATCCTTTGAAATTCTTGATCATCAGGATCTGGTTCATCAGTTTGCAGTGTAGATAATGTTGGCGTTGGAACCGCATCATCGGGATCAGGTTCTGCCATCACATGTATTTCTACGTGAGAATAACCATGAGCAGGTTCCTTATAAACATTTAGTTCATTAACTTGACCTTCAACATTTAAGAAAAATTGGAACCAATTGAATGAAATAAAAGTTAGAACAGAAGAGTAGTTGCTTGAAAGAAAGTGGAAGACACAGTAGCTAATTAGTAAGTTAGAAGAATTAATTAGATAATAAGGTAGAGATGGGGTTCAGGGAATTGCAAGACTGAGCAAGCGTCAAGTTATGCAAAGGGAAACCCATTATGAAGAGCAAAGCCTTAGAAGAGAGACCTCTCTACCCATTCTGTTAATTTTCACTAACAGCAATATACTGTTTCTGATAGGCCAAGTTCTGTTGGATCTGCTCAGGGAAATGCCCAGAGGCCATGAAAGGCATATGTTAGGAAAAATTAAAAACAGACCATAAAATTACTACAGTTGTCTTTGTGTCAATTCAGTAATAGGCTGTTCTGTTTCATGTCATGACAGTTATGCACGTGTAATTGATGTACTGTTATTCAAATATAGACTACAAACCTGATTATTCTAATATTAAATAATTATTTGCTTGTGTTCAATCCTTGATTCCAATTGTTTCCATGATTTAAATTGTTATTTTCTGCTTGCAACTCATTATTGTCAGGTCTATAAATGCAGAATGCCATTCAGGACAGATATTACCTACAACTGGAACAATAGATTTCGTAGATGTTTCTGAATAGTCTGGATAACGATCAAAAGATGTGTATGTTGCAGCCATATTCCCGGTGCTTGTCTCATAGTGCAAAACATGCGCTACACCAAAATCATAAGGTTTTGTTTGAATACAGTTTTACTATCAGTAATTCCTGAACTAACATCATAATCAACAACTTTACCATGACGAGAATCATCTGGATCAGGCTCATTTTTCATCCCATTGATAATATGATCATCAAGTTCAGACTCACCATGGAGTCCTTTCTCAACAGTGATGGGCAAGCCAATATCTTCTATTTCTTTGGAAGCAGATATCAAAATATCAGATTTTTCATCCGTATTAAAACTAGAATAATCAGGATCCAGCTCTTGAACTACTTCAGACCCTTCCAACTTTTGGGGAGAACTATTAGCCAACCGATGGTGAGCAGCAGCAACCGAAGATTCACGAACACTCATTAGCTGATCTGTCCCATTACCTCCAAGCTTCTGAGCATTACTGCTACTGTCTGCTATAAAGTCATCTTCATAGATTGCAGTACTCCTTACACCACTCAAAGTTTGACTTGCAGATTTAGTCCAATCTAAACTAAAAGCTTCTTGATTTAACTGCCAAAGAAACAAATTAAATCATCATATACCGCTAAAATAAAGAATGATAATGGACTGACAGTCAAACAGTGGAGCATATATACATACCTGCTTATCCAGAGCATAAAAGTTGGCATCATGTTCAGAGTATATCATGTGAGCCTGATGTAAAACATAAGTTAGTTCAATAATGTTAGGAGACTAGCAAACCTAGAAAATAGTAATAAATTTGCATCCTTTTATATATCATTAGAAATAAGTTATCTATATTTATTTATCTTTTATCTAATTGGAATTAGTTATACTTATTTATCTTTAACCTTTTATCATTTATTTTTATCTTAGTAAAAGAGATTAATTAGAGGGATGTCATAGGCAAGGCCCATCTTGTCTATAAATAGGAGGATTCAAGGGTAAAGTGGGGACATTCAGAATTAGTAAACCTTTGCAGGAATATACCAGGGGCTTTGTTTGTAAAAGGGGAAACCCTTTGGAGGAGAGATTTCCTCCGATTTTATTCAATAAGATACTTCATTCCTTTTAAATTTTCTGCTTTCCTAACAACTTATCCCGTGCATTACATGTTATATCTATATTATAATAATATTAAAAATAAATTAATATCATTTAGTAAAAACATGTTGTGGCAAGTTAAAAGATTTGCATAAAATTTTATAATTTTAATTTTTGGAACATTTTTTTTGGAAAATTGTTTTTATGAGATAAAAAAATTGATTAAATAATACAATTAAAATTAAAATACAACAAAAAACATTTTCTCTTAAAAAATAAATTAAAAGTAGATATTTTAATATTCACTTTAAACTAAAAATACAGAAAAAAGTAACATTTTCCATTTTAAAAAATTATTTAAAAGTTACGAACATACTCATTTTTAATTTTAATTATTTTTTATAATTTAATAAACTTAGGTTAATGATAAATATATTTTTATTTTCATTTGAAATATTTTTTATTTTCAAATATTCTTATAACACATATTAAGATCAGTAGTAAAATAAAGGAGATAAATATTAAAGGAGGTTGAGAAAAAACAAGAAAAGATAAAAATTATACAAAATAAAAACAACTTTCAAGAAAAGAGAATAGAAATTTCAGTCAAAGTGGGAGAGAATGTAACTCAACACTTTACCAGAAGAGTAGAGCATTCTAAACAAAAATAGTAGTTTTTCTCATTTATACATATAGAGTGCTTGCTGTTTTCATTGCATTGAATCCAAGGGATGAATGTATGAGCATGAGAATGGCAACACAAAGGCTAAATGCTATGGAGTCTCAAGTTGCAGCTGTAGAGTCCTCTCTCAAAAATCAAATGACTTTGCTGCAATCTCATGAGACAACACTCAGAGCATACAACACAGTTGAGTTCTATAATGACTAGTGTTGGGGAAAATAGCTACAACCCTAGCAGCCTTGTGTTCTGAGATAAGAGAGGGATTCCAGCAAAATAATCAGACTACACCCACACCGAATCGAAGACACACAACAACAGAGGAGTGCTACATGTGATAGAGAACAATAATGACCCGATATTTGAGAAAAAGGATAGAGTGCCACCCTTTCACGGTGAAGACCTAGTGGATTGGGTGTCTAGAGCTGAGACCTACTTGGCTGTTCATAGAACTCACCCTGTGATGCAAATTCAACTTGCTTAAATATGCAAGGATGGCTTTTATTTATCCTTAGCAATAAGTCAACTATTTTTGTGTATCTTTCTTTAACTAATAGGAATCAGTTAGTTATCCTTTTTTAAGTTTTACCTTTTATCACTTATCTTTATCTTTACGAAAAGTGGTTAATAAAATGGATATCATGGGCCAGGCTCCATCTTATAAATAAATAGGAGGATTCTAGGGTAGAGTAGGGGGCATTCAGAATTTGTAAACCTTTATGGGAATAGAGCAGTGGCTCTGTTTGTAAAAGGGGAAAACTGTTGGAGGAGAATTTTTCTCCTATTTTAGTCAACAAAATCATTTATTCCTTTTCAATTTTCTGTTTTCCTGACAAATAACTTCCATTTGTCAAATAGAAAGTTGTAATTTTTTTCTCTCCCTAAATTCTTATTTAAAATACTTTCGAATCAATTAAACTTCCAGTGCATGTTATAGCTTACAAGTTCATGCAGTAGAGTTCTCTTGATCCTTTCATATTTCCTGAAACCTTTGAGGTCATCAGTTCGAAGTCGCAATGATATTTCCTCTCCATGATTCTGTAGATATGAATGAAAACAAGAAGAGAAATCAACAATAGGACAATGCTGGATACTGAAAATGACATGTTCTCTCATCCTAAAGAATCCACTACCTTATTAAAACCAAGAATGCATTTTGGGCTCACACCAACATAACCAATAGGAGCCATCTCAGTCATAATTCCTACACGCCAACGATGCTATATAAGATGTGAAAAAATGTTGTCAGAACATGCAGCATATTATCATTATAACACCACTATATATGTATAAGTCAATTAATTTGGTTATGTATAGTCTACCTTGTTCATGACAGCAACAATTCCAGGATCTGCAGCAAGCATGTGCATTCTTTTAAGGGCCTCAGAAGGGGGAGGATTCAGCTGAACATAAGGGAAAGCAAATTTCATTCATGATCGGTTGGTAAACCTCCATTAAAAATTTTACATTATGAAACTGGTGGCAAAGAACTAGATAATCAATAACCAGTAAAAATACCAGTTAATGAGGTAAAATGTAACACTCAGATTATGCTTTCTCAGTCCCAAAGCTAATGTATTATAGTTTGTACCAAAACACCATATCCAATAGATAAATTATCAGATACACCTTATTCTTTGCTAAAGACAAGCACAAAAAATTGTAAAGAGTGTATAAAAATGTCCAATATCTTCATCATATCATAGAGCATTTTAATATCTTTAGGGTTGATTTTATTAGTTTTCATGTTTCAATAAGGGTTGACGTTTAGATTTGATGTATCATATCCACAAATTTTCACAAATCACATTCATATCATGTCCAGCAAATGGTATTTTGTCTCTGTTCTTTTTGTACTATTCTTAAAAAACTGTAATTTTAGTATGGTATCAAAGCAGCGCCACCATCTAGGATCTATCCCACCACTTCACTACCTACAAAAAATCAGAGCTCTATTATATTCCCATGTTTTTCTTCCTTACAGCTGTCTCTTTTCTGCTGCCTCTGTCCATCACTACCGTAACTCTGTCTTGAATTCTCTTTTGTGCCTTCATTGCACAGATTTTCTCTCACATGTGTTTACAATAATAGCCACCTCATCTTCATGTGCTGGAATGTGAGCACAATGCACTGCCTTCCTTCCCAGTATACATTCAACTTCAAGCTTGTCCCTTTTTTAATAATTGGTGATCACCCTTTCTGTTTGATCATTGATGAGCCCAACCATACCTATTAGAAGAAGTCCTTGAGCAAAAATCCAGCAACCTTAGCAATAGACGTCATTGCAGCTGTAACTATCATTATCAAACCAGAACCAGCACAAAAATATTCATTTTATTCATTTTTTAACCAGACCCAATAGCACTACCACTGCTGCGAACCTTCACTACTGACAAATCATGAGTGCCCATCCGTATTTGCAAATCTATTTGTTGTCTGTCCAGCCTTCACTGCGGACACATACCTGATCAAGTGTGTGAGGTGCAGTCCACTTTGCTAATATCTTGCCAGAACCAGACCATCGTTCCTCAATCATCTCAAACATGTGGTAGAGCCCATTTAAAGAAGGGTTTTAATGTAATAAGCTTAAGCTTAATGAGCTTTAGCTTCAGAGGAAGTGTTAAAATATATGAAAATGCTCTATAATATCCCTATCATATTTTAGAGTGTCTTAGATTATCTTTAGAATTAGTTTTCTCGCAATCTCTTCAGATTGGTTTTCATTTTTTCTTATATCATGATTTATTCGCTCGTTTAGCTAGGATTGTGAACAGTATAAAGACGGTTAATGCTTTAGGTTTTATATATCATGTCATCACATTGTAACAAATCATATCATATCAAATCAATACCAATTTCATAGTATTTCATCTCTATTCTGTATCTATACCTAAAACCTTATTACTTATCATTTGAATAGTAATCATATAGTAAAATGATGCATATAAGAAGCTATAGAAGATAAATAACAGAGATGCATGATTCTATAATCATATAGAAAAACAATACCTCTATTCCTGGAATTTGAAGTGTGCGAAATTCACAAAATATATACTGCCCTTTGGGAAGTTTCAATGAAACATGAGGTCCATGTGAAATTCTCTGTTTCAGTCTCTTCTCCTCATCCTCAAATCCAGCTATTCTTAAATCTGCTTTTGCATTTTGTAGAACTTCTTCAACCTCATTTGCTGGCACACCCATCATTATAATTGACCTGGCCTGGAGAATAAAAACAGTAACTTAAGGAACAATACACTGATGGGTATTCAAACACAGGAAATGAACTGAAAGGAATCCTTTTATTAAAGTTACAATTCTGAGGATCTCTCAGAATCGTGATGAAAAATTACAAAGAAATGAAAAGAAAACAATGAAGCAGTAAAATGGCAACAAGAATGCCAGGTCCCAAGCCCAATTCCAATCCCAATACCAGCCAACAATTCTGTTACTTCTACCTTCCCTATTTATATTTTCTCTCACCCAATCAACCTAAATATTCTTGCGTCCACTACCTATTTATATTTTCTCTCATCCAATCAACCTAAATATTCTTGCGTCCACTACGTCATAAACCACTACCTATTTATATTTTCTCTCACCCAATCAACCTAAATATTCTTCCGTCCAGTACCTCATAAACTGTTAACTGTTTTTGTTTTTGTTTGTGTGTGTGTGTGTACGCAAGCAATCCAAAAAAAAAATCAGTAGTAGCTAAACAAAACATCGTGTGATCAAAGAGGAAAAAAAAAATTGTTACTAGCTAAACAGAACATGGAAGTACCCTCTAAAGCCTAAACTAAATTATGACTAAAGTAGTGCACCAATAGACTAAAACAAATGTTATTAATAGTATCTTTCACTCATCTTCTCCAAGATTCAAATCTTTGTCTTCCCGCAATCCATTATATACACAAACACACACATATATAAGAAAAATATTAAAATAGCTATCATCCCGCAATCCATTATCCCGCGATCCCACTTTTGGGGTTAGCCGCTCTTCCCCACTGTATGGGATTGACTACTACGACTCCTATCAAATAGCATATCAAAAGAACCACAGCAACTCAAGTCTACCAAAGAATGTGTCAAACAATCAATTGCATATCACTGGATTAGAGATTCCCTCCTAAGCAGTCAATGATAGTTAGGTTCAAATTGTGAAAATATTTATACCTGAATTTCACTAGATAAATAGAACAAAAGTATTATGAAACTAAGAACCACATTTCTCATGTCATTAAATCTTATCTCAAATGATACAGAATGTGAAAATGACATACCTCAGTAATTGAGGTTTCCCACAATCTTAAAAGCGCATGCTCAGTAGAAAAGGGAGCCAGCAGTCTTGATGTTCTGCCAGAAATCTGTGGAACAATGAACCGCATGGTATCTTCTTTGATATTTGTTAACTTTTGCAATTCCCGTCCTAGATCCTTCACATTAGCATCTATATTCATATCTACAACAAACTTCTTCCCCCTCCATGTAACAGAGATGTTAAGCTGGCTCGATTGCGATTGCATATTTGACCTAAAAGAATCAAAACATGTCTAGTCATTTTCCTCTGACTATACCTTTGGGTGGAACAATCATCGCCACGGAAGGAACACTAGAGATGCCTAACACATCTCTCACTTTGCTACGAAACATGGTATCCGTGGATGAAGAAGTAGAGAGAAAAATATGTAAACATTATATTGATTGAATGAGAGAAAATTCAGAAAATACAAGTGAGAAAGGTAATTACAGTGGTGCTCATACATTTTATACATTAGTTCTAACAAGCTCCTCTAACTATCCCTATTGCACCCCCACACACACACTCTCTATGTAGTTGCTATGTAAATTAACTCCAAGGCTCCAAGCAATAGCTTTGAAAATTTTCCCATTCCAATGTGAGTGCGAGTATTTGGAAAATTAAAATTGAAAGATTCTCATAAGGGCAAACCAAAAAACTCTATGAAAGTAGCTATCAGAAATTGAACCATAATTAATTAGCATGTAAAGTCAGCAACTTCATATGTATAACAAAATTTGACAGATTATAATCACAGACTAAAGAATTTAAAAGGGATTAACAAATTCGAAAACCAAGTTCAGGAAAATTAAATAAACCCACGTGAATTCGTAATTGGAGATTGTCCTCAGACAACAAAAAGAAGAAAAACAGAAAAAATGAAAAGATAAGAACTTTGTAAAGGAAAAGAGAAGATTGCGATGATGAGAATTGAGAAGTGAAACTGATTGAGTTACCTGATAGAAAGAAAGACGAAAGAAGTGAGGAAAGCTGAATGGAAATTATAAGAGGGCGGGGGAGGTAGTTGGACGCATGCGCATACGCATGTATCGAACAATCTAGATGCCTAATGCCTATTTCTGTTTTCGTCAATAATGACCTAAAAATTATATAATAACACCTTTTAACACCAGACTTCTAATTGGCCACCATGTTTGAACTAGGGAGGGAGATGTGTGATAATTGATATGACAAGCAAGCTAGTTTCCCGTTTTCTTTTTTTTTAAATGCTAGTTTTTAGTATATAATTTTTTATACCTTATTTTTTATTTTAAAATATTTATTAAAATTTTCTATTATTTTTGAAACAATATAAGATTTTATATAAAAAAATTGTTTATTTAACTTAATTAAAAATATTATCTTAAGATCTATCTAGAGGGATTAGATGTATTATTATTTGAAGTGGAGTTTTACTGGAAAAAAAAATATTAAAATCAAACTCTAGAATTAGATCTATATAAATCTTTTAAAAATCTCTACATACTTAACATCTTTCTTTAAGTTAGGGTACAATATCAAAGATTTCTAGAAACTCAATATCTTTTTCCTTTCTCTAATAGTTGTGGTCATTTTATGCATGCCATATTTTCTTTCTTCCTTTGCAAAACACCCACTACAAGAGTGAGTTAGAGTGATAGATCAAGAGAGCTTGAGAAGAGGAAGCAACCACTATCACCTGTCGTGTTACCACCTTACCACCGTAGAACAAGTCAAAGGCACTATTAATCTCACCTCAACAAGTTCTTTATCATCCATCGTTTTGTTTGCTAGAGGTGAAGGGGACTTTCTTACTTTAACCTCAACCGTGGGAGTGTTGAGAGAACTCCCCCGCAAGGGTTTAATTATTCTTGTAGCTTGGATGATTCTTGCATGTGGCTTTTGTGGTTGTTTTCATATATATTCGCATGTGGTTGTTTTCATGGTTAGTGGCATTTTGATGTTGGATGTGATTTTGGGTTGATGATTGGATTGTGAAATAAATCATTTGAATGTTAAGGTTGCAGGAGACTCATTTTGCAAGAGAAATCATGTCCGACATTTGATAAATCCTTGGGGTTTTTAGAGTTTCTCATGCAAGGTGAGTGAACATGCAAAATTTGTGGTGTTCTAGTGCCCATAAAGAATTTAACATCGAAGGAAAAGGCATTGGTGTGTTTGAGCTAAAATGGGAGATTGACAAAAGTCAACATTTTAGATCAAAGTAAACTAACTTGTATTGTGAGGAAATGACATCATAGAGCGTGGGGTATCCTTGATGTTGAGGCCTTCATAGAGCCAAATTACGAAATCATCATTCTAAATTATGTTCAAGGTTAAAATGTGTTTTGACCATGGTGCTACGTTTTTGTTCTGATGTTGTTACATGTTACGTATTTGGCTATGTGTGGATTGTTGTGATAATAATATATCTTGATATGATGTGTTGTCATTTATGTTTGGCCTGTGTTTGTGAATTTCTAGTTAGTGATGTTTTGTTGTTACTATGGAAAAGTAACGTCGTATCTAGTTGAATATTGGAGAGCAATATATTGAAGTGAGTTTTGTTATTGGTGTGTAGGCAAAATTTTGGCTCGAGGATGTGGGTTGGTGCTGTAGTTTAGGCTTATATGCCTAGTAAGCCTTGGGTTGGGTAATGAAGTTTAAGCTTAAGGCATAAATGGGTAAATGTTGTATTTGGTTACAAGGTGCTAATGTCATTTTGAAGGTAGAAAGCTTACAAATTGCCTTATACGTGTAAACGCCAAGTGTGCAAGTGCCAAATTGGGTTTAAGACTCCATTTGGTTCAATTTTGATGTAGAAATGATTAACATAATTTCCATACTTGAACTTCATGCAAGTGGGCACATGGAAATGGCAAAAGTATATTGGTTTATGCCCATAAATTACATTTTGAGTGAAAGTCGTAGTGGAAGAATGAAATTGTAGGCTCTGCATAAGTCATAAAAGATTTTTTATCATCATTTGTTGAGTAGTGACTCTTCTATTAAGTGAATGATGCCTTGTAAGACAGTAGATGCTCTCTATTTTGCAATTGTTGAGTGACCATGTGTTCCTTGGGCAAATAGGGCGCTTAGGTTCTCGTCGCTTGGTGATAGGCAACGTTGCTAAGCGAATATGGGTGTGACTCATTTTTGCAGGCGATAGGCATATCCTAAGTAAACGTGAGCTTGAGAGTAAGGGGTGTTCTTTGTCTTATTTTTGTTGAGTGATGGTGGGTAACATTAAGCGATCTTAGTCTATGACTTGGATTGCACTCTTGATGTTGAGCAAATAAAGGTCTGAGAAAGTAAGTTTCCCTTTGTAGGTCAGTACGTTAAGCATCCCAGCTGACGCTAAGCAGTGAGACCACTTCTGCTGATTTTATTAAGAGATTGCCTTGGGCGTTGAGCGAATGCACTTGATGAGTTATCATGTTTTTTCTAATGTTTTGATACTTTGAATGTTCTATGTTTTCTTTGTCTTTCATGATGGTTTTTAATTTGATGTTGAAATGTTCTCCTTGAGTGCTAGATTCCTTAAATACTAGATAGGAAGCTAGATAAAATACATGCATTATATGTTAACAAAGTAGAACATATATAAATATTAAAACATAAAATAAGTAAAGAAATTACAACATAGTACATTTGAGTGATGGTAGTATGCATAATATCGGTGAGGAGGGAGAAGGGAAGAATTAATGTCTTCCACGTCTCACAACTTCCTAAATACATTCCTGATTTCTCACATGTAATTAAGTTAGATGATGTCGAAATAAAGGATAATCTGACCTATGAAGTATTACCAATGAGAATTGAGGATATTTGAATTAAAACCTTAAAAGTAAATTGATGGAGGACCATCTCCCAAGCATGAGAATTACAAGAGAAATGCAAAAATAAATAGAAGCTCAAGTTGAAGAAGAGTTGACCAAGTCAAAATTCAACAAGTCAAAGTCAAAGGTCAACTCTTAGAAGTCAACAAATTGGGCAAATGAAGCCTTGTAATTTTCTAAGTATTATGTAAATAGTTTTAACTTGTTTTTATGTAAAGCTTAGACCCTTGGTTGTTTGTGAATTTCGGCCAAACTTAGTATGGACATATTGACTTCTTATTTTGTTGGTCAATGCTTCTTATGATGGGATTAAGTGTCTTATGACCCAACTAAGCAAGTGTATTACACTCTCTTAAAAGAGAGTCGATGAATTAGGAGAGAGAATTAGAAGTCAACAAATTGGGCAAATGAAGCCTTGTAATTTTCTAAGTATTATGTAAATAGTTTTAACTTGTTTTTATGTAAAGCTTAGACCCTTGGTTGTTTGTGAATTTCGGCCAAGCTTAGTATGGACATGTTGACTTCTTATTTTGTTGGTCAATGCCTCTTATGATGGGATTAAGTGTCTTATGACCCAACTAAGCAAGTGTATTACACTCTCTTAAAAGAGAGTCGATGAATTAGGAGAGAGAATGAGTGAAATTTTCACTAACTTCATTTAAATTTTCACCACTTGATCATACCATAATCAAGGGTGTAAATTTAAGTCAATTTTCTAAATAGTTGACTCTCATCTAAGAAGGAATTCTAGCCTTAAGATTACCTCTAATCCAAGGCATATAATTCCATCTTACTAATTCCATGATCATCATGCTTAGAAGGATTATGAGCCTCTTGATCATTTAATTTCTAGATCCTTCTTGAATTGATCAAGTGAGGGGTGTCTTGCATCACTTGATCAATCCATTAAGGATCAAATGGTCACCATAAGTCCCATGGTCATGAGCAAGGAATATGCCTATAAGTGAGTCAACACTTCATTCTGTAAGCACTTTTGAATTGAATGAAATTAGAGAATTTCTAAGACTTGAATCTTGAGAAAAGGAGAAAGTTCTCTTAGGATTTTCTTCCAAGAACCTTGAATCTTATCATGGATCGTGATCCAAGTGGCGATTCTCCATTAAAGCTTATTGGATGTTTCATCCATGACGCTTCCCACAATCCTTACCGTATTCCATTTTTATTATTCTTCTTCTTTGTTCTAAACCGAGAGATTGTGTTCTTGTTCCGCAAGCTTCTTCATAATCAATTAAGTGTTGGATGATGGGTGAATGAAGATTGGACAACATCTTGTGAATTTCATGGAGGTTCAATACTAATCTACATGAGTTTGCATCAGAGAAGATATTTCTTTAGTAAAGGTTATTTGGAGAATGGATGGTGCTACATGGGAATTAGAAAGTGAGATGCAGAAAAGTTATTTTACATTATTTGAATGAGGTAAATTTCGAGGATGAAATTTTTTAAGGGGAAGAGTTGTAACACTCTCAAAATTAATCTTCGTAATTATGATAACTATTGACATTAAAACGTAGTTAAAATGTTCACTATAATATTCGTAAAAATTGTGTATTGATTGTTTGTCGTTATATTTTAATTAGGTGAAAAACATAATTCAAAACAATATGCAGTCAGGGCTACTACATAATTATAGTGAATTGTTGTTACATTTTTAAAAAAACTCATAGTTGAAAAATAAATTGTTGTCTGACGTTTTTAATTGTTATTTTACGTTAAGATTGTTGTTATATTATATATTAATTATATGATCATAGTTTGAATTGTATTATTGTAAGTATAAAATGTTATTTTTGTATTTAATGCGTAAAATCTATTAAAAATTAATACGTAAAAAATACATAATATTAGGCAGAAAATTTTCTTGATTTAAAAAATATATGTTTTTTTGAAAGATTTAATTATTTATATGACTGTGAATTTTTACATAGTATAGGTTGAATTTTTCAAACAATATATAGAACAAGATAAATAAAATATATGTAATAGAGAATTAAGCGTAGAACAAAAAAACACGCAGTTTGTGAAAAAATTCAACTCTTTTGCAAATTGCTTTTATATACACTATATAGGTTAAAAAATTCAAACAACAAGAAAATAAAAAGAAATAGGGCTCATGAGATACATACTAAAGTGTAGGATAAATAAATACACAATTAAGAAGAAAACACCATGTGATGAATTTTCTAGAAATTAAATAAAGAAAAAGTTTTAAAAATATATTTAGACTAATATATAAACCGTAAAATTATAGAAAAATGATTTTTAGAATCCTTATAACTTTATCTTAAATTATGGCATGATCATAAATAATATTTTAATGTTAGATTCAAAATCATAAAATAAAGAACAAAATTTATGATTTTAAATTTATTGTGAAATTTTAAAATATGTAACTTTTAAATTATAATTGTGTAAAAATTATGCAAGATTATGTTTGTCTTGTTTAGGAATCATGTAAGTTAGGTTAAAAATGAAAAATTGAAGGATATTTACATGATAAAAGTCACACCATTTTACAATAAGGAAATTTGTCAAAGGTTATAAAATTATTAAAAATAATAAGCTTTTTTTTTTTTTTGCAATTTTGCCACCTTGCATTTTTTTTCCAACTTGTCTTATATGCCAAGGAAGCTCCACAGCCAAGTCTTGAAACCAAAACTAATTCAAGGATAAGAAAATCATTAATGAAATCAAGATATGTCAACAAATTTAACTTAAGCATTAAATAACATTTAAGACAAAATTTCTAACTAGTACTTAAACTAACCAAACTAAATGGGAATATTTTAATATTTTCTACACCTATAAATAGACACCTTGGGGACCATTTGTAAACTCACATTTTTCATGAGTTTCCCTTCACAAAATCTCCAAATTTTCTTTCTTTTCAAAAGCCAAAACCATAAGCCATTATAACTCAAATTCCAAACTTTTTTTAAAATTCACCAAATTCTAACTTACTCATCTTTGATTGGGAAGTGTAGCCAAGCTTATTTCATCTTTCAAAAGACTTTTTAACAAGTTTTCCAAAATAATTTAAATTAAGGGAAGTCTCTAAAATATTTTAAGTTTCTAAAGTATCTTAATTCTTAAATATTCTAAAGTTTTAAGATTTTAAGTTTTATGAATTTCTAATTATATAAGTTTCTAAGCTTATAAGTTTTTAAGTTTTTATGTATTTATATATTCTTTAAAATTCTAAGTATTGGGTATTTATATAATAGATATGTGAGGGAAGTCTCTAAGTTCCAAGTTTTTAAAATTCTAAGTACTTTAAGTTTCATAGGTTTCTATATTGAAAGTTCTTAACTTCTAAGTTTATTAATTTTGATTTAATTCTATATTATTTATGTTTTTTTAGTACTAATGAAGTTTTAAAGTAATAAGAGTATTACAAGAAATTTTTTAAATAATCCAAGTTTCTAAAAGTTTTAAGTATTTCAAGTGACTATTGAATAAATTTGATAATGAAAGGTGGTTAATATAATCTAAAAGTAAACTTGCCCTAAATTAATAATCTACGTTATGAATCATGGTGTATGGTAACTTGTGCTGTAGATAATGATGGTTTATTCTTTGTAATGTGAATTGATAAGTTGCATTGTGGATAACTTGTGTCGTGAATTATGGTGCTTGATAACTTATACTATAAACTTAGATGATAAATTGAACTTATGATCTTATGACCTATACAACGGATTTGTGAAGACTAAAATTAATAATAATCATACATGTTTTGAGATAGGAGAAAAGATCATGTTCATACACGCATGACCTTAAAATGAGCTGGCCTCAGTATGGGGTGCAAATAACAAACTTAATCTGTGTGTTAAGGTGTGACGCTTAGTATTGAGGGGTCTTTGAGACAATGAGAAATTATTTTACTCATAATGATCACATATTGTTTATGATATTTTATGCAACATTGGGAGATCCTGACTTGTCGGTAAGTTTTATGATAAAAGATTATATTATACCACATTGTATAATGAGGGAGTTGTGGAGGAATCATGCATCATATAAGAAATTCTCATCTAATCATCATTTAAAAAGAAAGAGTTATTTATTTACTTATTTGAATGATATATATATATATATATATATATATATATATATATATATATATATATTAAGATTTATTATCTATAAGAAACTTACCCTTACTTGTTTATGCATGTTGTTTGACACCTGTGATGATCCTGGATTTTATTCGGGGGAGCAGATTAACAGGTTAGACTTTCTGCGCAGAATGGATTCCTAGAGGATATATTTTACTTGAGGATTGGATGATTGTTTGTAAATTATTTGTTAGTAACATACGTTAAATATTTACGATGATTTGAAAGAAATTTTTAATTTAGTTGTGATGTTGTAGTATTTGATGATATTATTGATAAATTTTTTTTCTATGGAAAAACAATATGCCAACGTTTTTATATAATTTGATTTTTATCATGAAACTTATTCAATTAAATTTAAATAACATTTTAAGTGAATAAAAATTTTTATTAAGAAAATGGAATAAAAAAATCAAAGTATTTTAATAATGACAAGTTAGGTTGTTACGAAAATGATAACTCAATCATGGTGACCCTTTTCAAAACAAAAGATATAAAAGTGGAAATGAATTCCAAAGATATAAAAGTCCTAATGGAATAGGCAAATTATACTAACAAATATCTCTAAGTATTAGGAGAAATTATCAGCTAAAAGAAAAATAATAGAAAATATAAGGACGGTGAAGTAAGTCGTTTTAAAAATCCAATAGAAACATCTGATGCGCGTCGGGCGTGCAATGACTAAGTCGCAATCCAACGCTTGGCTGTGACAAGTGCACCACAGTCGTCAAGTAATAAGTATTTATAAAACAGGGGTTGTTGTACCCACGAGGATAAACAATTCAGAAACTGTATTTTTATTTTAAGATTTTATTTTTCAGAAAAAAGAGAAGATTTTTGATTGGTTGAAAGAGCAATTATTGTAGAAGAATAAAGCAATGATAATTTTAGAAAAGAATTAAGATGAGAAATGATTGGGATCCTGATTTCACCACTAATTTCACCACTAATTTTCCTCTTATATTCCCCTCTTTTGTTATTCAAATTCAATCTATTGGTTGGATTGGATTCCTACCCTCGTGATCGTCCCTATCAGAATCACCCACACTGCCTAGGTTAACTAGATTAATTAATCTCTTAATTTAATACTAAGTTAATTGGGGATTTAGATCTGGGAATCCAAGGGTAAACTTAGGTGCATCCACACTATCACCTACTTCTATCTCTAGGACTCTAGCTTAATAATGATTTAATTCTTCAGTACCACTTAAGTTTCATTTCTCAAAGTTTCCCTAAGTTTACTATCAATTCGTTAGTCGTCAATTAACAAATAGCATTAAGTGTAGAAGAATAAACACTCAAACATATACTGAATAACATCGAAAATTATATAAAGGGATAAATTAGGGCTACATTGTTCTCCTAATCAAAGAGGGAGTTAGTCCATAGTGGAAAAGAAAATAACACCAAAGTAATTCGAAAGACAATACATAGGATGATTGATTCCAATGGAAGTCGAATGCTCCTTGCGTCTCTTTCTCCTTCTCCTTTTCTTGGGGTTGAGATCAATGCATTCTCCTTGAACGGTTGTTGTCTTGGTTAAAGCCGAAAAGTGTCTAAAACTAGGTCAAAAAACGAACCATCGACTAACAATGAAACGAGTTATATTTATAGCTTTCAGAGTTGGACTTGGACCTACTACGAGTCTAACTCGCGCGAGATGTGAAGTAACTCGCGCGAGTTCATGTTGTAAAGAGCAAACGTGTTGTGCAAGTCAAGCCAACTCGTGCGAGATGAGTGACAATTCGCGCGAGTTGAATTCTAACTCGTGAGAGATGCATTCCTTAGTACGTTTTTCTCCTGTTTTTGGCTATTTTCACACCTGAAACACTTAAACAAACCATCAACAAACTCTAACACGAATTATTATGAATTAAGAGCAATTAGCGTTAGTTTAGGTTGCTTAAGAGTGTTTAAAGGACAATTTACATAATAAAAAGAGCATAAAAATAGCTCACTTTCGTGAGTTATCGACATCCTTATTCAAACCTTTCAAATTTGGTGCAAAGGATAAAAAAAAATTAAAGAAATCACGAGTTAGGATTCCCAATCCCGAATAGGAGAAAACCATACTGAACTACTAGTTAAGATAAATGGTCTTTCCAAATTCATTCCAGAAACACCATAATCTGCAAAATCATTTAGAATACAAACTAGACAATCTTATAATAAAATTAATGCCATAGAAGAAGATAGTGATAAAATGACAAATCAAGAATTAGAATGAGCTTCAGAAATAATAAATAAAGCCAATTAATACTAAAAGTAGTTGGAAAAATCCATCTAAGCTTTATTACTAGAGAACAACAACTCTTGATCTCTTACTACAAGAGAATGTTGAAAGTAATTTTAGAAGCTTTAGTGCAAACAACATCTATGGATGGAATATAGATGACAAAATAGAATACAATATTTTAAACACTCTCCAACATATGTCTATGGTGCCTATAACATACCAAACTACTCATGATTGTCTAGAAGAAGTAATAGCCAATATTCTTGTTGCAGGGTTTTCAAGGTAATAAAAAAGATAGTGGGATAATTATCTAACCAAAGATGAAGAAACAAATATATAATGTTATTAAAATAGACCTTGAAGGAAATATCATAACCAAATCATCAAAGAAATTCTTGATGTTGTAAATACATTAATATTTACAATAGTCTAACATTTTATTGGAGATGGTTGGTTATGGAATGATCTTCAAAACTTTTATTCAATCTTAAGTGTATAACTTTAACTAATTTTAGATGACATAAAGATACATTCCTAACTAAAGTATGCACTACAAAAGATAGTCAAAAGTATTTCTAAAAAGAAAAATTCTTAGTAGGCATTCCTCGATCTTTAGGAGACAAGGTTAAGAATAAGGTTCATAGTCTATTAGTGGGGAAATACCATATGATAGTCTTAGTTACGGTCAATTAATCTCATTTGTTCAAAAGATAGCTTTAAAAATATATTAGGGTGATAAGATTCAAAAGCATTTAGCAAATGAAAAGGCTAAAAATAAAAAGGATTTAGGATTTTTTGTGAACAATTTGGATTACCATTATGTTCAACCCAAAAGAAAAATATTTTAAAAAGGAATATCCTAGAAAGGATACAAAGCCTAAAAATATTAAACCCAGAAGACCTTTTAGGAAATCTAACAAAAATAATCCTCCCAAGCTAGATAATATTCCCAAAAGGCCAAGAAGTAAAATAATTTGTTACAATTATGGGAAACTTGGTCATGATAGTAAATATTTTAGAGTTAATAAAAAGATTATGAATCTCAATCCAAAACCACCAATAGAAGAACAAATAAATAAATTTTTAATAGAGACTTTTAGGGGAAGATGAATCTAGAGAAGAATCATCTAACGAAAATTGAAACCAAATCCAAAAAGATGATAATTTATGATTCACTGATAATGAAGAAAATCTAAAGGTTAATACTTTAAAAAGAGAGAAAGATATTTTATTTGAAGCCATAGACTCAATAAATTATCCTTAAAAAATAAGAATTTTTTTAATAAACTTAAGAAAACATTAGAAGCAAAATTAGAACAAAAAGAGTTAATTACTCAAAATAAATTTGATATAAACAATATTTTCAAAAGATTAGAAAATAAATCAGTAAATCCAACAATCCTCCAAGATCTTCAACAACAAATTCACCAAATGATTTTATTGCAACTAGAGGTAGAATCAGAAAATGAAAGTAAAATTAAAAATCATGAAGAGGATAAAGATAAAGAATATTTCATGGGTTTAATTAACAAAATTAAAATCCAAAAATTTTAAATTAACATTAGAATTATTGTTAATGATTTTTTTTAGAAACAATTTGAGACAAGTGTTGACTCAAATTGTATTTAAAAGGATTAATTCTCACTAAATTATTTGAAAAAACCTTAGAAAAGTTTAGTATAACAAATGGTTTGAAATTAAAGATAAATTACAAGAAACAAGCTTGTATGACACTATCAACATTTGAGATAGAGTATATTGCTATTAGACTATTCAAATTTAATTTATATTAAAAATTATTAAAAAGTGTGTATGTCAACAAGACTTATACCTATCTAAATGGATCATATATATATATATATATAATCCATTATATTTTCATTATTATGACATTTGTTAAAAGAATTTGAGTTTCATGATGAAATAAAATTGTATGAATGAATTTAAATGTTGAATGATGTCTTATCTCAAATGTTAAAAAATAAAAAAATTTCTCGTATTTTCATTTTTAAAATTAATAAAAAAAGTATAATAGAAATTAATTTTAGATTAAAATAGATATAATGTAATGACAAACTAAGTCATTACAACTCTTCCAATCAACCATAACCAAAATTTATAAGGAACAAACTTTCTTATTTATATAGCCTGTACATCTCATATTCATTACACCTCTTTTTACATTTTCTTGATTGTAAAGTGTCATAGATTCACACTTGTTTGCTTAATCATATAATTTCATATGTCTAAATGATGGCAACATGACATAGATTAGTTAAAATGATTTACATGTTGCATTCAAAACCAAAAAGGCCCACATATTAATAAGATCACTAAACTGCGTTTATGAGTACGAAATTGCAGTAACATTTTTTCAAAATTTGTCTTACATGGCAATGATCAAAGTTTAACTATGATTACATAAATGTGTTTAGTTTTGCGAAAACGGAGTTTTCACCATGGTTCACATTTATGCATTTTGACCTATTTTAATCAATCAAAGGATAAAATGAAGTTGGTTTAAGTGCTTACCCTTAAAGATACAAATTGTTACTTGTCTACATCACATAAACAAAGAACTTATATTGTACAAATCTTCAGAACTCCTAATGCACATTTCATTAAACTTGGAGTTTTTAACAATTGTATTAGTTATGTCCAGTGAAGAATAGATAGAGAATGATGTTTAACCAATGACTCAACACTTAAGAGCACTCATAAAAAAAGAAAGAGCAAGTACTTTAATCTAAAAAATCCACCAATTGAATTCTTATTATACATAAACTATTATAGGTTTGATAGATTCACTTGAGTGAATGAAATTCGCTCGAATGAACTTAAGACAATTTTATTTTTATTAAATTTTTTTAAGTAAATAAAAATTTGTTTAAATAAATTTATAATTAATTAAAAATTTGCACATGAGAATAAATATTCGGTTTAATAAATTTAAGATAGTTAAGAAATTTTACTTAAAAAAATTTACTTGACATAGAAAACTTATTGAAAGAAATGTAAATTTGACTGAAATCAAACTTAACACATAAAACAACTAAAAAGCATTTAAGTATATGCAATAAAACAAATGTAATCTCAATGTTTAACATTTCACAGCGACACAGAATACACAATATCTTTTATATATAAATATATAGAGAAAATTTCATTAAAATATTAAAAGTAAAATAAAAATGTTAATAATATAATTGTACTTCCGTATTACAAGTAATATATGTAATAAGTTAATGAAAAAAAATCATTTTTAGTTTGTTTGATTCGCTAGAAACTAATGTACTGTACATGATATATATTTTTTAATTAACATTTAATTTGAAAAAGATTATGTGACAGTATAAAATTAAATAGATATCACAACATAAAGTATCAATATTTTTGTTAATAAAAAATCAATGAACAAAAAGATGTAATATACAAAATGCTCATAAGACACATGACCCTCACTTATCTCTTAATTTTAAATTATTTTATTTGAATTTTAATTATTTAAAAATTTTATATTTAATTATTTTAATTTAATATTATTTATTATCATTATCAATCAATTAAATTTTTTTATATATACTTTAAATTTTGAATTGAAGTATAATATAAATTACATAAAGACAATTATTATTAAATAAGACATTAAAATAATATGTTATTTTACTTATATTATTTATTATATATTTGTCCAACATTAAACAAGATTAAAAATTATCCAATACCTTGATTATTCATATTGTTCTATATTCTTTGTTTTGTTTAATACTATAATTTTTTTTTATGAACAAATCCATCTTTTCTTAATATTGTATAATTTAGGTGACCAAACTTAAAATTTAACTAAATATATGGAAATACGGGCATATGTTAAATTTAAAATATTTCACTACAATAAATAACAGTAGTTCACTTGAGTGGAGAAATTGTTTATATACTTGAATTTTATATCATTTAGTTAGTAGCGTATTTAGAAACCTGTAGAATATAAAGAAAAAAATATGTTTTAATATAGAAGTTATAATTATTAATTTATAAAAATAAATTTATAATACATGTTTGAATATTTATCACGATCAATTATTTCTCTTAAAATCATGACTAAAAATTAAAAATATTTTCAACAACTATTTAATATTTTAACATTTAATATAGTTTTAAAATTAATTTTAGTAAAACTAAAAAATAATTAAAATACATTTATAAATCGATAATTCACATGCCGAATATAATAAATATTGTTAATATATTAAAATTTTATAATGATCAATAATTTGGTGGTGGATAATTTAATTCCATGTAAAATAATAATAATAATAATAATAAAAAATACCAACAATCCTCTACGCGGTTGACGTAATCAAATAGATGAACGTAACATAATTATATGAATTGTGCTTTTCTGCCGTGTCCTCCACCGTGGGCCCACCTCATTTCATGTTGAAGGGTAATTCTGTAAATCATCACAGTTTCAAATTGAAAAAAAGTTAAAAATAGAAAGAAAAAAGAAACGAAACTTATCGATGACAGAAGAGAAGAGGGGGCGTTACACAAAACAAGCACATCCATCCCTTTCTTTCTGATTTATTATATATTTATTTTTATATTTTAAATAAATATTCATTCATGCTTTTGTAGTTCACTTTATATCTTTCTTCACTTTACTTTGTTCCGAATTCTTCTTCTTCTTCTCTGCTTCCTCCTTCCTTCCATTCATCAAATACCATTTGCTTTCTCTTCAATACTTTACTTTCCTTCTTTCTTCATCCAAATATCTCTTTCGCTGAACAACCTTCAATAATGGCTGACATTGCTCATCCACCTATGGAACAGCTTCAGGACCTTGAATACTGTATAGACTCCAATCCTTCTTGGGGTACCATTTTCCTCTTTCTCTCTCTCATTTCCCTTTCTTTTTTTCTTTCCTTCTTCTCAACTTTCCACAACCTACACTCATGCACAGACAAGGCCCTGTGTTTTTTACTGTTATTACATGTATGTTATAATGATACGAAATATGTAATATTAAAAACTCGTTTAAAACGTTAAGTATATTTAATGCAAGTATTTATTTCTGGAATCGTAATTTATTCTCTATCTAAACTAGTGCAAATTCAATCTTTGAGTTACTTAATTAACCCACATAAGTAGCCACCATTTTGGTATGTACTTTGTTGTGTTGTTTCTCTCTCTTTTCTCAAACTTGTGTATTTAACTCCTCATTTTACACTTTTTTTTTCTTTTGTATTTTGTAATGTGTTTTTCCATCCTCTCATCTGATATAAAAAAATGTGTTAACTTTCTGACTTTGAGCTTACAGAAACAGAAGAAAAGTGATGTTTTTTTTTTTATTTAATTTTTATCCTATTTTGGGGATTTTTCTTTTTACTTCCCCAAATGGCAAGTTGCTTACTTTCACTGTAAAAAACTGAGATGGATTGAAGAAATGAGAGAAAGCTATTTGCTTGACTTGAATTGAAGCTCTTTCACTGTAATATGTTACTGAACGTTTTGTAACACATGTGGGACTAGGCTGTTAGTATTGGTAGCCAAAATGTGGATCAGAAGTTCAAATTTTGATGTTGTTGTTGAGATAGATTGGGATTCTGCAGTTTTATGTTAGTTTGTTTATAAATTTTTAAACTTGTTCTCCTTTCTGTTTTGTGTTTGGCTATGTTTGCTCAGGAGGCTAATTTTTTATTTGAAAAGATAAATAAACATGCTATAACATTTTTTTAATGACGTGCATTTCATTATAATTTCTACTTCTCCTTAGCTATGAAACAGTAATAAGTAATAACCATAGCAGAAATAATAAGCTATTAATCGTGGCATTATATGGTAATTACCATTTTACCTTACCACTTCAGAGCACTTTCTGTTTCTTCTACTTCTGGAGTAACAATGCCTTAAAAGTTAATGAGCCTACTTATATTATTTTATTTTTTTTTTTTTATATATATAAGAGCATCTCTAATAGCAAGAACAATATCGATAATCTTGATATTTTTCTTGTGGGTCCCACAATGCAATGTCACAGTATTTAGATTTTTTTTCACTTTTTTCTCTCCAATAGTAAGATTTTTTTCACTTTTTTCTCCAATAGTAGATCACATATTTTGATCTTAAACCAGTGGCTCCAACATGGGTCCACTAATATTTATTTTTAATTTATTTAAAATAAAAGAATAATATATAGATTTTTAATCTTAAAAAAATAATTCAAAAAATTATATAATTATTATTTTCGAAACTGTGCTGATCTTGTTGTAGAAGAACAGATCTCCAAGTTTTCTAATAGTAACTATTTTTAAGATCAGATATTAAGTGGAAGATTAGCTAGTAAGATAATCTATTGGACATACTCTAAAGGATCCAGTTACTTCTGGCATGATAAAATTGAAAACATTTAATGAGTTTAATTTTTCATGAACCTATGTTTAATGCTTCATGGGAAATAATGTCTTGGGAATTTGGATCCTCTCCTTTTACTCAATTATGAGGAGGAAAGACACAGGTTTTTAATGTGGCAGGACTCATCATTAATTATGTTGGTGTCCAACAATTTTGTACAAAGAGAAATTTGTATCTTTCTTCTTGGAACAATTAAGACACTCGTACTAAGCACCTTTATATTTTTCTTCTTTTTGCTTGTTGATGGAATATATGTTTTTTTTTCACTTTTGGTTCTTTGTTTAAGAAATGAATATTATAGTTTTATAATGATTCTATGAGGACAATAAATATGGAAGAAAGGTTAACAGATTTTCACGTCTGCAAAATGATTAGTATGATATCAATATATATATTTCACATTGTCACCAACAAGTTGGTATCACTTAAGGCTCATGTTGTTCATGAGAAGTGAATTAATTCTTTGTTTTTGTGCTAGAAATTTTTAAACAATTTTATTGCTTCAATTCCAATGTTGGGAATTGTGATATTGCTTCATTGCAAGATTAACCAATTATCAATCTTACGTTCTGCAATCTGCATGATTTAAAGAGTATATTTTAAAAGTTGAAGTCTAAAGTCAAGGAGGAGTCTTCTAGTCTTGATATTGTGAAACCGATTATCTGTACTTTTTCTTCCTTCACTGTGCATAACTTGTTTTGCAGCTGAAACAATCGTATTAGCATTTCAAAATTACATATTGATGCTAGGCACAAGTGTGATGATCCCTTCAATACTTGTTCCAGCAATGGGAGGAAGTTCTGTAAGTTGAATTTTTGTCCTTGTGTTATTTCTTTCATTCAACTTCTTTTCTAATATGGCCTAAGGCATCATTGTGAAAGAGACTTAATCTAATACTGTATTAATTATCAATACCTAAGTTAATCTTTTAGAATGCATATGCAAAATGATACATTAATTTTTGAAGAGACTTAATACTAATTATCAATCCTTAAATCAGTCTTCTAGGGCTTGCATAATCATTTATCAATTTCTTATAACAATTAATTTTAACATTTTACTCTCAATAGATGAGACGACTAATCTATTTAATCTATCCACTCAATAGATAGTAAGTTACACTCATTCAAACATTTTCAAGGGGAATAAGAAATTGCCCTCCTTTGTACTATTATCATGAAGTCCATACATTGGAACTTGCCTTCTGAATAAGGTCTAAGGCATGTGCCTTGATGGCCTTGCACTCTCCATGAAAATGTTAATCATTAGTTTAGATGTCCTCCATTAACAAAGAGCCACACAGAATGTCAGATACTCGTTTGTTCTGATCTACTATAGGATCAATAAAATCAGTGTTGTTAAATAGCGGCCATGGCAGATTTTTTTGCAATGGTGTAGTGGATTTTTTGTCAACTGCCATAGGCAATTTGGAAAGAGTGGCGTGCCATGGTGGCGCTAGGCCGGCCTTATATGGCAGAATTTTGGCTTACTGCCATGTTCCGCCATTGATAACACTGATTAAGATATTCATCCAATTCATTGTGTATCAGTTTAACATTTGGTTTTCTAGGTTTTTTTTTTGTCCATTTTTATTCTAAGAGCATTTTTCTTACATGTTCATATTTTAGATGGGATGATCTATAGCAGGATCTTTCGTTTCGTGTGTAAAAAATCACTTGTTGCTTTTCATAGTCATTTGATGCCAATTTTTATTGTTAGTGATTTGGTTTCTTGTTCAAACAGGGTGACAAGGCACAAGTAATACAGACACTGCTTTTTGTAGCTGGCATTAACACACTTCTCCAAGCACTTTTTGGAACTAGACTTCCTGCTATAGTTGGAGGTTCATTTGCATACGTAATTCCAGTTGCTTATATTATTAGTGACTCCTCATTGCAGCGAATTAATGATCCTCACGAAGTAAGCTTCCTGCTTTATCTCTTCCTTTTGTGCATTTTGAATAACATAAAATTTAAATACAGCCTTTGATTCTTGGCATTAAGTGGCTGATCAAGACATATCAATGCGTTTATAATTCTTCTTTACTCCTTTTCTTTATGAATTCTGGATGTGATGGATCTGCTATATATCCTTTTTGGGGGAAAAAAGAAAAAACCATTTCAAAAGGTCTTAAAAGCCATAATTGAATATTGTAGACAAACATCAATCAATAATAATTCTAAAGTGAAAATAGGATGATTTTAGTTGCAGGTATGCTAATTATTACTCAACTGGACAATTACTTGTTTGTATTTATGAACTTTGTTGAATAAATAAATCCATATTATGAAGTTATGGTTTTATGCATCATGGTACTAGGTAAGTCCCAAATCTTCAAACTTCATTTTAGTCTCAAAATATTTAATAGATTTTCTGGTTTGAAGTTTAAATTAGACTGAAATGTGAACTAGATTTTTGGATAGATGATATTGGCGACCTAAAATAATTTGGGGATCTGCCATAAGATTATTGAAGTTTTCTTAGTAATATACTTAAAATACTTTCTTATTTGGTAGGGTATTGAAAGAGATCTTGCAATCTGATTGGTTTGCAGAGATTTTTACACACAATGCGAGCTATACAAGGAGCTCTAATAGTAGCGTCAAGTATTCAGATAATACTGGGATACAGTCAAGTATGGGGACTTTTCTCAAGGTATTCTAGTTGCATGTAACATGTTTGATAAATTTAAAAGTAATAAAAAAATGTTCAACCATTTACTACTATATGAATTTCTCCAGATTTTTCAGTCCTCTTGGCATGGCACCAGTAATTGGATTGGTTGGATTAGGGTTAATTGAACGAGGATTTCCCGCGGTAGGTGTGGCTCAATCTATTTTATTTGTCATGGTTATAGACATTTACAAAATGGTCTAGTGACATGCCTATTTGAATGTCTATATTATTAAAAAAAAAAACAGATTATTGATAATGACAGATAAATAAAATAAAATTCAGGAACATATGTTACATCCATTTCCTGAAGTTTTCAGCTACTGCTATTTGAAATGATAGTACATTTTCTGTGCTGAAGTTATGATATCTGCTTTTAGCTTCTAAAACTGGGCGCTTCATCTAATTGGTTTCCTTTTTCGTTTAAGGTAAAGAGGCTTAATCTAAATTTGTCTCTCTGGAGTATTTAATGTTGTAAAATTTGTCTACTGACACTAGTTGTGTGCATAAAGTTTTCTTCAGAAAAATCCTTTGATTAGCCATGCTGACTAAAGCTTGATGGAAACCATATTTCCGTACTATTCATCATTATTATTTTTCATTTCAGTTAGGGAACTGTGTGGAAATTGGCATACCGATGCTGTTGTTGGTTGTTGGGACGTCACAAGTAAGTAATTTTGTACAACCAGAATGTAGTGTTTATCAAGCAATTATACTTATTTTTTTCCTTCAGATAAACTAATTTGGGGTAAATTGCAGTATCTGAAGCATGTGAGACCGATTAGAGACATTCCTATCTTTGAGCGTTTTCCAGTTTTGATCTGTGTCACAATTGTTTGGATATATTCTGTTATCTTGACTGCCAGTGGAGCTTACCGGCATAAACCTACCATAACACAGAATAGTTGTCGTACAGACAGAGCAAATCTGATATCTACTGCCCCATGGTACCTCAAAATACCAATTCAGTATTGTCTGATTTATATTAGTTTTGGTGAGATATCAGTTTATTTATTTATTTTTCTTAATGCTAATAGGTTCATGTTCCCATACCCTCTCCAATGGGGTCCGCCCACATTTTCTGCTGGTCATTCATTTGCAATGATGTCTGCAGTTCTTGTATCAATGGTGGAGGTATCTAGTTTTTCTCCTAATTGTCGTTCATTTTGTTCCCTTCCCAATTTTTACTATTCTAGTAACACAACTGTTCTGGTTTGCTTCTGGCCCATCTTCAGAACTTTCCTATATTCACCAGTTTATAGTGTTTATTGCTTCTGTAGCTACAATATGACAATATTCTTACATTGAAACTTGTTTAAGTTGTTGTAAAGTCTTTTTCCCCAACCATGATTGAAAGAGACAGTAATACTTTCTGAGGGGGATTTGTATTCATCAAAAGAATCTCTCTCTCTCTCTCTCCACACTTTTGTGCATTTCCAACAATGGCTTGACATTGCACATCTCATGCAGTCAACTGGTGCATATAAGGCAGCATCTCGTTTGGCAATTGCCACTCCACCTCCTGCTTATGTGTTGAGTCGAGGCATTGGTTGGCAGGTAACTTTACTTTGTTGGTGATAAATGTATTTGTTTTCTATTACTTTTATCTGTAGTAGCCTTTTTCAGCTTGTCTTTTCTCTGCTGTAATGTCTTTTCAGGGACTCAGATTTGAACCGTCAAAACTATCTTTGTACTCTTTGTTATATTTTAATATATGAAGTTGAGCTGAGTGTAAACTCAACTCACTCAAGCTATTCAGTATCTCATCTCTCAAGTTGGTATCAAATCGGTATGATCCCGCTCTGCAATTTGTCACTAGTCGCCATCATTGTCGTTGTCAGTCTGCTACTGTCAACTGCTGCCACTGGCAACTGTTTTCTCAGGCAAGTCTGGGCTTAGGTGCACCTGGTTGAGCGCAACTCAACCTAAGAAGTCTTAGGTCGAGACTCCTTCTCATGCACCATCACGTGCTGCGACAGTTGGTTTGTCAATTAGGCTTGTGTAGGTCATGTGTCGCCCATAAGCCGTTGGAACACCATGGCATCACCCCTGCCTCTCTTTTAGGAGCATTCCTGGTCCATTCCGATGACAAACCCGTTGTTCCCATCTGTTTGGTTCTAGATCTCAAAGTGAAGCTTGTCCCCTTAGGGTTTTGTTTCCAGTTTCTAAAATGGCTACCCCAGGTTCTGTTAGGTCAGTTTCAGGATGTCCTAAGTGTTCTTATCGTAAGAGGATGGGTCATACTCGGGAAAAATGTTATTCCCTATTTGGCTTTCCTAAGTAAATAGAGAATGTCTCAAAGCTTAAAAATTCTGAACACAAGTTGTTTGAAGATGAACTTCAAGAATACCTTAGATTCAAGTTCGCTAGCATAACTCAATCATCTTTAGCTCCTAGTGTTTCAACAGCATGTATTTCTCAATCTATGGACAATCTAGGTTCACGGATAATAGGCACAGATACTGCTGACCACATTTCTCGTTCTCTTTTCACCTCCTTGTCTCCTCTAAAGTTTCCTCATCCAATCGAATGGAACTAAGGTTACTAAGAATTTTTTAGAGGAATTTTTTGGAGAGAAAAATTGAACTGAACAAAAGAAGGCATATTATTAAAACCATGAATGATAGGAGTTACAATAACAGTATTTATAGATTCTGTTCACACTTGATAGCTTCTACAAGAAGCTAACTAACTAACCCAGCTATCCAACTAACTAACTATGCTAACTAGCTTTGTTAAGATCGGATTACAAAGACTACCAGCAGTTTACAACTGCCTAGCAAATTTACATTGCTTTACATAATAGTCTAATAGCCCCTTCCCCCACCCCTAAACTCAATCAAGGTGAAAGTTTTTCAGAATGAAAACCCTTCACATTGAATTTGCAGCACAACACTTCATACCGTGTAAGATATTCTTGATATTCATCTTCAGACAACTTTTGCTTAAAATATCTAGGCCTTGAGACATTCTCTGTTTACTTAGGAAAGCCTTGTGAGGAATAACAATTTTCCTGAGTACAAATAAGAACACTTAGGATGACCTGGAGCTGTCCACATAGAACCAGAGGTGGTCATTTAGAAACTGAAAACAAAACCCTAAAAGAAGGGTTTCACATTAAAATCCAGAGAAAACAGATAAGAATAGTAGGTTTGACGTTGGAATGGACCAGGAAGGCTGCGACAAGAGATGCGGTGGTGGTGTTTTGATGTTTCCCAAGCAATGTGAGTTACATGCACCTGATTGGTGTCGGACTCTGGTGGTGCATGGAGGCGTGTGCGGAGGTTTCTGCTTTCGTGACTGAGGGTTTTGCTATGCTCAAAGAGGCGCTTTTGACAATATACTCACCAGTCAAAACGGTGGCCAGACAATGGTGGCAGCAAACAGCAGCGACTTGACCATGCAGAGTGGGATCGAACCCGCTCTGATACCAACTTGAAAGATTAAGAGTTGAGTGGGTGAATAGCTCTAGTGTGTTAACCTAGAGTGCAAGGTACAAAAGAGTTCTTGAAGATTCAAATCTGAACCTCTTACAAGACAGCAACTACATAGACAAGACTAGTTGAAAGGGACTTTACAATAGAAAAAAAATAGGAAAGAAACTGATACATTTAACAATCATAAACTTGGAAACTGTTGAGATATCAATCTTGTGATCTGAAGTGCATTATCATTCATATCAATACTAATACTAGTTATAGATGTGTCTGAGAGCTTATTTTGTTTATTTTTCTGCATAGGGTATTGGTATCTTGCTCAACGGTCTCTATGGAACGGGAACAGGTTCCACTGTTTCTGTGTAAGTTCCCCTTCAGTGAATGGCTAGTACAAGTTGTGCCATGTATACGACTTTATATGTTTCTATGGTATCTTGATGAGTATCATGACTGGTTATTCTAGGGAAAATGTGGGACTTCTTGGCCTAACTCGAGTTGGAAGTCGCAGAGTTGTTCAAATTACTACTGGTTTTATGATATTCTTCTCTTGTTTAGGTCAGTAACTATGACTACACTAAAAGCAATCAAGTTTCAGATCCCTTGATCTATCAAAAGCTTTTTTGACTTTTGTGGGGACAATAAGCAACGAGAAAAAAGAAGACAGTTTTGCTTACTTTGTGTTCTGCTTTGTTTGCTTCTCTTACCTGCAGGAAAATTTGGAGCTGTGTTTGCATCCATACCCTTCCCAATATTTGCTGCATTATACTGTGTTCTCTTTGGCCTTGTTGGTGCGTAGTGAGTTTGCTGTTATAAAATTGTTCCAGTTCCTCTATTCCCTAATACTTTTCCATGTTCATCAGCTGCAGTTGGCATATCCTTTCTTCAGTTCACAAACATGAACTCTATGAGGAACCTTATTATCACTGGGCTCACACTGTTCCTTGGAATATCTGTTCCTCAATTTTTCAATCAATACTGGACCACCAGTTCACATCATGGTCCTGTTCATACTAATGCTGGATGGGTAAGTGTTCCTTAATGTCTATGAGCTTGTACATTTGTAGTTCCATGATTTGGTATAATCATAAACTCTCCTAGTTACTGTAATTAGGACAGTGATTTAGGCTTTCTTAGTTACTGTAGTTAGGACAATGAGTTAGGTTTTCCTAGTTTCTGTAACTAGGATAAATCATTGATTACAACAAATCTATATGTTTTTGAATATAGAAGACATTAATTGAATAACACAAGATTCCAATAGCCTGTTCAAAAGAATCACAGTTCTCTTAATTGAATACAATAATATGTTTTTAACTTCTTGAGAAATCTTGATTGAAAATTGCCAGACAATTTATCACATAAAAGGTTTTTCAAAATCCTTTAAAATCCTAATCCCCTTCACCTCCCTTAATCTAAATGCTATTCCTGCTACTTTTTGGTAATTGCAGTTCAATGCTTTCTTAAACACCATATTCTCATCGCCAGCAACAGTAGGTTTAATTGTGGCAGTATTCCTTGACAACACTCTGGAGGTCGAAAGGTCGAAGAAAGACCGAGGAATGCCATGGTGGGTGAAGTTTAGAACATTTAGAGGAGATAACAGAAATGAGGAATTCTATACTTTGCCTTTCAATCTCAACAGGTTCTTTCCACCTACTTAATGGAAAATAAGAGCCAGCCAGGGTAGATTAAATTTTTCTTTGAGTTGCTCATGCCAGAATTCATCATGATTAACAAATGCTATTCTTCCTTTACCGTCACCCAATTTTTTTTGTTGACCATCCAAAACCTTGGTCCAACAGAGAATTCTAAAGCATTTGGTACTACGCTGTGTAGATTCAATAAAAGTAAGTTTTCTCTTCTTTATTCTGTGTGTGAGGATATGAGGATGGCAAAGTTCTTCAAAGTAGAAGCAGAAGTAAATAGTACTATTTACGAGTAATAACTTCAATTGTATAATGGAATTTAGTCCATTTGCTATATAATAACTCTGAATATCAGGTTTTTAATGTAGTCAAATGAAATCAAATCATGTGATGACTCATCTAATGGAAAAGAACAAGGGTTCTGCTATTAATGAAGGATAAAATAAATCATCTAATGGAAAAGAGCAAGGGTCCTGCAATTAAAATATTGAATATATACTGCGAGTGAGTGTAAAAAGAATTTTGGATAATGAATTCCAATAAAAAAAAATTAATATACTGAATATATAGTATGAGTGAGTGTAAAAAGAATTTTGGATAATGCATTCCAATAAGTTTTTATAATTATTTAATTAGTGTCTTAATGATACTAGTTACTATTGAGAGTAACTATATTCATTCACCTTTTTTGCGGCTGGATTTGGCGGAAAGGAGAGAGATAGAGACAAGAAAATGATATTATTTTCAAAACCTTTCTCATTAAGATATAAAAATATTTATTATTTTTCAAAATAAAATCAATTGAAGACATACTTTACTTTTGGGCACTTTTAAAGTTAATTTTGCTTTTTATATTCTTACACGTGATCTTTTCCCGAAAACATTTCATAAGTGGAATTGATTCTGTTACGTACTCTAAGCAAAATAAATTGCCTTTCAAGAGGTATATTTTATTATTATTATTTTACTGCAAAAAGTACAATGTTAAAGAACAAAATTTAAGTAAAGCTCTTTTTATGCCATTTATATTATTTTTAATTATAATTAGAGTTTTATTTTGATAATTTACATAATTATTTAATACAATTTTAACTGTCTTGATTATAAAAGCAAAAATCTAATTTTGACTAAAAGACATTATTTAAAATTTTTTACTTAAAGTAATTCTTTAATGTTAAAACATGAAAAATTAAGATTGACATTGTTTGGCATAACGAGAAAGCGAAAAAAAAAAGTAAAAATAAAGAAGAAAGATAAAAATAAGAATGTGAAAATAATATTTTTGTTATTCTATAAGGGGAAAAAAATCACAATGGTTAATAAGAACATATATCAAATGATAAAAATAAAAATTCTTTAATTAAAAAAACTAGTATCTAAAAATAAAGATAATTTATGTTATCTATATATAATCCATAATTTCTCTTTCTCATGAAGAGATCATATTTGAGAGACTCGTCCTGGCTTTTTTTTTTTTTTCCTTTCATCATACTATGCCGTGGAAATTGTGCAAATTCAGTTAGGGTTCTTTCTTTTTTCAGCTAAATCACTTTTTTTAGACTTAATTATAAATAACAATAGCAGCCAAAAAAATCTTTAATAAATACTGTTAAAAATAAGATAATTCAACCCTCCTATGATTCTAACGATTAACAAATAATAAGATGAATAAGCGTTTTAAAGTACCTTATATTTTTCACAAGCGTAGATATTAAACATATCAAAGAAAGAAAGTATCAATTAACAAATAATCCACTCAACTTGTTTGTAACTCCTCAAACGAAACGATAAAAAAGTCACCATGGGTGGTCTAATATTCACATTGTAGGTTGTCTATGAAATTTAGAAACAAGAGAAGTACATGAGAGTGTCACACTTCAAATTTCAGAAGAACAATTAGAGTGATAAGGTATTGATTTAATGGCATAACAAGTGCAAATAATAATCAATGCTAGAATTGCTACTCCGACCATTCGCCTATTATCACCAACATGGGAATCAACTTGATTAACAAGGAAGTCAATAAATTTGAATAAAATTATGATAACATTAAAAATAATTAGTCCTTATATTATTCACGTAGATCTTAGTAATATCTTTACATATTTTATTTTTATAAAGTACTTTTTACTTCTTGCTTCTTGCTTTTTCGTTCTATAAGCCGATTTTTGGTCTTCAACTTTGGAAGAGGGAAGAGTATATATGAAAAAACACTTCGATGTTCAAATCAATGTTCAATTTAGTAGTTGTAAGAGTTATATGAAAAAAATAAGTGCTTACCTTGAGACATTCATCACATATATATACATTTTTGTTATTGGCATGATAGTACTCATTCTAAACTTACACCACTTAACATGCCATTTTCCCTAATAAGCCAATTAATGGAAAGTTTCTTCCTTAACTCTTGTTGTCTGCATGTTGTTCTTATTGAGTATTCGGCCTTGAGGTTTTCACTTATTACTCAGGACTCATCATCAGGTACTAGTCAGTTTATGGCTGGTTTGGCCTTTAGTCCTCGAGTTGCATGTTATTCTTTTGTTGAATTTTTGGTCTGCTAGTGCTTGGCTTAGAAATGTTTGACCTAACAGTTGTTGAGTGGTTTACTTAGTGTACATCCATTATACAAGCCCCTTAGCCTTGAAGCTGAGTGGGAGAAGTTTTACATGGGTGAACTGTGTTGTTCTTTACTGAGTGTAGTGACTCGAGAGTTAAGTTGTTATTATCCTTGGCCAAATAAGAACTTGAGATACTCTATCTTCGGTCTCGACCAAGTGAAAACTCGGGAGAATCTTGAATAAAGAGTACTCAGCCAATGAGAACTTGGAAGGATCTTGAATTGAGATAGCTAAAATTTACTATTGATATAAATACTGAAAAATAAACATACATGCGAAGAAACAATGATTGAAAAATATCATTAATTCATCTTCTCTACATACATGATGTTTAATTATGATATGTTTTCAGGTAACTATGGGTGGCTTTTTACACAAGTTGGTGATGAAGGGTCCTAATGGAAGAGTTGTGATGAGGTGATGAAATGCTATGATCGGATCCAAATTTTTTATGTTGAGAATGACCTTGTTGAATCTCTTTATAAAAGTTTGCAAAGGTTCTTCCTTCTCCTACTTGATATTGACTAGTGCTACTCATGAGGTCAACTTGTGGTGAATTGGGTGCCAAACATGGATGCTAGCTTTTCAAAGGTATATATAGAGTTTGATACAAGTTGGGTGAACTAATTCAAAGTTAGGCTTCTTCAAGAGATGGGAAAGACTCAACACAAAAATCGCTGTATAAAGGGTCATTTGAGTGATGCAAAACATCAATATGTTCATCAGGGAATGTGGTTCCGTCATATCTCTCAAAAGTCAGAGGCTTCTAATTGGTGGGTTGGGAAGTTTCCATGATGCCTTAGACAAAAGGATGTCAACATATGGTCAACATAGGGTTGTAACATGCAGTGATCAAGGTAGACTCCTTTTGGTATAATCCAACCATTAGAGATGCCTTGAGACGAGGATCGGAAGTACTGTAATTGTTATAGCTCTAGGTCATGTTGTTGACTCATTCTTATTACAATCCTTTGATAATCGATTAAACCAACAACAATTGTAATAAATTATTCTAGAATGAATGGGAAACTCTATCTTGACTTATGCAATCGATAACACAATTTGTTATCATTTGATGAGGTCGAAGAGGATATACATAATTTATATCAACATGAATACTTGCACTCTATTTCTCCTAAAAAGGTGCAACTTTGATGTTGTTGTGGAACATGAATCCTAAATTTGGCCTATGTAATGGGATAAAATTTTTATGTCATGGTTGTTTTATGAATATGCTTGATGTCAAAGTTTTATCAGCTCACCATGTTAGAAAAAGAACAATTTTGCCTTGAATTAAACATAAGACAACGAATAATGCAAGACTTCCCTTTATGCTTATTTAAAAACAATTCCATGTGAAATTAAGTTTTGTAATTACAATAAATAAGTCTCAAGGATATACCATACCCAATGTTGTAATTTATCTACCACAACATATTTCAATCATGGTTAACTATATGTTGCTTCATGAAGAGGTGTTTTACAATTACAATAAATAAGTCTCAAAAATATACCATACCCAATGTTATAATTTATTTACCACGACATATTTTAATCATGGTCAGCTGTATATTGTATATTGCTTTACGAAGAAGTGTTTTTCATACTTCAACAAAAATCTTAATTAAAGATGTCAAGAGGTGTTTCCTAAACTTCTAACAAAAATCTTAATTAAAGATGAAAAAAATTAAAGGAAAAGAGGAAAACTTCACAAAGAAATTTTGTTATCTCATGCTCATATATTGCCTGTTTCATTTACAAATAGAAAATGATAACTTCCTATTTATTTGATAATTTTACAAGATAAAAAAAATATATTTCATCAGTATTCAATGTAATTTAATTCATACCCTTATTATATATAGTCAAATTAAGATTTAAGAAAATCTTTCAATTACGTGAAGAATCGAAAAATAATAAATATTTTGACATATAAGTATATATTAAATATATCTATTTATTGCTTATTATTTTTAATTATTAAATAAAATAAATTTACTTTAATTTTATTGGAGGATGAATCTTAGAATGATGGAATATTTAGAAGGATAATTCCCCAGTCACAACTTTATTCCCAACAATGTTATATCGAAATTTAAATAAACATATTTATATTAAGTGAATTTGATGTTCATTCAATATTTAATGTTATATTTTGCAGGATCATTATATTTGTTTAAAAATATATTTAGTTGGATGGGATTTTACAGAAGTAGCCGGTAAAACTCAATTTTAAAAAATGATAAAAAAGTTAATGTCTTAAAATAAAAATAAGTAATATCATAATAATAAGATACATAAAAATGTAGCATTTATTGTTCATTAATTTAGTTCTAACTCGTTTTATTGTCAATGTCACTAAACTTGAAAATGTAATATCAAGAAATAGCCACCATATTACGAAGTTTCGTAAAAAATCAAATATTTGCATTCTTGATGTTATAATTAATTCTTTGATTAACTATAAATTAAATAAATTTTGATACATTTGATAAACATCAATTATATCTGTGAATTATTCGGTACTTTGTTAGAAAACAGGAATTACTTGATTAAAGGTAAATTAGTTTTATATGTTTTGATAAATATCAAATATAAAAAGTTACTATTATTTAATGTAAGGATACATGTAGTCGCCTTGAAATAAAATTATTGTTTGAGTTTCTGATTAAAGAAAATTTGTGATTACAAATCAATTATTTATTTGTAGATACCTAATATTTCATATTTGACTTTTAAGTCTATACTTATTTGTACACAATATTTATACCAATATGCATTTAGGGTTCGATAATCAAATTCTTCATATATATATATATATATATATATATTAACAAATACAAAGAGTATATTTTTCTATATTCTTAAATTTATTTACAATTTCTAATCATCATATATAATCAAAACATAAAATATAAGTAATCCAAAATTAAATGAAACAGAAATAATAACTATATTTTATATCTCTAAATTTAATTAAAGCAGAGACATCTTTGATCTTACACCTTTGTTTTTTCCTAGTTGTAATAATAATTGCGGGGTTTGGACGGGGTGACCCCACGGCTAAGTCCTAACAAACATCACAACAACTCTCATGGGACGTCTCTGTTTCTTTCGCATCCCCTGACTGTTTCATAGTCGCTTTCGAGTTTCTTCTTCTTCTTCTTCTTCTTGACCAAAACCAAATCAAACTAACCTGGATTCACTTTGTTACATACATTTCTTTGTCTGAAATCTGAATGTGCGAATGGAAACGGTATCATCCTCTGAATCTAACGACGCATCAGATCACGTGGTTGAGCTCGTCGTTCTCGATGCATCCGCACCTTCTGATGATGCTCACGCCGACGCCGATTCCCATGAAGATGACCAAATTGCCCCTCTTCTCTCCCTTCCAGAAAGACCCAAGATCAACATCTTCACCGCTTCTTACCCTCGCAGAAAACCCAGAGTACTTTCTTTTCCTTTTTCTTTCCTCTTTCACGATAATTCCTTATAAATAATTTTTTTAAATAAATAAATAAATAAAATCTCTCATAACGTTCATAATCTAAGATAAAATTCTTTGAACGTTGTTGCGTTACATAGGGATTTCTCAAGTGCGTTTTGCACTTTGCAGGGTAAATTGCGGAATGACGGCGAATCATTGAGTTGCAATGATATTAGTTATCGAGTTTGTAATAAATTATTAAGTTATTAAAATCCTTCTCAAGTTTTACATTTGTTTGTATTATAGTCATGCACAGTGAACTCTTTACCTGGTAACATTACACATTATGAATATATGTTTAATAATTATAATTATTGTTGGAACTATTTAATTTCAGTCTATGGATGTATTGACATACTTAGAATCTACCATACAGTTCAAACTCAAGCTAAGCTGTATACCATAATAATTCACCTCCAGAAGTACAAAGAAAAGAAAATGAGTTTATCTGCAATTTGGTCCCCGAATGTGGCATTGTGTAACTATAGCCCCTGAATATTTTGTTTATACAATTTATTCTTGAATTATTAAATATCTTCATTTGTTGGTCCCTGAATAATTTATTTGCACAATTTGGTCCTTCTGTCAATGCAGTTTGTTTATTTGTTCCATTTAATCCATGAAGGAATGCTAGGGACACTCTCTGACACTCTCCTTATAATACTACTCTCTAAAATATGTTAGAAATGACTAATGTTGGTGATTATCACTTTTAGAATAGGGTAGGGAATCATTAAATGGTAAATAGGACCACCAAAGTTGGTGATTTCAAACAAATTTCAGCCAACCACATGGAGAGTGTTATAAAGAGAGTGTTTGAGAAAGTGTCACTGGCATTTCTCTAATCCATGAATTGATGGAAAAACTAAAAAGTTATATTTAACTACTCAGGGACTAAAGTGTGAAAACGAAATATTCATGGATTGAAGTCACATAGAGTGCCATATTTTGGTATGAAATTGTGGGTTAACTCGAAGAAAATAGATAAAGAAGTAGAATTAATTTCTTTACCTTAAATTTGGCTGCAGGATGAAGTGGCAAGATTACTTGAATCTGAGACATCTGCTTTCACTCAGTTTATATTGTGGGTGTGGAATGGGTCCAGATACTCTGGTTTACTTTGTATGGCCCTCTCATCTACCATCTACTTTCTCATGGGAGTTCTTACCAATATATTTTCTGGTAATGCTCTTCTCTGCATGGTATGTCATGTTTTTGCTTGACAATATGCATTTGCAATATAATGGAAATATCCAATGAAAAATAGAATTTAGTTCGAAGTAGCTAGTAAATTTGATCATAAATTTCCTTGTTGTTAAACTTTTAAGTTTTACCCAAATCTTTTTTGGGTAGGGGGAAGAAGGTACACTTGTAAATTTTGTTCCCTTCCCATTCCATTTTCTTTGATATTCTTATTAATCTGATAAATTTAATATTTCAATATTAGTTTTCACTGCTCAGTTCACAGAGTATAAATTAATTTAGCCTATGACCTCCCTCAAACCACTTCCACTTGTCAGTGCTGGCCCATGTCCCTGGTTTTTAACTGTGGCTGTGGGTCATGGTTGAGTTGTGGCTGTTGTTGACGGATGTGGTCAACTATGGATGACACAGCAGCCTGCAATTTTGAACCATGTCAATGACTAATGGATTTATTTGCCAAATATTTGATTGGAACCATGAACGATCTAATAGTAAATCTCTCAATCATAAATCAGTCCTTAAATACTGAATACTGTTTAAGTCAAATACTGAATACTTAATGTATGGATATGGATTTTGTCAAGGAGACAGTGGATGCAATGCAACACGAGGACTCTCTTGTCCTCAATCTCAATAACATAGTTTTTGCATCTTAAGAATTTTGACAAACTATATATGTTAGTTTTACTTTCTCATTCTATCTATTTTTATTTGACTATTTAATTAAATTTAAGATATTTTTTTAAGATATACATATCCTCTATTATACATATCCTCATTTTAATTTTTACAATAACTATTTTGATCTGGCAGTTCAGGCAATTCCTTTGTTTGAGACTGCATTTACAAGATGTACAATTATCTTGATACTGTCATATTTGTGGTTGAGAAGGAGTGAACAGCCACTATTTGGAACATCCCAAGTTAGAATCATTTTACTTTTAAGGGCCATTACTGGTTGTATATCTATGTCAACTTTTGTATATTGGTAAGTGGTCAATGTTTTTTCCCTCTCAGTTTTTATTCTTTTCAGCACTTCATTTATCATTTTGGGATGGTATTTTATCCATTGGACTTTTCCTCCTCATTCTTTTATGTTCATAAAGTGTCAAAATTTGAGAATATTTTATCATACTTTTTGAATATTATTTGATATTGGATAGTATTGTGTTTTTTGTTTTCAATAAAGCTATCAGGTTTGAACAGTTATTGCACTAGATGCAAGAATAGTATTGCATAATATTCAATAAAGGTTTTAGCAAAAGGATTTGCATTGCATTTTCTAATCATGTAACTAATAAGTTTGTAAAATGAAATCCTACCATACAGAACCCCATGTTCACAACAAGAGTTCTTTTGCTTACAAGATTCTTCATATTAAGTTCCCTCAAAACCTTGGTTTCTAATTTGCCATCATCAATGATTTGAATTCATAAATTGAGTTTAGTGAAACTCTCTTCTTCCTTTACAACCTTTTACTTCATTGGGCTCAATATTGTTTGAATGTTTTTTGCTCCTGGAGGAATTCATGGGTTGCCAACTACTATAAAAGAGTCTGTTTTTTTTCAGCTTTCAGAGGTTGCCTTTCTCTCAGGCCATTGTATTGAATTCAACAATTCCAATTATGGCTTCAATTATGGCGAGGGTCTTTTTGCATGAGAAATTAAAAGTTGCTGATATTGCAAGTAAGATTTTATAGTTCTGGTCTTAAATTACCTTCTATTTTAAAATTATGATGGAATGGGAAGAAACTTTAAACCCTGGTTTACTCAGTTCCTCTTCAATACCTTTTCTCCATTATTTGTTTATATTATGAATGGCTATCATATTACCTGCTTGAATTCTTGCAAAGGTATTTGCTGTTTAGAAAGCAGTTTGCGAACTGTTAACTAATTCTATTAATTAAAACTACCTTATAAGATCTTATATTTGATGTACAATTCTGATATTATGGCATACAGGATGCTTTAGAACAGGATGGAAAACTTGAAATATCAGTTGGTTTCAATGACAACTAAACCTTAGAGGCGTGCTAAACCTTATGTATGGAACCCGATAAGACCTCATTTTACATGGACAAGAAAGTCAGACTTCAAAATGCAAGCAATGCTAACCTACATTAGGATATAGAATCCTAATAAGCCAACTAGTAATAAGTTATTTTAAGGCCTACACAAGAAACAACTAAACTGAAAATTCTTAATAATTATGTCGTAATTCCAAAATTACAAACTATAAATTTCATATTACATGTACAAGAAGAAAAAAAGTTAATTATAAAAGTAAGCATGTATTATCAATTACAAGTAATGATTAATTTATATAATGCTGCCTATTGTTCAGGCCTTGCTTGCAGTTTCTTTGGTGTGCTGTTCTTCTTCAGAGAAGTGCTTGCTGCACAAGGTATAGTAGTTTCCATTTCTTATTATTTTAAATGCATTTTCATTTGTATAGTTTTACTGGTATGTTTATTCCTTTTAACTATAATAGTATTACACATGATCTAGAATTTAAGAAATCAATTGGGTTTTAAGTTTGAATATAGGCCAACTTTTCTTGACTTGAATTCTGCATGCCCCACTTAAATAGAAAAGAGAAAAAACAACCCACATACCTTAGAACTAGTTTCAGGGAGAATAACCTGCATCATCTAGTTCCAGGGAGAATAATATGTATTTTTTTAACTACTCTTCCTAATTTCAGAATTTGGACTTTCCAGGACAGCTGGTCAAAGTTAAGGAAGCAAGCAATGCATATGCTAAGACAGGTCATCACATATTTGCGATCCTGCTAGGCCTCTTTTCATCAATAATTGGTGGAATTAGTTACTGTCTTATAAGGGCTGGAGCTCAGGCATCCGATCAGCCACTGTAAGATTATGTTCCTGGATGTTTTCGCCTGAGTTTTCTTCATATCAGCTTATATTGATTTGGCATATACTATTGCTAGAATATAAGACAAAATATACAAGTCTACTGATAGATATCAATTCAATAATAAGGTGTCCGTACACAAACACTATGCGTATGATAAGTTTCTTGAGCAATTTGAGGTACTCAGGGCCTCCCAAAGGAAAAAAACTTCCAAAAAAAATATCTCCCCCCTCACTAGATCCCACTCTCCCACTATAACCAGACTTCCTTTCTCTCTCCTGGCAGCTAGCACCTGCCAGGGTGGCACACAAGTACACCTCTCTGCATTACATGGAACCATTCTCTCTCCTATTTTTCTTTTGTACATATACCCTTCCAAACATATTATCATATCATTCCCCTCCCCTTCAAAACCATCCTTGTCCTCAAGGATGAAACTAGGAAACTCCTTTTTATCTTTGTTAATAAGCTCCCATGAATTTTCAAATGTTGGTAGCCCCTTCCATTGAATTAATGCTGCATCTTCTCCTTGAGCATTCCTCCTCAGCTCTATCACCTTCTCGGGAATCACCTCTAAGAGCCATTCTTCATTCAAACAAGCTGGTAAAATGTGGTTGTAGGTGCCACTGCCTTTTTCAGCAAGAAAACATAAAACACTGGGTGCACCTTGCTGTCCGGAGGTAGTTTGAGTCTGTAAGCTACTGATCCTATCTTCTCTTCCACCTCATATGGTCCATAGTAATGAGGACTCAGTTTCTAGTTCACCCTTTTTGCTAAAAGCTAATTGGACCTCCTTACTCCACTCAAAACTATTGCATCAGTGGCCACACAATTTTTCCATAGTCTTTAACAAATTTTCGGTAGTAGCCCGTGAGCCCCAATAAACCTCTTAACCCTTTTACATCTTTAGTTGCAGGCCACCTCAGCGCAGCTTCTATTTTCTTGGGATCGGCTGCTACACCAACCCCAGAAATTATATGGCCGAGATATTCTATCTGATTATGACCAAATGAACATTTCTTTTTATCGGCATATAGCTGATTCTTTTTTAACACCCCTGAATCCTCTTTCAATGCTTCTCATGCAATTCCACACTACTGCTGTATATGAGTATATCATCAAGAAAGACTACAACAAACTTCCTCAAGAAGGGTCTCAATATCTGGTTCATTAATGCTTGAAAGGTTGAGGGAGCATTAGTGACCCCAAAAGGCATCACCATGTATTTATAATGACCCTCGTGAGTTCTAAAAGCTGTCTTAGCTATATCCTCTTCCTTCATATGTATTCGATGATACCCAAACTTCAAATCCAGCTTAGAAAAAATATTGGTTCTCCCCAATTCACCCAATAACTAGAAAAAGGACTTGTACTATGCCTCACACTATGCCTCACAATACTAGCTTGTAACATCTCTTTCACAATTTTTCAATTTCATTTTTCTGGTAGTGAGGATGCCTGTAAGGCCTGATGATGGGTATTGCTCCTCCAGATTTGAGCATAATAGCATGGTCCTGTTCTTGCTGAGGTGGCATCCCAATAGGCATCTGAAAGACTTCCTCAAATTCTAGCAACACTGGAGCCCGTAAAGACTCCAACGATTCAGTTCCAAGCTGTAAAATAATTAAGAGAGAAGAGAATTTCTGTGTTATTCATCAAGAGGGATTACATCTCTATATATACATGTAAGGAATCCTAAGATAAAAAATTGAAATCAAATAAAATCTCTATCAATCTCTCCTAAGATATATACTTATCTCCTAATCAATCCCTGCAATCTCCCAAAATATATACAATATCATAACACTCCCCCTCAAGTTGGAGCATAGATATTAATCAGGCCCAACTTGTTACAAATATAATCTACCCTAACTCCATTTAAGGCTTTTGTGAAGATATCTTCTAACTGTTCTCCAGTCTTCACATGTGCTGTGGAAATTAACTTTTCCTCAATTTTCTCACGAACAAAGTGACAATCAATCTCAATGTGCTTAGTTCATTCATGAAAGATGGGATTGGAGGCAATATGAAGTGCAGATTTGTTGTCACACCACAACATCGCAGGAGTGAAGTCTTTAACCTAACTTCTCCCAATAGCTGTAATATCCATACAACCTCACTAATGTTTGAGCCATACCCCTTTATTCAGATTCTGCACTTGAACGGGAGACAACATTTTGCTTATTACTCTTCCATGAGATTAAGTTTCCTTCGACAGAAACACAATATCCCATTGTAGACCTTCAATCTGCCTTGGATCCTGCCCAATCTGCATCAGAGAAGCATTCAATATTAGTGTGCCCATTGCTTCTATTCAATAATCTTCATCCTGGAGCACCCTTTAAATAACACAATATTTGCTGCAAGGCTTCCCGGTTTTTAATTGTTGGGAATGACATAAACTGGCTGATAATGCTAATTGGGTAGGCATTGTCAGGATGAGTAACTGTGAGGTAATTCAACCTCCCAACCAATCTTTTGTATCTTTCAGGATCATCGAATGGTTCACTATTATCTTTGAACAGTTGCAAACCTGGAATCATTGGTGCACTACAGGGCTTGACACCCAACTTTCTTGTCTCTGCTAGTAAGTCAAGAACATACTTTCTTTGGGACAAGAATATACCTTTCTTATTTCTTGTGATTTCAACTCCCAAGAAATACTTCAATGGCCCCAAGTCTTTTGTTTGAAATTGAGATTGAAGAAAAGACTTGAGAGAAGAGATGCCCAAATCATCATTCCTAGTAATTATAATATCATCCCCGTAAACAACTAAAATGATGAGGCCTGTATCAGTCTTCTTACAAAACAGGAAATTATCTCATTTGTATTTAAAAAGCACCTACCCCATAACTACCTCGCTGAACCTTCCAAACCAAGCCAGAGGGCTATGCTTCAAACCATATAAAGATTTATGAAGGCGACACACCTTTCCATACTCCCCCCTTAGCAACAAGTCCAGGTGGTTGCTCCGTATAAACTTCCTCTTGAAGGTCACCATGGAGAAAAGCATTTTTGGTGTCCACCTGATGTAAGGGCCAGTCAAAGGTAGCTGCTGCCATAGAGATAAAAAGCCTGACTGAAGTAAGCTTTGCCACTGGTGAGAAAGTGTTAGAATAATCAACACCATAGATCTGTGCATACCCTTTTGCAACTAACCAAGCCTTAAGACGAGTGACGGACTCATCAGGGTTAGCCTTGACAGCAAACACCCACTTACAACCAATTGCTTTCTACCCCACTGGTAAATCCACTAATGACCATGTGGTGTTGCAATCAAGGGCTGTCATTTCTTCAACCATTGCCTTACGCCAACCAGGATGGGATATAGCCTCATGAACAGTGCGAGGGAGGGAAATTATTTCTAGGGAAGCAATGAAAGAACGAGAGGAAGAAGACAAATGGTCATAAGAAACAAAGGAAAAAATAGTATAGGTACATTGACGCTTACCTTTTCGAAGAGCAATAGGGAGATCAAGTGTGAGATCGGGTTCTAACATGACTGGATCCAATGACGAAGAGGAGGGTGGAAGACAGGAGTCTGGTGGTGTATCAATAGATGGGTCAATAGGCTGGCGTGGTCGGCTAGAGTACACCTGTGTAATTGGGGAGCTTGTGTCCACTGGAGGGTGTGTCTCTACTAGAGATTGAGGTGACTAGGTCACAGTGTAAACTAGTAAGTCATTAGTCTCCCTCGGTCTGAGATCCTCCTGAGAATGAGGAAAGAAAGGTACCCCTTCATGAAATGTAACATCTGTAGACATAAGATATCTATTAAGATCAGGAGAGAAACATCGATACCCTTTCTGAACTCAAGAGTAACCAAGAAAGACACACTTTACAAATTTGGGATCAAGCTTAGTACGATGGGGTCGGACATCACGAACAAAACTAGTACTACCAAATAACCTAGGCTCAATAAGAAACAATGATTTGGAAGGAAAAAGCACACTGTAAGGGATTTCACCATTGAGAACAGAAGAAGGCATACGATTAATCAGACACAAGCTGTGGAAACAACATCGGCCCAAAAAGGTTTAGGAATGTTCATTTGAAACAGTAGAGCCCGAGCAACTTCAAGTAAGTGTCTATTTTTTCGTTCAGCAACACAGTTTTGAGATGGTGTATCAACACAAGAGGATTGATTAAGTATATCATGTTGCATCATATAAGACTTAAATTGGTGGGACATATATTCTTTGGCATTGTCACTATGTAGTGTATGTACAGAAATATTAAATTGAGTTTTAATTTTAGCATAAAAGTCACAAAAGTGAGAAAACAACTCATAATAATTTTTCATTAAATATAACCAAGTGGTTCGAGAATAGCCTTCAACAAATGTCACAAAGTATTTGAAACCGGACTTTGACACAATTGGACGAGGACCCCAAACATCACAGTGGACTAATTCAGAGGGGGACGCAGCCTGTTTATTAACTCGAGATGCTAATGGAAGGCGATGATGTTTAGCAAACTGACATGAATCACAATTCAAAGTAGACAAAGTAGTAAACTGAGGATAAAGTTTCTTGAGAGAAGATAGAGGAGGATGACCCAGATGACATTGTACTTCAAATGGAGATAGAGTACATGCACATGCCACGGATCTCGGTACTTGCGATTCCAGGACATGCAGACCCCTAAACTCATGCTCTCTACCAATAATCTGCTTCGTCGTAAGATCATGAAATAGGCAATGGTCAGGAATGAATGAGATAACACAATTTAGGGAGTGTGTGAGTTTACTAACAAAAAGCAAGTTATAAGAGAAACTGGGTAAGCTCAACACAGAGGATAAGGATAGAGATGGAATGGGATTAATAGTTTCAAAACCAAGAACCCGAGAATGAGAACCATCAGTTTAATTAACATTAGAAACAGTGGTATAAGGTTTATAAGAAAGAACACTTGTGGATTACCTGTCATATGGTTTGTGCCCCCAAATTCAATAACCCACTTGGAAGAGGAGGAATGTAAGCACGTAGTATATTTACCTATCTCAGCAATGGCTGTAACATGTGAACTAGTGGGCGGGTAGAAGACTTTAGGGATTCCTGATATCAAGTGAATTGGGCATAGTCATTAGCAGAGACAAGATTAGTCTTGTCAGATGTAGGTTGAGTGGAGGCAACATGTGTTGACGGGGACAGCTGCTGCTTCTTACAGTTACGCTTGCTATGCCTAGGTTCATGACAATAATAGCACTCAATCCCACCAGAATCTTGATTACAACCTCCATTATTAGGTGTGGTCCCCTGGCTTATCACCACTCGATGATTGGATTCACCATTTCTAATAAGTGCACTAACATTACTAGTAGATGATGAACGTGCACTTTCTGAGCGAAGTACTCGAGTATGAACCTCTTGCAGTGGAGTAACGTCATGTCCAGCCAGGATTTGGGCCTTGACACTGTCGTATTTTGATGGAAGAACGGAAATCCAATTCATAATTGCCATTTGTTCCCTCTATTAAATATGAACTTAGATGTCGGTTGAGAATGACAATAATGCATTAAGCTCTTCATACGCCCTCTTAAACTCCATAAAGTAAGCGATGAGAGACTTATCCTGCTTCTTAGGACTATAGAAAGCCTTGCACGAATCATAAGTGTGGGAGAGATTCCCTTTCCCGAACAAGACAAACTCATAATAATCCATTAGTTCTTTAACCAAATCACAATGATTAATGAAAGGAAGTACCTTAGGACTAATGATGTTTCGAATCAGCAGAAAGAGTTTGTAATCATCCCTTAGCCAAGCCTTCTTCATATCATCGTTGGTAGGGTCATTGAGATGATCATCTTTCTCAATGCTCAGGAGGTACATTCGAATTGTCTTCATCCATTCCATGTAGTTTGAAGTAGTGAGTATGTGTTCTGTAATTCGGGTATTCATAGGGATCCCTTCAACTACAATAATCTTGTCTTCCGCCATTCGGTGAGTGGCAGCCAAGAGAAAAAAAAAAAAAAAAAAAAAAAAAAACACCTCTGGTACCGAATCCTCCTGAAAACCCCACGAACGGTCTAGACGGGTGTTGGTGACCACGGAGCACCAATAAAGTACGAACTCCGGCGGTGTAGTAAACGGACATGCTTGGCGGTGCCCTCTAAAAGCGTTCAACAACACTACTAACCAGAAAAAAATTCTCTATTTTTCTAACCTAGCTCTAATACCATGTAAAATAATTGAGAGAGGAGAGAATTTCTGTGTGTTATTCATCAAGAGGGATTACATCTCTCTACATATACATGATCCTAAGATAAGAAATTGAAATCAAATAAAATCTCTATCAATCTTTATGAAATCTCTATCAATCTCTCCTATCATATATACTTATCTCCTAATCAATCCCTACAATCTCTTCTAAAATATATACAGTATCATAACAAATCATAACACAGGCATCTGTCTTGTCTCCCCCTACACTCTACAACATACGTCAATCCTTCATTATGTAGTGCTTTCAAAATTTCTTTCCATGAATCTTGAATCGTGCTCAATGCTGGATCACCTTAAATGACAAAATGTTGACCTGCAGACTGCCCTTTCAAGCTTAGTTTTCTGAAGTTAGCTTCAATGCTGCCCAAACTTGCTAACCAATCCATACCCAAAACCATTTCAATTCCTCCTAGTTCGATCAAAAAGAAGTGTTTCTGGAATTTCACTCGCTGAACCATGAATTGCACATCTCTACACACTCCCTTCTTCCTCACCTTTTCCCCCGTACCGACTTCAATCACAGAGAGGAGTATCCATCATTTCGATGTCCAAGTCCTCTACTAACCCAGGAGCAATAAAGTTATTGGTTGCTTCTGAATCAATGAGAGTGAGAACTCTCCTCCCCTGTATTTTTCCCCACATAATATTACACACACACACACACACACACATATATGTATGTTTGTATATATGGTTGTATGTAAATATAGCTGAACCATAGACCCTTCTCTGTTTGCATGCTTCTTGGGTTTCTCTCTCTCTCTGGTATAGTGGCATGCTCTGCATAGGGCTTCAGGAAATTGACACTTAATGCCCATAACCGTTGTGAATATATGAAAGAAATGCAGATGTTTTAAAATTTATTGATATGTTTCTTGTATATCGATAATTATTACTTTATATTGATTTTTCTTACCCAAGTATGGAATATAATTACTTAATAATATGCTGCAGAAACTTTGTTGGAGCAAAGTCCACTGAGGTTTTGTTATCTAAACCAACTAACCTTATCTTGTCAAGATGGATTCTTATCCTCTTCTAACATGATTTTTTTTTTTTTAATTGATTCTTTATGTCAAATGTTCCCAGCTTTATAGGCTCTTTACCTTTAATTAACTATATCACAAGAATAATGAGATGAGATTGCATTTAATGGATTTATAGGGTAGTAGAAAACTGAGTTAAGATATGGAAGTGGTTGTTGTAAAATGATTATTATGACTTCAAAGACTAAAATTTTCATAGAAGTTAGATCAGAGCAGACATGATATAGTAACTAACTAGTCCACATGTTTTTGTTTTAGTGTAATTTAGAGAGTCAATGTACCTCTTAGTTATACGAATTTCCTTTTATTGCAGGTTGACTGTCTTTTCATTTGGCTTATTTGCTAGCCCTGCAATGGGAATATGCACTTATATCTTTCAGGTAAGTTTATGCTTTGATGAACTTTCGTCAAGTAATTGTTACTCTATGCCTATTTCCCGCCATACATAAAAGAGATGCAAGAGTGTTTAAAATTTATTGATGAGCTTCCTGTATATCCATTTATTGCACTTTTTACCCCCAAACTTTCACAATCTTGCAATTTGTCTCATTATAGAATTCATTTAGTGAATTTTACCCCAAAGTTTCATAATCTTGCGAATTTGGCCCTTAGAAAAACTATCACAATTAAGGAGAAAACCGCTACAAAATTAGGTAAATTGTGGCGCGTTTTCTATGTAGGTACAGAAGGTGAAAGATTATGAAACTTTGGGGGCAAAATTCACTACAAAAAAATATTAAGGGAAAAAATCGCAGGATTGTGAAAGTTTGGGGGTGGAAAGTACAATTAAGCCTTGTTGGTGTTATTGTTATTATTAAATGTTAGGCAGATTCTAGTGTGGGAGATCCTGCCATTTCTATCAACGTGGCAAACAAATGTGATAAGTATGTGATTATCATAGGAATGTTGCACTGGATAAAAATAAGTATAGAGATTATATTTTTGATGGAAGCACTTCCTCTCACTTTCAAAACTCTTAGTGCCAATGCCGTTGGGGAACCCTACCACCACCCCACTTTGCATCAGCCCAAGAGTCCTCACCCTCATTGTCAGAACCCCCAAATCTTCTCTGTATTTACCATTCTTTAGGTTGAACCTCCCATTACTTGAATCAGTCCCAGTCTTTATTTTTTTATCATAGCCACTGTTGCTACAATGGAATACACTGTTAACTCCATCGTCACACTGAACATAACTGTCAAACTAATCTCCGACTGCTTTGACAAGGCCAGCTTCACAAAAATCAACAATGCGCAACTCTTGCTCACTTTCTTCAGAACCACATCGCAAGGAACACTATCACTATGTCACGGTGCAGATAGCGAATGAGTTTAAGAGGAATAATTTTTTCTGGTTGTGGGTTCCTTCCATGGTGATTTGGTCGCCAATGAGCTTGAGTTTCTGGTCCAGACCAGTCTCAATATGCTTTGCGGCCTTCTCTCAATCAATCAGATTCAGTCATGGAGAATCTTGCAGTGCTTGCCACCTCACACTGGTGAAGCTGGTTACATGTGTACTGTGATGGGCATGAGGACTTATCAATCAAGGAATTTCAGGTTAAGTACCTGGATAAGATAGATGCTAAGGAGAATGTCTGTCCTGGCCTGATCCTTGATGGTGGTGTCCCTGCACATTTTGTTTTTTTTTAATATCTAATTCAGTGCAGCATGCTCATGGTAATCTCACACTTACCATAACTGTTGATTGTGAAAAGACGAGATCAAACAAATCTATCTTGTTGTTATTGTTAGTTGTCATATTGGTTTCTGTGGAGAGCATATTGTGCTGTATAACCTTAATAATTAATCATTCTAGCTTATCTTTTTCTTGTGGCCAGTATTGTTCATTCAGTAGTAAGGACATACATGAAAAAAATTAGTACTTCACAATATTATTTCTCACTTGTGCAGGGTTTTGTGCTACCAGGATTTCAGTCTATTATAATGATGCTTGTACTCAGTATTCTGGCCTTCTTTGCTGAGGTGAAAATCTAATCTGTATGGTGATAGTTTTGATTTTCAAAAAATAAAAAAATCTATCTTATTATAGACAGTCAGTGTAGTTAAATAATAGTCTTTTCATGCTGCAGTTGAAGTGGGGACTATATACAAGCCTTTTTTTCTTTAGTGATAGCTAAATGAAAATACGATGGAAAAAAATGCCATTCGGAATGGTGTTGTTTCTGATGATCAAAAGAAAAAAATGATTCTGCTAAGAATAATATAGTGTGTGATCTGACTTCATCTTATTTACAACATGGTTCTGCTCAGTAGCAGTTCTTTTATTTCTTTCATGTCTGTCCAATTCTTTTTTCCAAGGTCCATGTCTGCTCTCAAATCTGTAAGAGTCTTCCCAAGTTCACTGGCCAATTTCTCCAAAGTGCTGACTCTGCTCTCCATTGTGTGAATCGCATCCAGAATAAGGAAAATAATGTTAAGAGATAAACTAAAATATTATAAGATATTATTATGATATTTAGGATATTTCCATATATTCTAACAAGCTGTATTAGTTTTAGCACAACATGTGCAGAATTGTGCAACTTGAGTTGTAATCAAGTCTTTTGGAGAGTTCAGAGCCTCTTGAAATCCTTGATGTTTGTAAGCTTCGCTAATTCATGACATTTGGGAGTTGAGGGTAGTAGAAATATATACATTCACTTTATTTCATCTAAATTAAGCCCTGATTTACCAGTCTTATCACATTGCCCTTTACTTTTCTAGGAAGATGCCTTTGTATTATCTAAATAAAACTTCACTTTCTATAATTCTATCTTTGTAGTATCTACTATGAAGTAGCACTTCTCATATAAATGCAACATAACGCTGCTGTATGATGGCATTATAACTGAATCTTTTGCAGGTCTTGTTAGCACGTGGACTGCAACTTGAGAGAATTGGTAAAGTTGCAAACGTTCAGTACTTGGAGGTATTCTTCTTTCTACAGAGATGGTTCTTGTACTTTTTGTCATTTTAATTTCAACAACTAAGTTTTTGTATACTTGAGATCCTAAGTAGTTAAGAAATCAACAGCCAAGTTTACATTTTGTTATAAGCATGTGTGTACTACACCTCTTAGTTATCCCCTTATTCTGATTGTCAGTCACCAATCAAGACTTTTATCTTGTATGTAGTGTAAGAGATGTTGGATATTAGCTATTAGGATTCAGCTATGTATATGCCATATTGTATGTAAACACACCTCTTTCATTCTAATACACTTCTATTTTCAGTATAACATTTTTCTCTTTTCTCTTCTCTTGAACCATGTTTTCTAAAATTTAGCACAAGTCTTAGTTATCCACTTTATTTTCTTTTAGATTCCTATCATGTCTCAGATGTCCATCTGGATTTGTATCCATCAATGCTGTTAAGTTTATACACCCCTACACTAGCAAGGCCTGCTCCCATTAATTGGCTAGGGATAGGGAAGAGTGCGAAAAGGGCATGTTCCACATAGTGAATGATTCGGGTGACATAAGCAACAGTTTTAGTCAACTTAACCCTTACTAGACAACCTTCAAGGTTTTATTTAAAGGTTCTATTTCATGTGGTCCAGTCCTTTCTACATTTAGTCTAACTAGTGCTTTTGTTCTATGATATAGGCATCTTACCAGATATTATTAATCTCTTCACACACCCAAGACTATCATTTGATATTGTTGCCTTTCTGTCATGTCTTGTATATAATCCTGTGCATCAGTTTCATTATGCGATTTACCAGTTAATCCTTTTGTAGAGTATTTCTTTTCTTTTATATTTGACTAGGAATACTAATTCTAGGGACTGATACAGACCAACATTTGTGTGTTTCAGGCAGCACTAAGGCAATTTAGCAGCCTTGCTTTGACAAGAGCGGCTCCATCTTTTGGTCACCTTGTCGGGGTTTTACTTATTGTTATCTCTGTATGTTCCACCATGTATGTAGGACCTGATAAGGAGATGGAATGATATTCATTTGAGTAATGTATTTGTGATAAGTTGGCGGCTATCATTTGTTACATTCAACTTGTTTATATGAAGTCTTGTCTCGTTTATTGGGTTTTTAACCAAGAAGCCACTTTACCAGTTTAGTCTTTTTGAGTAGCTCCTTCAGTCTTCAGAAACCGTGCCTTCAGAAGTCAGTAATGCTTCTCCTTGACACAAACCAATCACACTTAACAATAATTATCTGATGCAACATGCTAGCACCATATTTAATTATGCATATGCTCATGGTTTTATGCAATTACAGAAACATTTTTTTTTTTTTTTTTTTTTTTTTTTAATTTAGAGCCACCACAAGAAAACGATAGAATTACAGGACAGTGCCAACAATTTTGATTCTCATCTTACCTCGAAGAGGAAAGAAAAACGCTAATGCCGCCACCAATACCTGGCCCCACAAAATCCAATTTATGATAAATGTAAGATGCTGATTTTAGCTGGCTAAAGTTAATGTATATTGCGTATTTTCTTTTTATACATATACATATATATATATATATATATATATATATATATATATATATATTTATACACACACATATTACATTATAAAATCTATACATATATGCTTTGGTCAGTTAGCCCTAAAAATGAGTTGTTTTGAGTAAAAATGGGAATAGGGTTTGAAAATGGTTTTATTTGATGAAAGCTGTTTCAAGTATTTTCTTAAACTATTTTAAAAATGTTTCTTTTGCAGGGAAATTATATTGATAATCATAATTTCTAAATGTAGTTCCTCTATAAAAGTTATTTACATTTTTAAGTGGGTTTTAAAAATATCATTTTAAAAGTGGCTAATTGGTTTTCTCCAAAGATTAATCCATGAACAATCATTTATTGGTAGTTAAGTTTAAACTTATTAGATTGTTTCTTGTAAAATCTCTAAGAGGGTTTTATGATCAATTGTTTTCCTTCTTAAACTAATTGACGGGTTCGTAAAATTGAATTTATGATTTATTAATTATAAATTAAATTTTAATTAATTGATTTAGTTCTTTTTTACACTAAGGAAATTAATTCAATGGTTAATTAAGATAATTATAATCTAGAGTATAATTATTAAAATTAAAATATTTGATATTTTTTAATTAAAGTAATATTTTTTTTTAGATGTTAGAGTTGCTTTTTGGAGTAGAGAATCCACCCATATTTGACTAAAATAGTAAGTATTTAAAATTTGACTTTAAATTAGATCCCTAAAACACCTACAGTTTGTTTTATTAGTTTAGTCCATTACCAAATTAATGCCTAAGTGATATGCAAGTAATCCGAAGACTAAAACACCTCATTTTCTCCTTAAAACAAGTTATGCTCTTCTTTCTTTACAGACATGCAAATTTCTTTTTCTCTTTTCCTTAAACTGTGGGTAAGAATTTCTAGAGGGAAAGGCTGTGAACCATAAGAGTGTGAGAGTGAGCATGGACCACCATCTTCGTCATCTGTCAACTGGGAGCTAAGAGAAAACTTCCTTTATTCAACCATCTTAAGTTTCTCTCAAGTAAGGGGAGTTTTCTTAATTTTGGATCCCTTTGCATGTAATGGACCATCCATGCATGCTCTCTTTTAGTTGTTGCATGTGTGTTTTGTGAGTTGTGGTGTTCATATGAATGCTTGCTTTGAACTTGAGCACAATTAATGGTGTTTGAGGCTTAAAAATGGGTATGAATAGAAAAGGCATGATGAGGATACCCACATTATAAATGAAAACCTACCAAAGGGATGAGAGATTCCACAATTTGAAGTTTCTTTTATACAAAATTGATCTTGAAAGGTAATTGGAGTATCTTCGAGTGCTATTTATGTTGTTGCAGATGCTTGGTTTTGAGTATGATCATGACTAATGGTTTTGATTTGGAAAATGAGTTTTTGTATGACGAGTGTGTGGAGAACTCATATTGTAAGAGAGAAATTGGTACCTAAGTGTTGTGAATCTTTAGTTTGGGACTTTATCTTACAATGTGAGCAAAATGGTGACATTAAATGATGTTTTTATGCATTGGAAGATTTAGTATTGAAGGATGTTGTGTTTGTGTAAGTGATATAGTTGAAATTAATCCAAAAAGGGGAAAGTGACAAAACTTAACCTTTTGGGTCAAATTCAACTACCTTATATCTCATAAGAATGATTCATTTGAGGGTCAAACATTCTTGATATCAAACCCTCCACAAGGTCTGAATTTTGCAAATGTTGCCATTGATATGCTTAATATCAAATTGTGGCTTTGTTTTGACTTGTATTTGATGATGCGAAGGGACCATGAGTTGCTATGTTGGATGAAGATTGTGTGTTTGAAGTTTGTGCCTTGATAATATTGTTTTGGTGTTATGTTTGACATGGATGCTTGGTTATGTGTTGTGATTTCGGTCTGAGAATTCAAAGTCAAAGTCAACTAATCAAGCCACTCTTGTGCATACTTTAAAGTCTTGTAATCTTCTTTGTAATTTGTAGATATTTGAACTTGTATTTGGGCTTATTTAAGAACTTGAAGCTCACAGCTAAGCTTGGAAACATTTGGACCAGATTATTGTAATAAGTAGGTGTAAGTAAGATAGTGAGTTACACTTGCTTGTGGGAGAGCGGGATGAGAGTGTGTCATGTTTTTCTTGCCTTTGTTTCTAGTTTAAATCACAAGGTCTAAATTTAAACTTGAAATTAAGAATACACATGTTTCTTGTCTCTAATTTGAATTTGAGCCTTTAATTCAAAGTACATCCAATAGTGGAGATTTTACTCTTGATCTTTCTCTTGGAGATGTGATCTTTGCCACTTCCAATAGCAAATCATAACCACACATTCAAATTTAGATCCATGGTTAAGATGCACTCTTGAATCATAAGCTTAATTCAAAATTTTTTGAGCCTTTTCTTCCTTTAGAAGCTTTGGCACCAAGTGTACTACTCTAGCTTGCTTTGCAAGATTTTTAACACCTATATAAGGTCTTGGTCAAATCAATTGTAGAAATTTTTGCCAAAATTGAATGAAAAAGCATTTACTTTGTGATGTAGGAACATTCAATAAAAGAAGAATTACTAGAAGCATACACAAGAGAATTGAAGAAGAAATAAAGAAGCTCCATGATCTAACACATACTCAATCAAGTTTCCTTAGTTTAAGAATTAATTATTGTAATGTACTTGTAAACAAATTTGAGTTCATTTGATTTATATTTGTTTTGGCCAAGTTAAGTGACTTTAAGGAAGCTCACGACCAATATTGTTTTTGTCTTGACTTTTGCTTTGACTTCGGGCATTTATAAGTTTGTAAGTTAGGAGAGTAAAAACTTAGTGAAATTAAAAAATAAGTTTCACTCGTTACTAAAATTTACAAGTGAAAATTAAATTTGAATTTAACTTGAATTTGAATTTCATTTGTGATTCCAAGCACTTAAAGCTTAAATAGGATTTCTACTTAGACGAAGATCCACACCTTATTTTAAGAAGAAATCCTAGCCCTTGATCACTCTCTTCATCTAAGGGTTGAAACAAGGGGGATTGGTGTTATGACAACTTGATAGTGACATGTAACACTTTTGAAGCTGACATGTAACTTAAGTCAAAATAAGTGACTCTTATTCATCTTAATTTTTAGCTACTAGATATAAGATTAACTTACTCTAGGATTAGTTGAATCAGAATGATTTGTTGAATGAGAGCATGTCTGTCATAGTTATTTTGATTTGTTGTGTGTAGAAATGTCTGTTTGTATTTTTGTTATTGAAATTAAGAATATTGAGTGGTGAGTATTTGCATTTGACAAGCTTTCATTTAACGTATGTAGTATGCTTCTTTTTATATAAGCTCACCCTTACATTTGTCTGCATGTGGTTCGTACCTACTATGATCTCGAATATGCATTTGAGTGAGTAGATAAGGCTCTAGTTGAGGGACAGTTTATACATACCGAATGTCCAAAGCTAGAGTTGGAGGGAACTTATTAGTGAAGACTGAAAAAGATGTTTTGTACATAATGTGTTATTATTGTTGCCTCTGGAGTCTAATATATGTTAAGTTTTATAAACTTAATTTGATGCAAGGTCTTAGAGCCGATTAATAAGAACCATGTTTACTTTTACGTTATAAATGTATATGTATATGTTTGGATTTATACAATGTATTATGTTTATGATGTTTATTGTTAGAAATCGAAAATTTTCAATTAAATTTTCATAGTCAAATTAATTAGAGTTTTAAATAGACTTAAATATTGTAATTTTCTGCTGAGATTATTTTATAGCAATCTTTGGTCATTACAAAGGTTACGAAGGATGCAAAACAAAAATGATGCACAATGGTCCATGAGCAAGTTGAAAAGAATGAAATGAGGAAGACGTCCCCATGAGCAAGTCGAAAAGAATGAAATGAAGAAGGCAAGGAAGGGTGCAAACGAAGAAGGTATAGAAGAATAAGAAGAATACGGGAACACAGAAGAGGAATACTTTAGATAGTTCAAGTGCAAAATATGGTGTATAGAAAAAAAAAGGTGCATGAAGAAAAAGTCTAAAGAGAATTGAATTATGTGTAAAATGAGACTTAGTTTAAACCCATTACAATGCATGAGAATTAAGAAGGAATTAAAGTTAAGATTGATTAATGTTTCCTATTGCTTAAAAGGGTTTCATAAAAGATAAAAAACAAAAATAACTAATAAGAGATAATTGATTCCTTAAAAATAATGGTAATTATAATTAAATGTAACGATATGTATAATTATTAAGGATATCCACTATTTGCTATAAATAGTATAGAGTGGTAACATAATTGGATGAAGTGTATCTCTAGGGTAGAAATATATCTTTATGTTTAGTTAGACACAATTAATCAAGTAGAAATTTCCATGTATTATAAAAGTTAAATTTAATTTTTGATTTACTAATTTGTAGAAATTCACTCTTTTAATTTTTAGAAAAAGATACTAGACTTCTTATAAATTAACAAATGACAACCTAATTTTATTTTAAAGAAATAAATTTCATTTTTCCCCTTTTTTAAGTACTTCTAAAATAAAAACACTCACACAGATTTGGTAGTTAGGTTTCACACTACAACAAAAAAATATAAAGAAGAAATTCTTCTTAAAATATTCACTTGTTAGAAGCAGTGAACAAACACATTTTGCTACATAATTTTCAAACAACTCTGATTTGGAAATTATTGAAGAAATTCATTAAGCAAAGCAACATAATGATATTACATAAAATTTGGAATAGTTGTCTAATGCAAAAATTGAGCTAAGGAGTTGTTCAGCAAGTACTTTGCAATGATACCATTGGTTTTCTCCGTGGGATGGAACGAGTCCCAAAATACATACTTGGAAGCATCTATGCAACTGAAAGAACTGGCTCTGCTGCATGCATATCCCATCTCAAACATTCCAGTAGCACAACATGCCATTGAGGTCACTTGAAACCCTGAACAATGGCAATTAAAGAATGTGAAACCTCACTATTGCTTAACATCTTGGACTTAAATATAACAAGAAAAAAGCCTTGTCTTTGTGGATGACTTCTTACATATAAATAAGTCCAGTTAATATGTGACCTATTGAATGATATAATTTATAAAACATTTATTTACCATCTTATATATTCAAACACGATTTTTATTTATTTTTTATCTCTAACGAGAGCATTCTATTCTCTTGTTCTCTCATATTTACCCTTATTTAAATACACTTTATTGGTTAAATGTAAAATTATACTCTCTTTTAATGCAACTAGGATTCTTATTTTCCTATCTCAAAAATTAATTTTATCTTGGATAGTTTTTTTCTCTTGATTTTTCTTAATCTCTTTTAATATTTATCTTAAGATTAATAATTAATATATTCTTATTTTTTAATTAATTTTTTGTATTTTAATTTTAATTGTATACTTAATCAATTTTTATCTGGAAAAAAAATAAGTTTCCAAGAAAAAAACATTCCACAAATAAAATATAAAATTTTATGCAACTATTTTAACTTGTAAAAATATTTTTTTTATTACATGATATTTATTTATTTATTTTAATTATACATTGATATTTTTTATATACTTTTTTTTATAATATATTATAATTTAAATTTTATACACTAAATACCCGTGCAATGCAACTAAAGTGCTACTTGAATTACAATTCTATTCTATTTTCAGCGATCCATTTTTATTAATGATATCCTTTAACTTCCAATAAAATAATTTTTTTAAAAAATATTATTTTTATTAATACTTATAAAACCTCCCTTACATATTAAATTTGAATTTATATCTCTCTCATGAGAGGAGCGCTCTCTCAACCCTCTCATATATTTATTACTAACTAAAATTTATAAAATTGAAAAAATATGTTACTTTATAAATATATTCTTATCTTTATGTTAAATTTTAATTGAAAATGTTAATTTTATGTACTTACAGTTTAATTTTTTTATTTAAGGAACAATAAATTTTTTGTTTTTTTTTTATCTTTTCTATTATTTTTGTATATTTACTCTCATTTTTATTTTAAATATTATTATTATTTTAATATAAATAAATAAATATTTTAGACAAAAATTATCTTTAAAAACTATATTATTTCACAAATAAAAATTAAATTTTATGTAAGTGTTTTTTTATTTTTTTCTCATATGTCATCATATTTTTTAAATACATAATGTTTTTTTTTTATTTTACTCATATTATATAAATTTTTTTCCCAATTTTAATAAAAATTAATTATAAATATTTATAATATATGTTATATGAGATCCGTATAATGTATGTGATAAAATATTAATTGTTTTATTCCGTTAAAATACTAGTTAAATAATGTTATTAACATGAAATAATTAATTTTTTTACTTATATTTAAATTCAGAGAGTATTGTTTCAATTTTTGTTTACAACAAGGGTCATGTATATTACCTCCGCTATCTGGTCAACTCTACTTTTCTAATTTTATCCCTAATGCACCAAATGAAGAGTATAACAGGAAATTAATTCTAGGGTTTTTAGTGTCAGCATTTTTCAAAAATTTATTTTTAGTCTTTGAATAAAGTTGAAATTTTTATAACTCTACTTTTAGTTTCTGAACAAAATTTTAATTGGTTTTAATCTTTAAATATTTTTTAGTCAATGCTTTTAGTTGTTAAATATTTATTATATTAATATTTTTGCCTCTTAACATTTGTTACATGACAAGGATTAAAAGTATTGATATATCAAATATTCATGGTTAAAATCAGTGAAAATTTTATTCAAGGACCAAAGCAGAAAATTGAAAAAGTGTGAGTAAAAAAGTTTAGGACCTAAAAACATATTTAACCTTTAATTTTATTTGACTTACCATATTGGGCTGGCCGTTTGATAATTTGCAAGAGAACATCGTAGGGATTTGAAAACACCAATCTGATCCCAGGAAGGTCCTTGTTCATCTTGGTAGTCAACTTACTGAGTTTATCATTGAATTCCAATGCAATGTTATTGTAATTGGCTACACACTCATTCCCACCAGCAAAATTTGTGGTTCTCTCCAGTGGCAGGCACCCCATTGGAGGTAAACCCCCTAAGGATATTTTTCTAGCACCAAGACCATAGAGTTTGTGGATGAAATTCTCAGCTACCCCAGCTAGAAAATTTTGATACTCACTTTGTGTATATTGAGATGCTCTTCCTGGGATTGCAAAATAGTTCTCTAGAAAGTCATTTGTTCCCACACTTATTATGTGCAATGCTCTGCCAATGATGTCTTTTGCCCTGCTTTCTCCAACATACACACTCAGTTTCTTTTGGTATCCTTTATAGTATTCCAACTGCTTCCATAATGGTATCACAGACTGCAACCCAAAATTTAAATTAATGTGATATTCGATTTCTCAAGGTTAATTAATTGAATTTGACTGATCCTTATTGTGAAATGTTTGTTTTCTCAAAGGAAAAGAATAACTTGCACATCATACGTATAGCTATATGTGAAAGCATAAAAAACATGATGATATTTCTTCAAGGGTCTCCATTGTAGTTTTGCTGAAAAGTTTTTGTTTAAGTGGTTTAATTACTCGTTTAGTCAAATAACTACTATATCAAGATTAAATAATTTGGTTAATTTATTTAATAACATTAAATTAGTTTCAATTATTTTTTCAAATTTATTATAAAGAATAAGACCTACTAACATTAATGAATTATGTTTATCTCACTGTCGATCATGTCATTTAATCACACTCCAATATCTAATTAATGAAGAAAGTGAAATAACTTAAAATAAATAAAGTATCATTTTGGTTATGCACCATTGAGGGCATTTCATGAGATTTTTAAAACACAAATTTAGTCTCTTAATTTTAATTCTGTTAGATAAATTAGTCTCATATTGACTGTATAACAGACTCCATTAACGGAGGTGTGATGTGGTATGACAATGACGTAATATGTAGACGGCATGACAACTATCCTCAGGGCGGCTAACTATAAACACACGTTAGATACGTGAGGCCCCCAAAATTTTAGGATCCCAAATTAAAATATTGTTATTTTGTCTCAAAATAATTATTTGAATATTTTAATTATTTTACCTAAAATTTTAAATAAATTAATAAAAATATAAATCTCGGTAACATTCAATCCTATTTAGCATTAAAAGAATTACAAATATAGCATTAAATGCATTCAATCCTATTTAGCACTAAAAGAATCCTATTTAGCATTCAAGTCTATAGTCTAATATTATATTAAAAATATAGGTTATAGTCCTATTCGATTTCAATTTTATAAATAAGTTTGTAAATGAGAATTATTTTTCACTAACTAAAATTATCTTCAACAGGAATCTTGATGAAATATTTTAATTGTAAGATTTCTTATATCGAAGACTTTCTATTAAATTTACAACCAAGAGCATCTTTAACGGGTCTTAGTCAAAAATAAAATATCTACATAATTAACACCAGAATTAACGTTGGGGAAAGGGAGGATTATTGATGAGATTTAATTTTTTATTTTAATTATATATGTTTGTATTTCTTCTAATCAAAATTAATTTAAATTTTAAGTTTATTTAAATAATTAATTTTAATTATTTTTTTTTAAATTTCATAATAAAAAATTTATTTATTTATCTAAATTAATATTTTAAAAAGTAAAGTATAGAGTCCAACTAAAAAATAATCACAAAATCTCAAAATGAGATCTACTCTCATGATAAAAATAAAATGAGATGTGACAATCCTACGTAATATAGTGGCACCCAAAAAAAATTATATATATAAGATCTAAAATTGAGATTTATTAAAAGATGCTCTAAGATGTCTGAAGTAGAGATTGAGATCCTATACATTTACCAAGATACTTACTTTTCCAACTAAAAAATAATTAATTTTTCATTATTTTTATTCTAATTTTATGATAAAAGATTATTTATTTATTTAAACTAACATTTTAAAAAATAAGATATATAGTCTATATGGCACAAATAATCATACAAGATCTCAAAATAAGATCCACTACTGTAATAAAAATAGAATAAGATCTAACCATATGAAAAAATATATATAATGTCATTAAAGATGTAGGACTATTTAGATAATATTTTGAATTGAGATGGAATATAACGTCAAACATTAATATAACTAATTGTTAATAAAAAACAATAGCAAGAAAAGCTTGAGTATCCATGCATATATTATATAATATATTGAAATGAAGAAGTCAATATTACTCACAAGAACATCAGAAGTAGCATTGTCATAGCCAGTGGCGGCAGAAGCAAAGGAGACCCCAGTGGCGAAGTGTGAAATATTATGGGTAGGATCCAAATATGGTGGCACATATGGTTTAATTCCAAAGGCTTGGGATAAAAAATCTGTTGCTATTCGCCCATTGCTGAATCTCCCTGTTGCCTTCCCACCCACAAAGTCACGCCCATATGGCTGGAAATTGCTCCGAGCAACCGTTTCTATGTAATTGTTATTGCCGGCATCCACCGACGAGTCCCCGAACACGATCATTGCCGGCACCTTAGCCCTCACAACGGAGACCAACGCAACCAAAATTATGCACACAATTGTGTGTACCTCCATAGTTACCTGCCGGGGTGTGTAGTATTTTTCTGACTGTCAATAATTGTGACACAAAACAGTATAAATACTGGTTTGGATATTAATGGAACTATGAATTTTAGGTGGGTGAGTTGAAAAATTAATAGATGGTCCAAGATCGGTTCAAGTTTTTTGGATTAGGAAGAAAAATTTACGGTAATACTTGTGAATTGTGATGTTAATATTAGTTAGGAACTTAGGATCATGGATTGAATTGATTAAAATATCCACTAGATTATTGTGGGTAAAATTTGTAATGGACAGAAATTGAGTATTAAAAAAGGATATTTGCAGATGAGTTTTTTTTTTTAAACTTTTTTGTTTGCCATACGGGTACGGGTATGATGTTCCCCTATTCGCTAGTACCTATTAATTGTAAATATTTTAAATCATTATTCTCTATAAATAAAATTAATTGAAGAAGAAGATATTAATTAACAATTGAATAATTGTGATTTATTAATTTGCATTGTTATTTAAACTTATAAATTTGAAGTGTTTTTAGAAGAGATCAATTTATCTGGGGCGTGTATAGTGTTTAAAAGAAATTAATTTTAAATGTACGAGTGATTTAAAGTGTAATTTTATTATATTTATACTTTTTATTATGTTTTTTCTTAAATTTATATTTTAGAAGCAATTAATAGATAATTTTATTTAAAACATAAATTTTTTTTTGTGCGTAATCATAAAATAAATTTACTATTTTTTAAAATTCTAAACAATTAATCGTGAATATAAAACGGATTTTCTTAATAAGACAGGTAACAGGTTGCTACTCGTCGGTCCGCACCAACCCCTTGCCATTGCTAATGATGGATAAATGACGATCCAAGATTTTATATATATAATAGTTTACTAGGTGAGTTGTTGCGGTTCATAATGGCTTTGACGGCTTGTTAACGGGATTGCCATTTCCACTTTTTTGGGTGTCAATGCATGTTTCAACAAATGTGGTGTGAATATGATCCATCGTGGTAAGTTTCACTGATCGTATGGAACACACTAGCGGACCCATAAATGTGTTTTTCGGGTTTTTTAACTTCAAATGTGTAAGCTGCTGCAGAAAAGGCACGATCGAGTAGAAACATAAATACAATCCCGACGTAATTTGACACAGGAGGACCACCTCCGCTACCAGAAAGTGTATACAATTCAAAATGAATGATTAATGGACCGATACGGGAGAGTGTTTCAACCGTAAGACGCTTTGATATATTATAATTGGTTAAATATGTTTTTAGCGTTTTTAAAATATATGAAATTTGATTTTAGATTTTTTAAATTTTGTATGTCTTCATTTTTCATATTTTAAAAATACATATTTTTAATTCAAACACTATATCATTAGTCCCTCTATTGTGTCCATGTTATTCTTGTACTACCAAGGTATCCCTGCTACTTTGGCTATGTTGTCAGGTCTTCAGTGATTTTGAACCTCAGTTTTCTAATGCGTGTTGTGCTTAACTCCTTGCTTATTAGTCAAATACTTGCGATGATATTCTGACACTCTAGTCAAATATCAGCTTTAGAGTAAATTATTCACTTAAAACAAAGAACATACCTGTCATCTATCTATCTCTCTCTGTATATGTTCCAACAGATGTTTATATATTAAACATTCACCTACTCACGACATACTCACCAGTTCTATTATGCTTACATATTTTGTTTTACACCTACTCACTTATTCTACATTTTCCTAATTGTCGGTTTGTTTACTTCCTTATTTTACACATGTTACTGTTTTATGCCATTATTTTCCTTTTTAGTAATTTCATCCCCTCAATTCTAGATCATTAGCATGAGCCCAATCCTCATCTAATTCTTCCATTAGCCTTCGATCTATTTCCTCTATTTCATTCATATAAAATGAATCATCACTTTCTGATTTCTCATAATCTAGAAATTCGTTTCGATGGATACCCAGTCCACGAGGCACTTCCCAAATTACTTCAGAAATTACTGCAAAATTAGAAAGTTCTTCAATATATGTGGAAGCATCAGATGGCTTTTCTGTCCCAAAATAAATAAACCATTCTTATATTTGTTTGTCCTTCCTCTCCCGGAATCCAATCACGGGGTATCATAATAGTTTCATGTTTCTCTTGAGTGATCATGGGAAATTAAAGATTTTCATTGGAATCTGTCTGGTACTTAACAAAGTTATAATATATGTTAATTTGCATCTCAGCATCATACACATGGTCAGAAGCATGATCTACGATGTAGAAAGTTTGGTTAATGGATCCCATTGTCCTATAAAATAAGAACAAATCAGAAAATAATTCATCAAATCAATGTAATCATATTTTTTTTCCTATACTCCTATCAATCACCTAATCAAAAAATACACAACAAACACACATTCGGCACATAATTCACGGTCTTAAAAAACAAATTGCTTTGATATGCCCATGTAACTATCCAATTCGTCTTTATTAAAATACTCTTATTTTTTTTTTTATTTTATTACTTTTATGAAAACATTTATTTTCTTAAAATATATTTAATGGAATAAATTTCATGATAAAACGTCACCATATGTTTTATTTCCTTAGAAATAAATTTTGACAAATATATCATCAATTATTATGTCATTATGCTGAATTAAAAATTTCTTACAAATCTTCATAAGAGTAATTAACGTTCGTTACTAGCAAAATCCCATAAAAAGAATATACAAAATGTTCATTATTTAAAATTAAGTTTCAACAATATTCTTTCTTTAGACCATCGTTTTTCAATACATGTGATGAGTAGAAAATCCCATTCAAAACTATTTTTGGACTTATTAAATGATCAATCATGCCATTTGGGCTAATAAATGTACCTAACACCTTTATGAGATTAATGAATCATGTACTTAGAAATTTTGTTGTTAAGTTTGTTGTGGTTTATTTGGATCATATACTTATCCATAGCATGAATTTTCAAGACCATTTATCTCATATTAGGAATGTCTTAGATATGCTTAGAAGTGAGAAATTATAAACTAACAAAGCCAAGTGTATATTTGGAACCTAGAGTGTAGTTTCCTTAGGCTTTGTAGTTAGCTCAAAAGGAGTAGAGGTGGATGAAGGGAAAGTGATAGGAATTAGAGAGTGGCCAACCCCAAAAATCATTAGAGAGGTTAGGAGTTTCGATGGCTTAGCAAGCTTTTATAGGAAATTTGTGTGAGATTTTAGTACCGTAGTTTCTCCTCTAAATGAATTAGTTAAAAAAGAAACACATTTTATTTGGGGTCTAGCTCAAGATGAATCTTTTAACTTGTTAAAGGATAAATTAACTCATGCTTATATAGTTACTTTGCCTAATTTTGTTATTTCTTTTGAAGTCGAATATGATGCCTCCAATATAGAATAGGTGAGGTTTTATTCAAGAAAGACACCTTCTAGCACCAACCTAAGTTTTGGACGTCAACTTGAAGCCACTTTTTGATCTCATTGTAGTTTGAATTTGACTTTGAGTCCTTCATAGAATTGGAGATATTTGAGTTAGCTACAAAATGAGACAAAGATCAGCTCAAAACAAGGTCCATAGAAAAAGTTATGGCTCAAATACTAAAATGGTGTAAGTCTAGAAAAATTTGATAATTAATGCAATTAAAACCCCACTAGCCCAATCAATTAAGAATGATTTTAAACACATTGACCATTAATCATGAATTTTTTTATTAATAGGTGTTAGGAAAATGATAAAAATAATAATATATCTATGACCTATTTGGAAGTAGGGTAGACAGAACAAGGTTAATTTGATGCTCTATCCCTTTAAAAGGTTGAAGGTCATGTGATATATATCTTGAGAGACATCCTCAAACTCATCCAATAGAGAATCCATGCCTATTTGGAAGTAGGGCACCCAGAACAAGGTCAATTTGATACTTTATCCCTTTTAAAGGTTGAAGGTCGTGTAATATATTGTGAGAGACACACCCTTAAACTCATCCAATAGAGAATCTATGCCTTGAAGTGTACCTATAATGTTGGAGTTTAAACAAAAAGGTTTAGGAAAATAAAAATACATGGACTTCCTAGCCACTATCTCTTTTTAACTCTTTCTTTTCAACAAATAAACTTATTTTTTATCACTCTTTTTACTTCTCGACTCATCACTCATTTCTTTTTTGTTTTTCACACTTATTTTTCTCAAATTTATCCTCTGCTTCAAGCCTCTTTTCCTCACAATTTGTCTTGGCTTTTCTCGCTTGTTCTCTTTTGAGCTTCATTTTCATTTGATCTTCACACACTTCATATATTGTAAATAACTTAAGCACAAATAAAATTATTAAACACCCACTAAAGAGATACTAAAAGGCATATGTTGCATTCAACTTAAAAATCAACATGAAAATTAAACAAAAAAAATAGTAAAGTAGATTTCATAATAGTAAAATAGCCTAAACTAATTAACGTTCAACCTATTACTACATGTCTGTCTATGTGATTTACGTTTCCAATAGTTGTCTTCACATTAGACTTGTAACATAAATCTTGAATTTATATATGTGTTTTCCAATCCACATCACTATTATTTAACATTACATTTATCTCTATTAAAGGATGCCATAAAGTAATATTTTTCAAAATTAAAGATAACATGTAATATATGAAGCAATATCAATGTAATTTTTTTAAACAGGTAAAACATATGTAAGGTTTGAAGTGTTTGTGTAATTTTGCTAGAACTCAAGGATATTAAGACATTTTTTATACTTAAAAAATCAATCAAAACTTATATAACTATTTAAATGAATTGGTTTCAATTAGTAATGACATATATTTGAATTTTGTTATAAAATACTTATACATTTAGATGGTTTAGCTTAATCTTACATTTAATTAATTGAAAATGAATAAATATCTCATTGATAAACTTTGCAATAAACTAAAAGTATAAAATGAAACTAGCAATGAATACTCATGAAAGTTAGCCATTAACTTATTTCTTTTAATCAGAAGAAAAAAATTCTCATTTGTTTCGTATACACAAGATCAAAGATAATACAATGGTTGATAATATCCAAGATTGCAATAGAGAATCATGTTAAAAACAAGACATATATTTATTAAATGAATTCAATTGTCTAATCATTTAACTTCTCTAGAATTTCAATGTTATCAATTTCTATTTGTAGTGTCATTTATTATGGTAACTAATAAAAACTAATATTAAACATTATCATGTATTATCTTTACACATTCAATGTTGTCAATTTTCTATATGTTATATTTTTAAGAGTTAATGTTAAAAAAATATTGAAATTTGGTTGTGATGATTGTAATCAATATGTAATGAGTATAAAATATAACATATCAATAAATTTTATAAGAGGTAATATATGTTATATAAATTGAACGATGTCAATGAAAATATAAATTATTGTTATATATTTTGTTATTAAATAGTTTCTAATTAAAGTAGTTGTGCATCACATGGGAGCAAAAACTAGTTGAGTACAACGAATGTGAATTACCAATTCAAAATTATAAATTGGCGAACCAAAAAGGAATGATATGCTTGTCATGCATAGATTCTCTTTCCCATCTTTACGCTCCACCATCAAAACCCAAAACCAAAAAAGGGATAGATTGAGTGTTCATACCTTTTGCGTCAATGTATCTCATGAAAAATGTTGTATGAAATTCTTATCATTTTCCTTCTAAACAACTTTGTGCAGGAAAAAAATCAACAACTAACATCAAATGCTTAATAATATTAGAATTCTGATAGAAGACACAAACAAACAAGGATACAAAATTCTTGTACGATTGAATTCATTATGCCAAGCAAGCTAAGGAAGGCTATTGGAGCAGTAAAGGACCAAACAAGCATTAGCCTTGCCAAGGTAACTAATGCAGCTAATCTTGAAGTCACCATCCTTAAAGCTACAACCCATGACAAAAATCCTATTGAAGAACGTTATGTGAATGAAATTTTGAATATAGTCTCATCTAACAAAGTATATGCAGCTGCATGTGCTCATTGCATAGGCAGGCGCATAAGTAAGACCCGTGATTGGGTTGTTGCCCTCAAATCTCTCATGATTGTGCTTAGAATCTTTCAAGATGGTGATCCATATTTTCCAAGGGAAGTTTTGCATGAAATGAAAAGAGGTGCAAAAATCCTCAACCTTTCAAATTTCAAAGATGATTCTAATTCTAGCCCTTGGGATTACACTATATTCATTAGAACATTTGCTTTATACCTTGATGAACGTTTGCACTGCTTCCTAACAGGAAAGCTCCAACGACGATTCACATATCATAATGGTTTTCATGAAAGGAACCAAAAGAAAAAGTTATTCAATGAGCCAGGTATTAAAGAGATGAAACCAACAATGGTGCTTGATAAAATTACACATTGGCAAAGACTATTGGATAGAGCTATAGATACAAGTCCAATAGGGTCAGCCAGGACTAACCGTATAGTTCAGATTTCTCTTTATGCTATTGTGCAAGAAAGCTTTGATCTCTATAGGGATATCTCTGATGGGCTTGCTGTTATCTTAGATAACTTCTTCCATTTGCCATTTCCATCATATGTTGTTGCATTCAATGCTTGTCTTAAATCCTATAAGCAGTTAGATAAATTATCAGCTTTCTATTCTTTTTGTGAAAGCATTGGAGTTGGAAGGTCCAATGATTACCCAAGAGTGCAAAAATTTTCTCAAGAACTTATGGAAACATTACAAAAGTTCTTAAAGGATCAAACTTCTTTTCCTACAAATAACGGTTCAAAACACTTATTTTTTCCTTCGCTAAATAACATTACAAGTTTAAGTTCATCCCAAGATGAATGTGATGCAAGATATAGGACACTTGATCAAACTTTTGAACCAAGATCCAAATTTGGGTCACAAAGTACATCATTGGAAGATCTCATGAGTGCTACTGATATTGTTATGAGTCCTAGGAGATTGCATGAGCAAGACATGTATTTGGAGCAATTAGATCAAGATGAGAAAAATTCTAGTTCCAGTTCTACCAAATCATTTCCAATCACTCAAACATCAAGGTCAAGTATGAATGTCACAAGTTTTGATGAGTTACAACAAGAAGTACTACAAAACTATACAAATGTGAGGGAGCAACAAAATACACAAGTAGGTTCCAATAATAACTCTAAAGATTGTTGGGAGTTAGTTTTGGCAAACACAGTAACTACACCTTTTGAACCATCATGCAAATTCGAAAATAGGTTTGAACCATTTATCACTTTATTTGATCAAGCTTCGGTTCTTGATCAACATAAGTACAATCCATTCTTGGATGACACAGAAATTGTTGCTAATCTTGCCACCTCTACAGATAGTTTTATTGATTCTTTTGATAATGTGGCACCAACATTAAAGGAAACAACACAAATCTTTTATGCTCAAGATCCCATTGTATCAACCTTTTCAGGTCAAAGTTCTTGTTCCATAACAAATCTTGATTTAAGTTTTAATGACATGTACCCAAATAAGACGACAATAGAGCCAACTTTTAAAGCAGGTTCTTCTATAGAGACCAACATGGTAGTTCCATCAACTTTTAATACTAAAATTTCAGATAGTATGATTACATCACCAAGTTTTTATGTTCAATGTTCATCTAAGAATGATCCAACTCCAACATTTCAAATGCAAAAGTTAAATGTTGATGATGTAATGGGAGTACCAAGCCTTACAACTCTTGAGAGTCCTAACTTGGCTATTGTTCCCATCCACTTCCAAGCACAAAATTTTTATGCTTCAACAATGCCACCAACTTTTAGTGTAAAGGATTTTAATGGGACAACATTGGGAACAAATAAAGAGAATGATGTCTTTGGACCATGGACGAGTGCAAACACCGATGAACAAGTGTTAAATATGCAAGAAGAAGCTTGGTTGAAACAACAACAATTATGGTTGGAGCAACAAAAAAAGATCATATCAAAGCATTTGACTTAATTTTTCAAATAAAGTAATTGAACATTGAAATTTTGTAAATATATAAGTAAATGATTCATTATTTTCCGCTTTTTTTCCCTTCCTCTAATTTCTTGGGTCATTTATTTGTCATTTTTTCTTATTTTTATAACTTATGTCAATTCACAATTAAATATACAATCTCTTTGTATAAAAAGTTATGTCGAAAGCCTTTGCTAGCAAACTAATTTATAAACAAAATAATTTGTATGCAAGACAGATAACTAGTCACATCGCAAAGTTAGATTTGGGTGGGTATTTATCATCTAATATGTTTTTATATATATAATATGAGATACAGAACCAAACACCACCAAGTTGTTGACCTCTTCTTATCTGCCACATTAGCAATATCTCATGAAATCTTTATTCTCTATTGAGCACTCTACCTTATGTTACATCTATTTTCTTTTGATCACTATATATAACACATCCATACCATTGTCAGTTCACATCAAAGTTTCCTGCTTTTTATGAATTTTTTAAAACATGACTTATTTGTTGTATATTGTTTATTTTCTACATTGAAATTTTGTAAATATATAAGTTAATGATTCATTATTTTTATTTTTTTTCCTTTCTCTGGAGTAATTTATTTGTCACTTTTTGTTATTTTATAACTTATTTCTATTCACTATTAAATATATTATCTCGTAATATAAAAGGGTTACAACAAAAGCCTGTATAAACAATCTAATTTATAAACAAACTAATTAGGATTCAAAAGCAAGCAACTAGTCATGTTGCAAAGTTAGTTTTGTGTTGGTATTTATCATCTGATTTATTTTTATATATAAAAATTGAGACATGGAATCTAGCACCTCCACATCATCGTGTAACCTCGTATGCTTACGAGGCAATCTCTTATTGCTTACGAGGCAATCTCTCATGAAATCTACCTTCTATTACATATATTATCTGTTGAACACTCTATTTTCTATTACATTTATTATCTATTGAGCACTATATATAATACATCCATCACTTTGTCAATTTATGGAATATCTAGAATTTACATTGGCATTTATCACAATGTTACATGGAAAATCATATTGTACTTATCCAAAAACATGGGAAAATTTAAAACTTTTTCAAAACCATGATCGTATGCCAAATAGTAACTTCCAACTATGATACTTGATGTATAGAGACTTAAACTACTAAACCTTTTTCTTTTAACACACGGTGTTAATGCAATAAATGCAACATGTTAGATATTTAATGAACACATGCACATGATAAATTATTCCATGCATAATTGAAGTAAAACTATACATAAAAGTACATAAACATCAAAGAGTTAAAAGTCTGGGATAACAGGACAAAATAAGACAGACATTACATGCCCAAGAGGTTGCATACATTAACAAGTTAGATTACTAACCTTAGACCAACAATGAAACAAGTTGTTTATTTCCTACAAAACATACATCAAAAAGCAGGAAAGACAAAACTATAGACCAGAGTACCCAAAACTCAACTCCTAGAAGAAAACATCAACATTTTAAGACTCTCATCGAGCAGAATAATTGAAATAAACAGGAGTACCCTCAGAAAGATCGTCCTCACTATTAGTCTCAACTTGCAGGCCGCCCATAATGGAAGCTAAATCTACACTAGAGAGACAACTATGTCCTTAGATGGGATGATTCCCCGTGGCTAAGTATAACCCCGACCATATTACGAGCTTTCATATAAGGAATCTAGCACAATTAACTCTTCCAATACGATCTCTTCACAAGATGGCCCATTAGAAAAGGAGCTATATGTAGAGAATGGTGTAATGACCCAACTTGTCGCTACTTAGTAAAATATACTTAGTAAAATATTCATAGTTCTACAATATTGCACATAGACATATTCATCCATACACACAAAAGGTTTCATATAGTGTTCATGCTTAAAAAGTTACTTGATAATTATATGATTTGGACTATTAAGGTTTACAAAAAGGATTATTTACGTAACAAATAATTAAAAATGTCTTCTAAATCTTTTTTATTGATCCAAGCTAATTTGTTATTAAAGGAACCTATTGATACTCATCTGCTCCCACAAATGAGTGTTCAAGATCTATAAGAATCAACTACAAATGCAATCACGTAAATATGAGTATTCTTATAAAAAAATCACAAATAATATGCAAAGTAATCAAATATACTCGTATTCATGATCTCTTAGTTAATATATATAAATCAAACAAATTATACCAAAAAGACAAGTGATTAGTTATTATGTATGCACATTGTTCGATATGTTGAGGACTTTAATATATGTGTTAAAGGCTTTTTTTTTCTTTGATTGCTTTTCCATGTATTTTAGTTTATACCTCACGACTATATGTACCTTGTTTCCTTAGTTTCCTTTCTTCGATTGGTTTTCCTTAATAGACCATATTGACCTCGTGCTTTGTTTGAGGTCCATCCCAAGCTTTTCCAAGTAAAAGGATTACTAGAGTGTTGCTAAGGATAATGAATAAAGATGTTGAAAGAGAGTTTCTCAAGAAGATAGAACCAAGTGCTCAAGACCTGATGTAGGAATATTCATCACTAGAAGAATTACTAGAAACATGTAAAGGAGGATTGAAGAAGGAGTGGAGAAACCCCAAGACATGGCACAATCTCAATCAAATTACTTTAGCTTAGGAATTGATTTTTGTATTGTACTTGTAAATGTTTTTGAAACCTTGTAAGGTGTAAGGTTTTTTGGCCAAGTTGAGGAGCTTAATATAGCTCACTACTAAGATAGTTTTGTTTGGGTTCTTAAGTTTTATTTGAGAACTAAAATAGCTTAGGAATACTTGGGGAAAATGAAAGCAAATAGGCCACTAGTTCACTCAAATTCACAAATGAATTTCAAATTAAAGGTTTTGTATATTTGAAATTCAATTGTGAATCCAAGTCCATTGGGCTTTAGGAAGATTCCTACTTGAGTATAAGGATCCATGTCTTTACTCGAAGGAGGAATCGAACCCTTGATCCGCTCAAACCATCTAATGATTGAGAATCAAGAGGATTGATGACATGTCACTTGGAAAGTGACATGTAACTAGAGCCTAGTAACTAGTGGTTCTCATTGGCTCTTATTTTCCACCAATCATGTAGCTTAGCTTGTAGGATAAGGTAGTTTTATGTTTATAAAGGCTTCCATTCGAAAATTGTAAAGAATTTTTTATGGAATTTTAATGAAAGAGCTTTGAGCTTTTGAGAGATGATTCTCTTGTCTTCCTTAGAAAAGTTTCTTGGATCTTTTCAATGGATTCTTGCTCCATTGTGACGGTTCTTCCTAAACTTATTGGCCATGCCATGGTACTTCTCCACCATTTCTAATCCCCTTGCATCTTTTCCTTTTTGGGTTTATCTTTGTTTAGTTTCATAGCTCGGCCGAAACTTCCATTTATCATTCCCTGAAGGTGTGTTGAAGAAGCTAGATTGATGGAGGACCATCTCTAAAAGCTCAACAAACTCTTCAACCTTAATTTTTAATAAATTGAGCTTCTAATAAAATTCGCTATGTTTTTGACTGTCTGACCAGGTTTAGTATTCGGAGCATAACGTGGGCTACACAACTCCAATTTAACTGTTCTTGATTTCTTTGTAAAGCTAACTTACAGGGCTACAAAAGCTATGAAGACACAAAAGCCCAGTTCTAGCTGCATCTAGGAGGAAATTGGGCTTGAAAGTAACGTTTGGATACTGCCAGGATGTTATGCATCTAGGACCAAGTGAGAAGTTATGCATAAAGGAACCATGGAGTCACTTGGGAAGAGGGAAAGGAGTACTTGAAGGTTATGCATTATCAAAAAGGGAGACTTCCTTGCCTTTTACTTCTTAAATTAATTTTAATTTGCACAACACTTTTTGTGACACAATAGAATCTCATGGCATTATACCTTGGAAAATATTTGAGAATACTAAGTTGGAATTCTTACTTGAGCCTACTAATGGTTCTCTTTTTGATGTTGAATATCCTTTTAGGTGGAAGAATGAATTTAAGAAAGATGGAACATCACAAGCTTCTACACCTAAAAGAAGAATTTCAACAAAGTGGAGTACACATGGATTAAAGAACTAGTATCTATACATTTAAAGGAGGAATTAGAGACTCCTTGGAGTTTAGGTTTTATCATAGAAAATCATTTGCATTCTTCCTTTACTTCTCTACATTGTGTTAATGATATTAGTAGACAAAGCATGTTGTTATTAAATGTTAAACTTGATAGAGTTTGCTTGATCTTTGATCCGGGTGGATTATTTTTATTGTAAGTAAGAACCTAAGGCCACTTGAGGACAAGTTGGCCACAAGAAGGAGGGTTTGATGGAGGACCATCTCTAAAAGCTCAACAAACTCTTCAACCTTACTTTTTAATAAATTAAGCTTCTAATAAAATTCGCTATGTTTTTGACTGTCTGACCAGGTTTAGTATTCGGAGCATAACTTGGGCTACACAACTCCAATTTAGCTGTTCTTGATTTCTTTGTAAATTTGACTTACAGGGCTACAAAAGTTATGAAGACACAAAAGCCCAGTTCTAGCTGCATCTAGGAGGAAATTGGGCTTGAAAGTAACGTTTGGATACTGCCAGGATGTTCCAGCGGACTGCTGACCAGCTTTAGTATTTTGAGCATAATGTGGGTTACAAAACTCCAATAAATTTCGTCGTGGTGGCATTTGAAAGCTGACTTAAAGGGTTACAAAATCTATGAAGACACCAAAGCCCAGTTCAGATTGAATCTAGGAGGAAATGGAGCTTGAAGTTAACGTTGGAATGCTACCAAGATTTTCCAGCGAGTTGTTTAATTGTTTAGGCCTATTAGTTTCTTTCAATTATGTATTTGTTTTAAGACTTGGATTTGGGCCTTGTAATTGTGAAGTGTGCTCATCCTAGGGTGTGTAACATCCCAAAAATTTAAATATAGTTTAAGAGAGATTTTTTTGTAACATTCAAGAAATTTAAATAGAAAATGCATCCTTGCTTTTCTCAGACAGTAGAAAATGCAGAATCTATCTCGAGCACTAACGTTGTCCCTTGAGCCAGTCATTGGCGTGATGATATTATAGAGGAGGTTATGGATGATTCTTGCCGTGGGAGAGAGTTTCCCAGATCTGAAGGACTTGGGATCTTCAGAGTTGGGTTTCTTCAAATAGATGCTTTTGTCAACATGTTCTTCTGATTCATTCTTCATCCAGTTGGGGCTGTAGAAGCGCCCCTCGGCCTTGTAATTTCCAGCCTCAGCGATGGTATCAACAGTGATGATGTATTCTTTGTTGTCAATAATGCCAACAATGCCATCATCAAATTCCTTCGCGTCGCTCCAGAACTCAGCGTATGCCTCCATCAGCCATGGACCTTTCGTCTCAGCGAAGCCCATCCAACCAGTGTGGTCAAAGATTTTCAAAACCCTTTCAGAGACACTCTGTAAGGTCTCTCTTGAGATCTACTTGCTTGGCAAGAACAAGTCTTGTGCGAAGAAAGTCGCTTCAGCAGCTTTGGTGGCTTTGGTGTTCTTGGCGGCCATTGTTGAGATTTGAAAAGAAAGAATGAAAGCTTAGTGAGTATTTAGGTTTCAGAGAGTTCAAACAGTTTCAAATTGCAGTAAGGAGTAAAAGAGTTATGTTTCAAGAATATTTATAAGTAAAGAATAAAAACTGTTGCAATTCATCAGACGAAACAAATTTTGAAATTCTCCCCTGATTTGATGTGTCCACATCATTGCCTTTTCAATGATTGATTTGACCTCTGCAATTCACGGCGCGTGCTTATCATTTTCCTAGAATAGTGCAATAAATGACAGACACATTTATTGCTCTCTTTAATTTGTCCCTGCACACTTGAGATAAACTTATTAAAAAGTAACAGTTGCGTCTGTTGAATTTTACCACAATAACTATTCAACTTGATCAGACGCAATGTTTCGTCTTAATACGAAGTAATGTACAGACGGAACAAAATGTACACACGGAACAAATTCAACCAATAACTCAGACGAAACAATTTTCAATCATTCAAAGAAATAATTCCAAGATTTTCTTTAATGAAATTGAATCGTGTTTCATCTAAAGCTTTTGTAAATATATCTGCCCATTGAAAACCAGTTTGAACAAACTGTATATCGAAAATACCTTTTTGGACATAATCTCTTATGAAATGAAAACGAATTTCAATATGTTTAGCTTTTGAATGTTGAATAGGATTTTTGCTGAGATTGATTGCACTTGTGTTATAACAAAATACTGGTATATGATTCTCAAACCTGGAATAATCCTTAAGTTGATGTTTGATCCATAGTAGTTGTGAACAACACCCTGCCGCAGCAATGTATTCTGCTTCAGTTGTTGAGAGTGCAATGGAGTTTTGTTTCTTGCTTGACCAAGATATTAGTGATGATCCAAGATATTGGCATCCACCACTTGTGCTTTTTCTCTCCACTTTATCTCCAACATAATCAGCATCACAAAAGCCTCTTAAACTGAAATCACTATTTCTCTTATAAAACAGAGAGAGATTAGTTGTTCCAACAAGATATCTAAGAATTCTCTTTACAGCTTGTAAATGAGATTCTTTGGGATCAGATTGAAAACGCGCACATAGACAAACGCTAAACATAATGTCAGGTCTGCTCGCAGTTAAATAAAGGAGTGAGCCAATCATACCTCTGTATACCGTCTGATCAACAGACTTACCTGACTCATCCTTGTTGAGATTTTCTCTAGATGAATGCATTGCGGTCTTCATAGGCTTGGAATTTTCCATCTTGAACTTCTTGATAAGTTCCTTTGTGTACTTCTGTTGATGGATGTAGATTCCTTCTTTTTCGTCGTTTGATTTGAAGTCCTAGAAAGAACTTCAATTCTCCCATCATACTCATTTCAAACTCTTCCTGCATTATCTTAGAAAAATCCTTGCAAAGAGAGTTGTTAGTAGCTCCAAAGACTATATCGTCTACATAAATCTGGACTATAATAAAGTCTTTTGAAACGCTTTTCTTAAAGAGAGTTGTATCAACCCTTCCTCTTGAAAAACCATTTTTAATAAGGAAATCTTGAAGTCTATCATACCAAGCTCAAGGAGCTTGTTTAAGACCATATAGTGCTTTCTTAAGTTTAAAAACATGGTCCGGTTGAGACACACTTTCAAAACCAGGAGGTTGTTTTACATACACCTCTTCTTCAATAAAACCATTTAGAAAAGCACTTTTTACATCCATTTGATATAGAACGATATTCTTGTGAGAAAGAAAAGCAAGTAATATTCGATAGCTTCTAATCTAGCTACTGGTGCAAAGGTTTTGTAAAATCAATACCTTCTTATTGATTGTACCTTGTGCTACTAACCTTGTTTTGTTTCTTACTACTTTTCCAGCTTCATCAAGCTTGTTTCAACACCCATCTGGTTAGATGATGCTTTTGTTCTTTGGTCTTTCAACAAGGGTCCGTACATCATTCCTTGTGAACTGATTGAGTTCTTCTTCCATAGCCAAAATCCAATCATTGTCTTGAAGAGCATCTTCAATATTATTTGGTTCAGATCTCGATACAAGAGCTTAGCTTGAAATATACTTCACTTTTGATCTTGTTTGAACACCTTGAGATCTATCTCCAATGATGAGATCTTCTGTATGGTTAGATGCAAACTTCCATGTTTTTGCAGGGGCTTGATCTCCCTGTTGATGAGTTTCAGACGAAGAGAGTTCGTCTGTCCTTGTATCGTCTGACCCTGTATCGTCTGACCTTTGTTTATCATCTTGTCTTGAATTCTGACGAGAAGGGTTAATCGCAAATTATCAAACAAATTTTCTAGGTCGATATTTCTTTATCGCCTTTGAGTTATCTTGGAACTTTACATGGATTGATTCTTCTACAACTTGCGTCTTAGAGTTAAATACTCTATAGGCCTTAGATGTATTGGAATATCCAAGAAAGATTCCTTTAACTACCTTTGAATCAAACTTTCCAAGTTAATCTTTGGTGTTAAGGATAAAGCATTCACATCTAAAAGGATGGAAGTAAGAAATGTAGGGTCTTCTTCCTTTCCATAATTCATATGGAGTCTTATTCAAGATTGGTCTTATCAATATTCTGTTTTGAATATAACAGGAAGTGTTGACTACTTCTGCCCAATAATATTTCGGGAGAAAGCTTTCATGCAACAAAGTTCTAGCCATTTCTTGTAAAGTACGATTTTTCCTTTCCACAACTCCATTTTGTTGAGGAGTTCTTGGAGACGAAAAATTGTGAAATATACCATTTTCAAAACAAAAGGCTTTGAACTCGAAATTTTCAAATTTGTTCCATGATCACTCCTTACGACAATACATATTCCTTTTTCTTTTTGAACACGTTTGCAGAATATTTCAAAGACTTTGAATGACTCATGTTTATGAGCTAGGAAGTATACCCATGTGAATCTAGTATAGTCATCTACAGTGACAAATCCATATCTCTTCCCTCCAAGACTTTCAGTCTGAGTGGGTCCAAAGAGATCAATATGTAACAGTTCTAATGGTCTTGTCGTGAAAACAACATTTTTAGATTTGAAAGAAGCTTTGAGTTGTTTCCCATGCCGACAAGATTTCATGACGATTGGTTTTCCAAGATATTTTTGGCAAACCTTTTACGAGATCTTTCTTAGAAATTTTTGAAATATACTTGAAACTTAAATGTCCAAGCTTTTTATGCCAAATATCTCGTTCATCGTCTGCTGAAATCAAACATGTTACATTCTGATCACTTAGGTCAGAAAGGCAAACCTCATAAAGGTTGTTCTTTCTTTTCCCAACAAAAAGAATGGATTTATCTTTGTTCTTCACTATACACTCATCAGAGTTAAAAGCTACTTCATATCCACTATCACAAAATTGACTTATGCTAAGTAGATTGAAGTTAAGACCTTTAACGTATGATACGTTCTGGATAAGGGTATTGGGTGTCTTACCAACAGTCCCAATGCCAAGAATCTTACCTTTGTGAACCGTATGAGACAGACCCTTTACTTGGTCTGAGGTCTTGGAACATAGACAGTCTCCCGTCATGTGTCGTGAGCATCCATTGTCTGGTACCGGCTTGAAGTCTTGTCTCTTCCCATTGAGGATATCTCTGTTGAGACATGATCTCCAGCCATGAGGCATATGTTTGCTGTTTCTTCTTCTTCAGAGGATTCCTCTGAGCTTTCACTGTCAAGGTCTTCCCATGTCAGTAAGCTCTTCTTTCCTTTATCTCTTCTAGAGCTCCACCTCTTTTTCAATCTAGGACATTCGATCTCATGTGTCCGGCTTTGAACTTTTCTGACTCATAACACACAATCTCTCGTGTTATCTTCTTTGGTTGATGACTTTTCGGGGAGCTTCTTTTCCTTTTCTTGAAGAAGCGTTGGCCTCTTCCCTTCTTCATCATCATTCTTTTGAATCGTCTGGCCATGAGAGAGACTTCGTCTTCATACGAACCATCAGACGATTCTGATTCAGTTGAATCAGCCTTTAAGATCTTTGCTTTCTTTTTACAGTCCTTCTTGAGATTCTTCTTTAGGAATGTTTTTAAATGAGATCTCGCATTTATAGGTTCTTGGACCTTGATCTTATCTCTTTTACACAAGAGTACCTCATGTACTCGTAAGGCTCTATTAACTCATCAAGAGTTAATGTCTTCATGTCACGCCCAATCGAAATAGCAATGGACATAGCTTCCCATGGAGGAGGAAGAGCGTCAATATCTTCATGTTGTTTTGGGCCTTTGTGAAGGTGATGTCAAGAGCAGTGAGTCCATTCAATATTGTTTGGAATCTTCCAAACATCATATCAATGGATTCTTCTTTCTTCATAGAGAACATTTCATATTCTCTTTGAAGAGTAGCAGCTTTCCTCATTCTGACATCTTCTGTGCCTTCATATGAGATCTTTAGAGCATCCCATAGTTCTTTGGCAGTTTTGTAGGCACAAAATCTGTTGTACTCAGTTCTGGAAAGAGCACACATGAGAGCATATCTTGCTTTGTTGTTTAGCTCCATCATTGAGTATTCTTCATTTCCCCATTCTCCTCCAGGTTTGACAATAGGAATATCTCCTTTGGTAATGATATTCCCACGCATCTTGTGTGGATTTGATGTACATCTCCATGCGATCCGCCGGTAGGGATAATCATCTCCGAGAACGCCGGAGGTTTGTTCATGGAGGCTCCTCCAGGATAAGAATGATGGTCCTTGTGAGTCCATGCTGGATCTTTTCCTCTAGCAGCTGTTAAGCGCTCAACCCTTAGAGGCTGAACTTTGATACCAAACTGTAAAAGATAAAACACAAGAAGGGGGGTTGAATTGTGTTAAAAAAAAATTTATCCCTTTCGTCTGTAGGTTCAAAACTGGTCAGACGAAACAATGATTATCTTGAACTGTTGATTTTAATTGACAGACGTTTAAGTTTATTATCCCCAGTTAGTTGGTCAGACGAAACAATAAACACAAAGATTTTTATACTGGTTCGTCTATTCAAGACTACGTCCAGTTACCCAGCAACCACTGAGTTTTCACTACCAACCGTGAAAGGGTTACAAGTATTCTTTGATCCCAGCCACTTCTGGCTATACACAGATATTCTTTGCTCCCACCTTCTCGAGCTAAACCAACAAGATATTCTTTGAACCCACCTCCACAGGCTATTACAAGAGGTATTCTTTGGAACACAGCCTCCTCAGGCTAAAATGCCACACAAGTGGACTTTGAAAGATGTTTTGAAAAACAAAGTTTTCCTCTACGCAGAGAGGTGTTTACAATAAAGCACAATCACAAATTTTAGCGAATCCTTAAGAGATAGAAGAAGATAAGCGTATTCGCCAACTGATTCTTGAAGGTGTGAAGTCCTTTTATAGGCATCCTCTTCAAATAGCCATTAGACTCATTTGAATGCCGTTGAGAGTCGTTGAGAAATCTTCTAGAGAGCTTTTCCAAAACGGTTGTCAGTTGTACTTGATTGATTGATGAGTATCGCAGCGGATATAGCGGACTAGGTTGTGCGCGCAATACTTTTTATGACTTGTACAGAGATGTGACAAAAGGTGAAGACCTTTTTGATTTTTTGAGTGTAAGCACAAATCCCTATACTGATCTTGGATGATTCTCTTGAGTACTTCTTCAGATTTGAAAACTTGGCGCGAGACTCCAATCTTGACTTCAATTTTGGATAGACGAAATGTGTAATCAGTTGAAGTTGTTTCGTCTCATCCTTTCGTCTTAAGGCTTCACTCATGGACAGACGGAGACTTTAGCTTTGATGATCTTTCTTCCGTCTGTGCGGTCGTCTCGATGTCTTGGCTTTTACTGTGAGGCACGCAAGATCTTCATTTTGAAGGGTCCTCTTCCGTCTGAGCTGGTTTCGTCTTAACAGGTCTTGATAGCTTGATTGCTTGATTTCGTCTGTCTTGTAATAATCAAAATCTTGAGGAGTTAATCTTCCTTGATCTAACACTCTTTAAGTCTTCCTAAGCCTATATAAAGCCAAAAACGAAATTGTAAAGGAACTTTTGATGAATTTGATAATTGAATAAGCTTTGAGCTTTTCTTGAGAGAGGTTTTCTCTTGTCTTGCTTAGCAAGGTTTCTTGAATCTTATCAATGGATTCCATCCTCCATTGTGGCAGTTCCTCCTAGGCTTATTGGCTTGCCATGGCGCCACCCTCCTCCATTCCTCACCCCTTTCACCTTTTCCTTTCTCGGTTTTCCTCCACCATTGAAGCTTGACCGAAGCTTCCTTTGATTTTGGGTTGAAGTTGCTTATCTTGAAGAAGCTAGAGAGGGCAACACAAGGACTCTTTGGAGAATCTCTAAGGAGGCCTATATCAAGTGGTATCAGAGCTTGTGTCTTCTTCAATGAAGTATCTTCAACGGGTTAGTTATGGGTTTCATATGTTTCCATAGCTTTCTTTGAGTTTTCATTGTTCTATGTCTTCTTTCTATAGCCTAGTCTTTGTTTCTTTGAGTTGTTTCAATTTTGTTCGGTTAGTTCTTGTCTAAGCATGTTTTTCTTCATTGTTCTTCTTCAAACCGTGGGTTTCCATGGTTAGACATGCTTATCTTGAAGTCCTACTCATAGTTACTTTAGCTTCCATGACAAGATTCTTTGTTCTAGAGTAACTTCCTTTGTAAGCTTCTTTGTTTGATTTGTTTTCTTGTAGTTTTGTTTAGTCCTTTGTGTTTTCTCTTCCAAAACCATGAGTATGATGTATGTGCTGCACCATTGTTGAGTGGGTTTCATGTTTTACATGGGTTCCATGAAATAGAAGAGGCTTCTAGTGTAAGTTTCACATGAACAAGCATTTAATTAGCTTCTAGAGCACTCTTTAGGTCCAATTTGTGTAAACCTTTGATAATTTCGTTTTAGGTTTTAGAAATTGAACTTGGAGGTTGCTCTTCTTCATTATTGGTTTCGGTCCAGCCATACTTAGTGTGAGAAGAAAATACAAAATCAAAACAAAGAAAAGAAACAAGTGAGAGAAAATAAAAGATAAAAAAAAAAAAAAGAAGAAGTAGTGGTGAAAAGTGAAGTGTATGGGTCCAAAAAGAGTAGAAATTAATTAAGGACCATACAAAAGCAAAGTCAAAAGAACCAAAATAGCAAGAGAAAAATTTGAAAGGTGAAAAGAATTGGCAATTAGACACACCCTTGGACTTAGTTTTAAGCACACATCACCCAAGTTGAATTTCTAGTACCTTGTTTTTGGACTTGAGTGTGTAGTGATTTTTGGTGTAATTTTCATTTTGAGATTGTACTGCACTTGCTGGAATTTGAAGTTGCAATGTCTACATGAACTTTATTGTGTAATTGGATTGAATTTTAGGAAGGGTAGACCATTGTAGAACATAATTGCATTTCGGTCTCCAAATCGGATTCCTAGAAATCCGTCGCTAAATCGTGGGGAATTTCGGTGGCTAACTTGAATTTGTGTGTGGCTGTCCGCTTTGATTCTCATACTCTTTGTCTCGGTTTTGGACTTGTTTTCCCTGCAATTTCATGTCCTTTGCTGTCCATATATGTGTCATTGTCTCATCAAAGTTTACTCCAAATTTGATTAGCCTTTCTTTCATTTTGAGCCTTTTTTTTGCTTGTCTTTCTTGGACTCCTAGTTTTGTCTTTGAGTATTTGTCTCTTTGGACTTCTTAAGCCTAGCTAGGGTGCTGTTCGTCTTTCACATTGGCTTGGTAGGAACTTGATAATTGATTTAAGAATAATTTCTAAGTGAGAACCAAGAGATAGAGAGGAAAAAGGCAAGAGAGTTTCATTAGAGAAAAAGGCACTAAGTGCGAAACACGAGTTGATTGAGTGGATACACTTAGAGAGTGGTGAGATCCTTTATTTCCTATTATATTTCTTGTACACTAACCTTTTCTTGCAGCGATGGCTAGTTCTCCTAGTGTTGGCAATGATTTGTCACCCAAAACTCTCAAAATGATGGATGTGTTGATGAGTAGATTGAATACCACCCTTGATGAGAGAATAGGGCCGGTTGAAAGGAGATTGGAGAGTGAGAGGAGGCATAATGGAGAGAATAGTAGGAATAAAGGTGAAAGGAGAGAATACCCTAGAGAAAGTGATAGGAGGAGTAGAAGAGGGAGTGAAAGAAGTGATAGAGATTATTATGACTTTAAGAGGGAAATGAGAGAAGAAAAATAAAGAAGGTTGTTAGAAGAAAATGAAAGGAATTATGATGAGTATTGGAGAAGGGAAAAAGAGAGAATGATAAAGGAATTGAGAGCAAAAGAAATTAAAGAATGGGAGTTGATAGAAAAACAAATGAAGGAGAAAAATGATTCTTTACTTGCTTATACTAACCCTTCATTTGAATTTTTTGATTCTTATTTGGAGGACATTGTAGGTATGGTTCCAAAGGATGACTACCAAGAGGAAATTGACAATCTCTTGTGTGAAGATGTAGAAAGGAATGCACTTAAATCTCTTTGTAAAGATGCTTGTGGTCATCTTTATAAAGTTCCTTTTGATTTGACTCCTAATGAAGAGTTGTGCATAAAAGAGCATTGGAACAAACCTTGTGAAGAAACGAAAATACCCATAAATTTTGAACTTCCCTTTGAAAGAGTTTCTTTACCACTTACTATTCCTTTTACTTCTAATAAATATGATTTTGCATGTTATAACCTTGAGTATTATGGCATTAGACCTTGGACATTTCTTGAATATGGCAATTTGGAATTCTTAATTGTACCTAATGATTTTTATTTTAATCATGTTGAATGTCCTTCTAGGTTGATGGAAAAGTTTAAGAAGGAGGATACATTGCAAATTTCTACACCTAGAAGAATAATCTTAACTAAGAGTTCCAATCTTGACATGTCCACACTTGAGGAAGTGCTAGTATCTACAAAACTTGAAGTTGAAACTCCAAAGAGCTTTGGTTATGCTATGAAAGATCAACTAAGTTCTTCTTTTACTTCATTAGATTGTGATGTTGATATTAGCAAACAAATTATCTTGTTGTTATATGATTGGCAAATAAATAACTTAGGTAAATCTTGCAAATTTAAAGAGTGTTTGAATAGGAAGTCTCATTTACTTTTACAACTATGCAATCACTTTAAGAAACAAGTTTACCTATGATGGAGGACCATCCATAAGCATGAGGATTACAAGGGCAATGCAAAGAAGATGATGGAGGTCCATCCATCACAAGGAGAGTTACAAGGTCAATGCTCAAAAGGATGCAAGAAGAGGAGGAGCTAAAATTGATTCAAGGTCTGTTGCGGCTTCCAGTACAGACGATACCACAACCAGAAGAATACCAACAAGCCTTCTTGATTAATAAACCTTGTAATAGTCTTAGAATCATCTGAACTTGTAATTAGATTAGGAACATTTTGCGTGGTGAATAAATGCGCAGCCCGTAAGTAGGAGTGTTTGTGAGAAATTCGCGTACAGACGATACCTACAGACGATAGGGTTACAGACGATACCACGGACGCTAGCGTACAGACGATAGCATCGACATGCTTCCAGGATGATACACATTTGAATACTACAGACGATAGTATTGGAATGATCCGAGGAGAGTAATCAAACACAGAGACGATAGCCTTTAGAATGTGTCCAGGATAATAGTCGGCGATTGACATAGTCAAGTATCATAAGCGAGCCCCTGAGAAGATACCTAAGGCGCCCTTCGTCGATACTTCTTGATGAAGATTGTTCCGTCGTACCTTCACCGAGGAGCTGTTCCATCGATGCCCTTAGTCGATGCCTCGGTGAGTTCTTAAATCGAACCTTGAGAATGAAGCTTCCAAAGTCAAGACCGATGTTGTTCCGTCGTACCATTGCCTCGTCTATACCTGTAGATGCTTTCTTCGTCGAAGGATCTGCCCGTCGAAATTCAGTGTTGTGCTATGTTTTCGTCTCGAACCTTTAAACCCCAGACGATGCCTTAGGCCTCATGAGACGATACTTAAGGAACCACGGATGAAAACAACAGGAAGCGTGGCGTCTGGAAGTTAGTTACAGTGAAGTATAGCGCGCGAGATCTTTCCATTCCCACTAGTATAAATACTTATCACATTGAATTGTAAAGGATCTTTGATCAAATTTTATAGCGAAGCATATTGCTTAAGAGAGAAAGTTTTCTCTTATAGGTTTCTTGAGTAAACCTCTTACGAGTCTTATCATGGTGCATTCTCCATGTGGCGATTCTACCTCGAGCTTATTGCTTTAAGCATGGCGCTCCGCATCTTCTCTTCTAATTCCATTTTATACATTTCTTCTTCTTGATTAATTTCATTCCACAATTTATAGTTTCGAAATTACGAAATTCACGATTGACGAAGTGAAGATCGGCAATTTCGTAAGTCTTCTACGGGAGACTTACATCAATTGAAGCCCAAGTTGAAGAAGAGTTGACCAAATCAAAATCAACAAGTCAAAGTCAATGGTCAACTCTTGATAGTCAACATAATGGGCTTATGAAGCCTTGTAATTTTCTATGCATTTTGTAATTAGATTAGGAACAAGTAATTTAGGTCTTGCTGAGTGAATAAGTGCACGACCTAATGTTTGTAAGTAAGAACTCTTCTTTCCGTCTGTGTTCCGTCTGACGCTATTCCGCTGAGGATGTTCCGTCTGACGCTATTCCGAACTCTTCTTCCGCTTTGATGGATCAGTTTCATCGACGCCAGAGAGTGAGTTGTTCCGTCTCGTGTTGTTTCATCTGAGTCTTGATCGATGCTTCCATCGTAAACACACGACAGGCGAAACCTGAGACAGACGATACCCACAGACAGACGAAACCAGAGACAGACGATATCCGTCTGACGCTATTCCGTCTGAGGCTTGTTTCGTCTGACACTGAGGATGTTCCGTCTGAGGCTTGTTCCGTCTGACGCTGAGGATGTTTCGTCTGAGGCTTGTTCCGAATGTACTTGTTTCATCTGAGTCTTCAGTCTGATGCTTCCATCTGTAGACACGACAGACGAAACTTGAGACAGACGATACCCACAGACGAATGAAACCTGAGACAGACGATACCATAGACGAATGATAAAAATTACTACTTACATTTTTTTAGCTTTGGTTGTTTTACTACTAGTATAAATACTGAACACTCTGAATTGTAAAGGATCTTTTGGATGAAATGAAATAGAATTTTCTAAGACTTGTGTCTTGAGAAAGAGAGAGTTCTCTCTTGGGGTTTCTTATAGAACCTTGAATCTTATCATGGATCCATGATCCAAGTGACGATTCTTCTACTTAGCTTATTGGTTCGTTGAATCATGGCGCTATCCATCTTCTAATCTACTTCCATTTTTTTTATTTCTTCTTCTTCGGTCACAGACCGAAACTATCAACCATTTTTTTAATCTAAGTTCCGTAAGCTTCTCTTGATTTTGGGTGAAGTTCACTTGGTGAAACGACGATCCGATGCACAAAAGGTGCTAGATCTGTGGAGCGTTACATTAGCTACATGGATTTGTATCAACCTATATGTTGCATCATATAATAACCAATTTGAGGAACCTTGTTTGGTCTTTGATCCCGGTGGATTGTGTTAGTTGGTAAAGACCAATGTTACTTGGAGCTTCCCAAGGATCATGGAGATAGTAATTCTTTTAATATTAATGATATTTCTTTGTTTGATGTAGGTACAAATAAATATAATAACTTGAGGACAAGTTCAAGCAAAGAAGGAGGGTTTGATGTAGGAACATCCATTACTAGAAGAGTTACTAGAAGCTCCAAGACAAAGCACACACTCAATCAAGCTACCTTAGTTAGAATTTCATTTTTTTTGTAATGTACTTGTGAATGATTTTGATGGCCTTGTAAGTTTTCGGCCAAGAGTGTATTTTCTTTTAGGTGTTTGCTTAACATTGTGCTTAAAAGGCTAGTAAGCTTAAAGAGTGAAGCTTAACAGGGTGAATGAATTTAAGTTCAAGTTCATATTAAATTCACATTTGAAATTTAAATTTAATTTGATTTAAGTTTGAATTTCAAATTGTGAATCCAAGTGGATTTGGTTCAAATAGATTTTCACTTGGATTAGGATCCATGCCTAATCTAAGAGCAAATCTTAACCCTTGATTAGATGCACTCATCCAATGGATGATAATCAAGTGGAAAGTGACATGTAACCTTTGAAAGTGACATGAAACACTCTTGAAAGTGACATGTACTTGAACCTTTGAACTTGTGGCTCTTATTCATTGACTTGTAGAGTACTCTAAAGTTGTTTAGCTTCCTCTTCAAGTCTTCCTAAGCCTATATAAAGCCAAAAACGAAATTGTAAAGGAACTTTTGATGAATTTGATAATTGAATAAGCTTTGAGCTTTTCTTGAGAGAGGTTTTCTCTTGTCTTGCTTAGCAAGGTTTCTTGAATCTTATCAATGGATTCCATCCTCCATTGTGGCGGTTCCTCCTAGGCTTATTGGCTTGCCATGGCGCCACCCTCCTCCATTCCTCACCCCTTTCACCTTTTCCTTTCTCGGTTTTCCTCCACCATTGAAGCTTGACCGAAGCTTCCTTTGATTTTGGGTTGAAGTTGCTTATCTTGAAGAAGCTAGAGAGGGCAACACAAGGACTCTTTGGAGAATCTCTAAGGAGGCCTATATCACAAGTTCCAGCCAAGAAGGAGGGTTTGATGTAGGAACATCAAGGAGAATCACTAGAAGCATGCAAAGGAGGCTAGAGGAGGAAGCAAAGGAGCTTCAAGAACAAGAACAAGAGGATAGTATAGGACTTAAGGATTGTAACCTACTTGTAAACTTGTGTGAACAAGATAATAGTACTATATAGCATTTGTAGGTGTAGGGATTAGGGGTCCAAAGCCATCGGTTTCCTTTAGGCTAATAGGCAAAGCAAATCCAAAGATTTCACACAAGTCTTCTAGCTAAAAACTATGTTTTCAAAACCTTATGTGAAATCTTAGAAACTAGGCTTAAGGAAGGAATTCCTAAATCAAGTCAAGGATCCACACCTTTCACTTGATTAAGGTAATCTCCTCCCTTAAACCAAGTTGGCACGGATTAATGACATGGGAGATCACATGGCACGGCTCAAGGGACAACACCATGTGCGCCCATGTTCCAACCATGTGAACTCCATATGAGCACTTGCACCCTATTGGTCCAAAGCCAACTAACTCTAACTACCTAGGATTTTCGGTTAGCCTAGCCTAACCTTGATTAACCTAGCTAATTAGAGTTAAGCCTAGGACCCAACTACGGTTAGTATAGCTTGGAGGCCAAGCAAGGCTATTCTATATAAGCCATGGCCGAATCATGTGTAGGAACTTTTTGATGAAAATTGAATGAAATAGCTTTAAGCTTTGTAGAGAGAATCTCTCTTGTTTCCTTAGGGAATTTCCTTGAATCTTATCAATGGCCTCTTTCAACCATTGTGGCGGAATTGTGGCGATTCCTCCTAGGCTTATAGGAGTCTCCTCCTTGGCGCCACCACCACTCCTCATCTTAACCATTTTTACCTTGTTTTCTAAACACCAAAGCCTTAAGTACTTCCATGGCCGAGGCATCTTTGGCTTGGCTTCCATGGTGATGCTCACGGTGAAGGCTAGATTGGGGCATTCCGAAGTGGCTTTGGATCTTCCTCCAAGAGCACCTTCATCAGATACACAGCGGAAATACCAAAAGGAATAATCAGAAACACGTTAGTAATCAATATGCGTCGTAATCAATATCAGTATCTAACTGTTTTAGTTTTAGTTGATTACCGAGTCAATTACCGAGTTAATTACCGAACAAATTGCAGAAATTAAATCATGATAACAGCAATGTAAGGTAAACGATAAAGAGTATAAGGAAGAAGAAGAGTGCACAGTGATAAGAAGGGAATACTAGAGAGCATTAAAGCGAGTATGAAGGGACTCTAGCAGCTCCTTGAGATCCAAGAAGCGGGCATTGTTTGCAGCCTCCATCTCGTCCAATCTTTTGGCAGTGGTAGCTTCCAGCTCATCCATCCGATCAATGACAATTGATTCAAAACGGGATTTAGGGATGTACTCCCCAGCCGCCGAATCATCATCATCAGAAGGTGGATCGGTTGCAGCTTCTGTTTGTTGTTGTTGTGGTGCTTTTTCCCTTGGCACCCATCCAACATCAGTCTTTGTCAATCGCATCATTTTCAACGCTTTGTCTCCAATGATGTGAATGTCCTTCACCAAATCTCTGTTCTCATTTGAGGTGTCAACCTGAAAATGCTCAAGCAAACGTGAAATAAACAGAGAGCAGGTGTAACGCCCCGCTATTTTTCATTACTAAAATTTTATCTATTTATTATTATTATTAATTGAAAATGTTTCCCTTGCTTTATATTTCTTTGAATAAAATCTTAAAATAGTTTCCTTGCTAAAAAAAAAAAAACGTCACCAAAAAAAAACATCACAAAGATCACATCATAACCATACATCAAAAGTTGTTTACAAAACGTCACATAGATACGTAATATTGTGACAATTATAATATATACATTATTCTATTACATCCTCATGTTAGCTAACATTCCTTGACATCTCCACACGTGGTTACTGAATCTACCTGTCAATCTGCTCCTCCGAATAAAATTCAGGATCATCACAGTGTCAAACCACAGAGACACAAACATGCAAGGGTAAGTTCCAATATTTTAATAAAAATACATATCATATAAAAATATCAATACAACACATATCATATAAAAATATCAATATGATACATATCATAATCAAATAAATAAATAATAAATTGTGACTTAAATGAAATTTCTATATGATGCATGCTCCAACCTCAACTCCAAAAATATGTAATGTGGTACCATCTCAGATAATACGACATCATCATCGTAAAACTTACCGACCAGTTGGGATTCCACAGTGGTGCATAGAATCTCATAAATAAACATGTGATCATCATGAATTAAATGAATTCTCACTGTTGGAAATCCCCCAAGTCTGGCATCCCATCAAGACGCACGGATTAAGTTATTATCTGCACCTCAAACCGAGGCCACCTCTTTTGAGGCATGTATGCATGAATGAAAATTTTACCTCCCTTTCTAGAATATCATTTTTAATCATTCATATTTTGATATACCATCAAATACCAAGAATACCAATAAACATCATGAAACCAGGAAATCAAGAAACACCAAGAAAACACCCATCAAAAGTAACATTATACGTGAACGATCGATCGTATACGTGAATAGTAACGTATAAGTGAATAGTAATGTATACGTGAATAGTAACGTATAAGTGAACAAGATACCGTATACGTGAATAGTAACGTATAAGTGACCGTAGTCCGTGAATAGTACACCGAGGTAAGTTCCCGGGAAAGAGAGGTGGGTCACTAATGGACACACTTAAGTACCAAGTCTTTCCTTAGCGAACTTTCCTAGACATGCACTTCCACACTACCACCCTTTTCCTAACAACAAGAATAATTCGTTCGATGTGGAAGATCGGACAAAACCGCAACCACAGACCATACTAAGAATTTTCTTAGCACCTTAGTATCAGATAAAATAAAGATAATCACAACAAAGAATAGTAAGATAAGGATAGCTCCCCTTACTTGTTTCTCTCAGCTTTCTATACTCTTCCTCTACTTACTTGTTCCTCTTTTAGAGATATTTCTTCCTAAGAGAGAGTTTGAGAGAATATAGAAATGTTCTTTTGTTTGTTTCCTTATCTGAAACTCCTAGGCCCTATTTATAGAATTCCCAAGGTACTATTTGCTACAGAATATTCTACAGAATATAAAATATTCCACAGAATATTCTACAGAATATTCCACAGAATATTCCACAGAATATTCCACAGAATATTCCACTACAGTAATTTTACTATTTACCTCAGTGATTTCATTATTTACTACAGTAATTTTACTATTTACCACAGTAATTTTATTATTTATCACAGTAATTTACTATTTGCACAGTAATTTACTATTGGCACAGTAATTAACTATTTGCACAGTAATTTACTATTTGCACAGTAATTAACTATTTTTAGTAAATGTTTTAACTACGTATGAAAATAAATTTTTGAGGATGTTACAATTCTCCTCCCCTAAAAAGAAATTTCGTCCTCGAAATTTACCTCATTGAAATAATGTAGGATAGCTTTTCTGCATCTCACTTTCCAATTCCCATGTCGCATCATCCGTTTTCCAGATAACCTTTACTAAAGAAATATCTTTTCCTCTTAAGGTTTTGATTCTTCTATCCTCAATTCTCATTGGTAATGCTTCATAGGTTAGATTATCCTTTATTTGTATATCATCTAACTCAATTACATGTGATGAATCAGGAATGTATTTACGAAGTTGTGAAACATGAAAGACATTATGAAGATTATAAAGAATTGGAGGTAAAGCAATTTGGTAAGCCACGGGGCCTACTCTTTTTATTATTTGGAAGGGACCAATGAAACGAGGTGAAAGTTTTCGGGATTTTAAAACTCTTCCAATACCAGTCCATGGATTTACCCTTAAGAATACGTGATCACCAACATCAAATTCCAAATCTTTTCTTCCTTTGTCATGATAACTTTTCTGCCTACTTTGTGCCATTTTCATTTTTTCCTGAATTAACTTAATCTTTTCTGAGGTTTGTTGTACAATATCGGGTCCTAAAATTAAACTTTCTCCGATTCGGTCCAACACAAAGGAGTTCTACATTTTCTTCCATATAAAGCTTCAAACGGTGCCATACCAATGGAAGAATGAAAACTATTATTGTAGGTAAATTCTATCAAAGGCAAAAAGTCTACCCAACAACCCTTATGTTCTAGAACACAAGCTCTCAATAAATCTTCTAAAGATTGGATTGTTCTTTCGTTTGTCCATCGGTTTGGGGATGATAGGAGAACTTAATTTTAATTTGGTGCCTAAAGCTTTATGTAGACTCTCCCAAAATTTTGAAGTAAATCTAGGGTCTCTATCGATACAATACTAGATGGTACACCATGTAATCTTACAATCTCACCTATGTACAAATTAGTTAATTTCTCTAAAGAATACCTAATATTAATAGGAATAAAATGTGCGAGACTTAGTTAAACGATCTACTATAACCCAAATTGAATCAAATCCCCTAGGGCTTCTTGGCAAAGCTACCACAAAATCCATAGATATGCTATCCCATTTCCATTGTGGTATTTCTAAAGGTTGCAATAAACCTGAGGGTTTCGATGTTCAATTTTAGCCTTTTGACAAATTAAACAAGAATACACATATTCACAAATTTCTTTCTTCATTCGAGGCCACGAACATGGTTTTCAAATCTTTGTACATTTTAGTGGCACCAGGATGAATACTTAATTTGCTTTTTATGTGCTTCCTCCAAAATTGTTTTTCTAACTTCTGTTATATTAGGAATACAAATTCTATCTTGAAACCTCAAAATACCATCCATTCCAATCTTAAACTTACTACTTTTTCCTTGATTCAAAATTTCCATTTGAGTTTTGAGAAAAGGATCAAATTCTTGCTTAAATCTAATTTCTTCCAAAAATGTGTTAGAAATTTGTAAAGCTCCTAATCTAATACTCGTATTAGTAGTTTCACACACTAAACTAAGATCTCGAAATTGTTCTAATAAATCCATTTCTCTAATCATCGGTGAAGACATAATCAAAGACTTCCTACTTAAAGCATCTGCTACCACATTAGCCTTTAGGGATGGTAATTAAGTTCAAAATCATAGTCCTTTAAAAATTCCATCCATCTTCTTTGTCTCATGTTTAATTCTTTTTGACTAAATAAATATTTAAGGCTTTTGTGATCGCTAAATACTTCAAACCTAGTTCCATACAAATAGTGTCTCCATATCTTAAGTGTGAATACTACGTAGCTAATTCTAGATCATGGGTTGGATAATTTTTCTCATGAATCTTAAGTTGTCTAGAAGCGTATGCTACAACTTTTGAATCTTGCATCAATACTCCCCTAAACCCATTTTGGATGCATCACAATACACTACAAAAGGTTCTTTGGGATCAGGTAGAGTTAATCTTTGGAGCAAAGTGGTCAATCTTTCCTTTAGAGTTTGAAAACTATCCTCACATTGAGTTGTCCAAATAAATGCCTGATTCTTTTTAGTCAAGGTAGTCAAAGGCAAAGCTATTTTAGAAAAATCTTTAATAAATCTCCTATAATATCTTGCTAATCCTAGAAAACTCCTAATCTCTGTTACACTTTTAGGTCTCTCCCATTCCAAAACAGATTGTACCTTACATGGATCTACAGATATTCCTCCCTGACATATCACATGTCCTAAAAATTTCATTTTCTCCATCCAAAATTCACACTTAGATAATTTAGCAAAAAGTTTTTGTCCTTTAAAATCTGTAATACTATATTTAAGTGTTTGGCATGATCCTCCCTAGTTTTACTATACACTAATATGTCATCAATGAATACAATTACAAAATGGTCAAGATAAGGGTGAAAAATTCGGTTCATGTAATCCATAAATACCGCTGGAGCATTAGTCACTCCAAAAGGCATAACTAAATACTCATAGTGCCCATAACGCAGATTAAAGCGATTTTGGAATATCCTCGGATTTTACCCTAATCGATGATATCCGATCTTAAATCAATCTTACTAAAAATACAGGCTCCTTTTAATTGATCCATAAGATCATCAATCCTAGGCAGTGGATATTTATTCTTAATGGTTACTCTATTCAATTGTCTATAATCTATGCACATTCTCATGGTTCCATCCTTTTTCTTAACTAACAAAACTGGAGCTCCCCAGGGTGATACACTAGGTCTTACAAACTGTTTACTTAACAATTCTTCAATTTGTTTCTTGACTTGTTAATTCTACGGGAGACATTCTATATGGTGCTATGGAAATTGGTCTGTTCTGGAACTAAATCAATGGAAAACTCTATTTCTCTTTCGGGGAGGTAATTGATCCACTTCTTGAAATATCTCTGTAAAATCTTTTACTATTGGCACACTACTCACCTCATTTTCAGATTTAGTTTCATTAGCGGTGATCATGTATACTTGGGTATTGTTTTCCTTTAAAGATTTTAAGACTTTATTTATGGAAACAATTTCAATATCCCTACTCACCTCCGGGTCTCGAAAAATAATTGTTTTGTCAAAGCAATTCAACAAAACATGATTAGTGGACAACCAATCCATACCTAAAACAACTTCAATTTGTTGAAGAGGTAAACAAATCAAATTGACACGAAAGTTTTATCACCAATTTTTATTTTACAGTCTAGACAGATATCGAGGTTAAACCGAAGTCCCGGTTGGAGTATTTACTTCTAATTTAAAGTTTAATGAAGACACGAGGAGTTTCAATTTTTGTACACAAGAATATGACACAAAAAAATGAGTAGCACAGAGTCAAATAACACAGTTAAAGGAGTTTCATTTATGAAGCATTTACCTCGAATCAAAGGTTCTGAAGTCTCAGTTCCATTAAGAGAAAAAACTCTTCCTTGAGCCTTCGGTTTTTCAGACGGATTTTCTGACATGCTTCTCTTTCCTGGACAATCTTTTGCTAGATGTCCCTTTATGTTACATTTGTAGCACCAGATGCATGATGAAGCATAGTGTCCAAATTCTCCACACTTAAAACACTTGACATTAACGGGATTAGATTCACGATTTCTCATAGGAGTTTTAGAAAAATTTCAGCGAACGTTCCTTAAATCCTTGAGAAGTTTGGTATGGTTTCCCTTTATTTTCGAACCCAAATCTTTTATTTTTAATGGGTCCTCCAACATTTTTATTTTTATAATATATAGCCCTAGCACGAGAATCCTCATCATATATTCTACACATATTTACAAGCATTGGAAATTGGTGAATACCTTGATAATTTATAGCTTTGTTTTATTTCGGGACGTTGTGCCATTTAAAAATTTAACACATTTTGACCTTTCACCTTCTTTTCCATGGTAGTGTGTAGAATATCGACTAGATCTTCAAACTTAACCGCATACTCAGCTACTGTTAAGTTCCCTTGTTTTAATTCTAAAAAATCCATTTCTTTTTTATTCCTTATATCTTCAGGAAAATATTTTTCTAAAAACAATTCCTTAAATCCTCCCCATTTTATTGTTTCTCCTTCCTTCGCTTCATACTTGGTAAGTATTTTCCCACCGATTTCGCCTCATCCACCAACATATGAGTTGCGAAAATTACCTTTTTATCCTCGAACATCCCATTACCCGAAAGATTTTCTCAATTTCCTTACCCATCGTTGAGCACCTTTGAGTCATATCCACCTTCAAAAGTAGGCGGATTATTCCTGAAAAACGCTCCCGGCCACGATATTCGTTATGTTCGTTGTTGTTCCTACTTTGACTTCCAATTGCTTGAGCAAGTTTTTCGAGTGCCTCAAAGCAATTGCCTTATCATTTTCCTCCAGCCATCTATTTACAGAAAATAAAATCTCAAAGCACATCAACTAACAATCAAACAAGAATATAGAACACATAAACAAACAATCATTCACACAACCTTATTGCTTCTAAGTTCACTACTTAATCACAACAAAAACATGGTTAGCTCAAAATTCACAAGTCCAAGAAAACATACTGCTTTGATACCAACTGTAACGCCCCGCTATTTTTCATTACTAAAATTTTATCTATTTATTATTATTATTAATTGAAAATGTTTCCCTTGTTTTATATTTCTTTGAATAAAATCTTAAAATAGTTTCCTTGCTAAAAAAAAACGTCACAAAAAAAAAACATCACATAGATCACATCATAACCATACATCAAAAGTTGTTTACAAAACGTCACATAGATACGTAATATTGTGACAATTATAATATATACATTATTCTATTACATCCTCGTGTTAGCTAACATTCCTTGACATCTCCACACGTGGTTCTTGAATCTACATTGTCAATCGCTCCTCCGAATAAAATTCAGGATCATCACAGGTGTCAAACCACAGACACAAACATGCAAGGGTAAGTTCCAATATTTTAATAAAAATACATATCATATAAAAATATCAATACAACACATATCATATAAAAATATCAATATGATACATATCATAATCAAATAAATAAATAATAAATTGTGACTTAAATGAAATTTCTATATGATGCATGCTCCAACCTCAACTCCAAAAATATGTAATGTGGTACCATCTCAGATAATACGACATCATCATCGTAAAACTTACCGACCAGTTGGGATTCCACAGTGGTGCACAGAATCTCATAAATAAACATGTGATCATCATGAATTAAATGAATTCTCACTGTTGGAAATCCCCCAAGTCTGGCATCCCACCAAGACGCACGGATTAAGTTATTATCTCGCACTCAAACCGATGCCACCTCTTTTGAGGCATGTATGCATGAATGAAAATTTTACCTCCCTTTCTAGAATATCATTTTTAATCATTCATATTTTGATATACCATCAAATACCAAGAATACCAATAAACATCATGAAACCAGGAAATCAAGAAACACCAAGAAAACACCCATCAATAGTAACGTATACGTGAACAGTACCGTATACGTGAATAGTAACGTATAAGTGAATAGTAACGTATACGTGAATAGTAACGTATAAGTGAACAGTACCGTATACGTGAATAGTAACGTATAAGTGACCGTAGTCCGTGAATAGTACACCAGGTAAGTTCCCAGGAAAGAGAGGTGGGTCACTAATGGACACACTTAAGTACCAAGTCTTTCCTTAGCCAGAACTTTCCTAGACATGCACTTCCACACTACCACCCTTTTCCTAACAACAAGAATAATTCTGTTCTGATGTGGAAGATCGGACAAAACCGCAACCACAGACCATACTAAGAATTTTCTTAGCACCTTAGTATCAGATAAAATAAAGATAATCACAACAAAGAATAGTAAGATAAGGATAGCTCCCCTTACTTGTTTCTCTCAGCTTCCTATACTCTTCCTCTACTTACTTGTTCCTCTTTTAGAGATATTTCTTCCTAAGAGAGAGTTTGAGAGAATATAGAAATGTTCTTTTGTTTGTTTCCTTATCTGAAACTCCTAGGCCCTATTTATAGAATTCCCAAGGTACTATTTGCTACAGAATATTCTACAGAATATAGAATATTCCACAGAATATTCTACAGAATATAGAATATTCCACAGAATATTCCACAGAATATTCCACTACAGTAATTTTACTATTTACCTCAGTGATTTTATTATTTACTACAGTAATTTTACTATTTACCACAGTAATTTTATTATTTATCACAGTAATTTACTATTTGCACAGTAATTTACTATTTGCACAGTAATTAACTATTTGCACAGTAATTTACTATTTGCACAGTAATTAACTATTTTTAGTAAATGTTTTAACTACGTATGAAAATAAATTTTTGAGGATGTTACAGCAGGGGCATTTGTTATCAAATAGCCTTCTCGTCTTGAGCATGTTATCCATCACAACATGTGCCCAGTCGACTTGAATACCATTTTTCAACGCTGCCATCATTACCATATCCTCCTCATTGATCTGAGCGTGATTGGCTCCTCTTGCATCCAGAATCCAGCAAATTGTGTAGTGGAGAAGACGATCGTTGGCGTTTAGCCCGTCGGTGTTGTAAGTTATCTTCTTCCTACGCTCCTTCCTTACAGCCTTTTCAGCTTCCCACGTTTCGGGATTTTTGAGTAGGCTCATGAAGAAAGAGTCCTTGTGAAGCTCGATTCCTTGTGCTTGCAAGTGCTCAATCGTAGGACGAATACCTTCATCTTTAAATCCAGCAAAACAGAAAAATATATCACGAGTCAAAATCATAGGTTTGCCCTTTACCTCGGAGATTACTGTTCCGGTGGCTTGGTGTGGTCGGAGGTTGGAGTAGAAAACTCTCACCAGATCAGGGTATATGAAGCCCTTCAGACCAACAAACTTCTCAAGATTCTGATCTCGAAGCAGTGAGTGAAATGTGAACCCTTGAGTATCCAACCAACGAAAATCCAAGATCTTTGCAGGAACGAGTTCCTTGTTTGCAAAATCTCCATAGAAACGTGATTCTTGTGCAGTAGAGGTGAACCACGAGTTGATTGGGAGTGCCACGGCCTCTCCCGGAGATGTGGGTTCCTTCCTCTTGGAGGAGGAATCTCCCTTCTTTGATCGGGGTGAAACTCTTGGCTTAGGCTTGTAACCTACGTGCTTGATTCGCTTGCCTCGTCCTTGTTCTTCCATTGATGGTGGTGGTGGAGAAGATGTAGAAGATGAAAGGGGGTTTTAGAGTTAGAGAGAGAAAGAGATTTTTAGGGTTTGTGAGATGTGTGGAATGAAGCCCAAAACCTGAAAATCACTTATAAAAACTCCACAATTGAGGTTAGATTCAATGAACAAAGTATTGGACTCTAAGAAATTGTAATCGATTAGGCCCAAATCCATGAAAAACACTTGAAAAACCCTTTCAGCAACGAAGGTAATCGATTACCCATACGTGGTAATCGATTACTCCCGTGAGTAACCAATTTGCTTTGAAAACAGAGGTCGTGGTAATCGATTAACCAGGCAGGGTAATCGATTACTCCAGAGGCCCAAAAAACTGGAAAATCAATTTTTGAAATCGTGGTAATCGATTACCAAATGGGGTAATCGATTACTCCAGTGAGTAATTCACAAAAGAAGTTTGAAATCAAGCTAGGTAATCGGTTGAAATGCAATGGTAATCGATTATCTATATCAGAAAGATTGAAAATACTTGATTTCACATGTTTTGAAAGAGAATTGGTCATGACTATGTAATGTAATGAACTCATACCTTGTTGGAGCACCATGAATGATCTAACTTACCATACTTAGAGAATTCATGAGAGATGTTCCTCACTTAGTATACCAAGATTGGTTCTAAGTTTGAAGAATCTCTCCTTAGGTAAGGGCTTTGTGAAGATATCCGCGAGTTGGTTCTCCGTTTCAATGAACTCTACTTCATAGTCACCTTTCTCAACATGATCCCTTATGAAATGATGACGCACCTCAATATGCTTTGTTCTTGAGTGCAAAATCGGGTTCTTCGTGATACTGATTGCACTTGTATTGTCACACTTGATAGGAATGTGATCAAGCTTTAGTCCAAAGTCCTCAAGTTGTTGCTTCAACCAGATAGTTTACGCACAACAGCTACCCGCAGCAACATACTCTGCTTCTGCTGTTGATAGAGCAACACATGCTTGTTTCTTGCTCTACCATGAGACTAAGCTTTCTCCAAACAAGTGACATACACCACTCGTGCTCTTTCTATCTATTTTGCAACCTGCAAAATCTGAATCACTAAAACCGACTAGAGTAGGGGACATACCTTTGGGATACCACAAACCACAGTTCATTATTCCTTTGAGGTACTTTTGGATTTTCTTCACAGCAGTCATGTGTGATTGTTTTGGTGCAGATTGAAATCGCGCACAAACACAAACACTGAACATTATATCCGGTCTGCTCGCTGTGAGATACAAGAGTGATCCAATGATCCCTCTGTACTTTGTTTGGTCTACTCCTAGTCCTATAGCATCATTATCTAAAGAGAGATTAGTTGACATAGGGATATTAGAGATCTTATAACTCTCCATGTCGAATTTCTTCAGCAACTCTTTAGTGTACTTCGCTTGATGTATAAAGATTCCTTCTTTTAGTTGCTTGACTTGCAATCCTAGGAAGAAATTTGAGTTCTCCCATCATAGACATGTCAAACTCACCCTGCATGCTAGCCACAAATTCTTCACATAGAGATTGATTAGTTGATCCAAAAATGATATCATCAACATATACTTGGACCAATAAAATACTGTTAGACTTCCTCCTAATGAAAAGAGTTTTGTCAACATTACCTCTGTTGAATCCTTTTGACAAAAGAAATTTACTTAACCTTTCATACCATTGTCTGGGGGCTTGCTTCAGACCATAGAGGGCCTTCTTTAGCTTGTACACATGCTCAGGGTAACTGAAGTTAGTGAAACCAGGAGGTTGTGAAACAAAGACTTCCTCGTTGATGTAGCAATTTAAAAACGCACTTTTAACATCCATCTGAAACAGCTTAAAATCATGAATGCAGGCAAAAGCAAGTAATACTCTTACAGCTTCTAATCTAGCAATTGGGGCATATGTTTCATCAAAGTCTATTCCTTCTTGTTGATTATAACCCTTAGCTACTAGTCTTGCCTTATTCCTAACCACAATTCCATTCTCATCTAGCTTATTCTTAAACACCCATTTTGTTCCAATTAGATTCATATCTCTATTAAAAGGTACTAACTCCCAAACGTCATTCCTTTTAAATAGATTTAACTCCTCATGCATAGCATTCATCCAAAATTCATCATTTATAGCATCATCAACACAAGAGGGTTCAAATTGAGATACAAACGCATAATCATCACAGAACATATTATGGGAGGATCTAATGGATACTCCCTTATGGATGTCACCAATGATGTTGTCAAGAGATAAATCCCTTGGTTTCCTCCATTCTCTTGGCAGATCATGAGAAATGGTTGGTGGATCTTGCTGTACTTGTGGTTTGTTGTTGCTGTCTTCACCTGTATTCTCATCATCATCAACAAAAACACTTCCCTTTTGGGGATTCTTAGATTCATCAAACTTTACATGCATAGATTCCTCAATGCACATTCTCCTTTTATTGAAAACTCTGTATGCTTTACTTGTTGATGAATACCCAATAAACACACCCTCATCCGCCTTGGCGTCAAACTTACCAAGAGCCTCTTTGCCATTATTCAGTACAAAACACTTGCACCTGAATACCCTAAAATGAGAGATATTGGGCTTCTTGTCCTTATAGAGTTCATAGGGGGTTTTCTTTAAAAAAGGACGAATCACAATTCTGTTTAGAATATAGCAAGCAGTGGAAACTGCATCAGCCCAAAAGTGTTTAGGCAGAGCACTCTCACTTAACATAGCTCTAGCTAGTTCTATTAAAGATCTGTTTTTCCTCTCAACAACCCCGTTTTGTTGCGGAGTTCTTGGAGCGGAAAAGTTGTGATCGATTCCATATTTTTCACAAAATTTTTCAAAAGGTTCATTTTCAAATTCACCTCCATGATCACTCCTAAGAGACTTGATTTTCAAATCTTTTTCATTTTGTATCCTTTTGGCAAGAATTTTAAAAACTTTGAAGGTGTTGTCTTTACTTGGTATAAATGCAACCCAAGCAAAACGAGAGTAGTCATCTACCAAAACCAGTCCATATAGGTTTCCACCCAAACTAGCAGTTCTAGAGGGACCAAAGAGATCCATGTGCAGTAGCTCAAGTGGTCTAGAAGTTGAAACAACATTTTTGGTTTTAAAGGAGCTTTAGATCGCTTGCCCTTCCGGCATGCATCACATAGGCCTTCTCTATTGAACCTCAAGTCAGGTAACCCTTGCACTAGGTTCTTAGATGAAAGCTTATTCAGCTGATGAACATCAATATGAGCTATATGTCTATGCCAAAGCCATGATAAATCATCGTTTGACGTAAGACATGCATGATATGATGATGAAAGATCAAGTTCAAGGATGTAGATGTTACCATGTCTCTTACCGACCATTAATACCTAACTCGAGTCACTGCTACTGATCTTGCAGCATCCATTATCAAATGATACTTGATAACCTTTGTCGCATAGTTGGCTAATACTCAGAAGATTGAATTTCAAACCTTCCACAAACAGTACATCTTCAATCACAGTGTTGGATTTGTCTCCAACAGCACCTATACCCAGTATTTTTCCTTTGTTGTTATCTCCATACACTACTGAACCAGATTCTTTTGATTTGAAGGAGATAAAATTGCTCTTGTCACCAGTCATATGTCTTGAGCAGCCGCTATCCAAATACCAAGTTGAGTGTTTGGCTCTCAAGCATACCTACACAGAAAAAGATATCACTTTGTTTTTGGTACCCAAGACTTGTTGGGTCCATTAGTGTTAGAGTTGTGACTATCTTTCCTAATCCATTTAAACATCCCACTAGTTATTCCTTCCTTCCTAATCATGCAATTATAAGAGTTATGTCCAGATTTCATACAATAACTACATGGGAAAGTTCTGTTTTTGCTGGTTTGTTTAAATGCAAAGAACTTCATGTTATTCTTTTTCAAAGAGGCATCAAAAGACTTACACTTTGAACAGGGTAGTTTCAAGGCATCATTTTCCTTTTTCAAACTTTGAGCATCACTTTTCAAAACAGAAATATCATTTTTCAAATCAGTAATTTTGTTTTTCAAAACCTTGTTCAACTTGTCTAGTTTTTCGGCTTCCTTGTAAAGTTCACAAAAAGCAGTTTGTAGCTCATCATAGTCAAAAGTAGATGAATCGGAATCACTTACCTCATCATCGGATGTTGGATTAGCCATGAGACACAAATTTGCTTCTTCATTATCACTCCCACTAGAGGTTGAGGAATCATTCTCTTCCCAAGCTATGTATGCCTTTTTTTAAACTGTCCTTCTTGGGCCGTTCCTCATGTTCTACTCTTCTAGGCTCACTGCTGTTTCTTTTCTTCATGTTGGGGCACTCCAATTTGTAGTGACCCACCTTTCCACACTCATAACAAGTGACCTTTGAAGATGAACTCTCATACCTCTTGAAGCCTTTTCTGGAATTGTTGAATCTCCTTTTATCGTTGTTCCTCTTCATGAACTTTTTGAATTTCCTTACCATGAGATTCATATTTTTCGTTCGATTCACTACCTGAGCTTGACGCGTCGCTCTCACTAGCTGTGTCTTCCATCTTGAGTGCTAGACCTTTGGCTTTTTTATCTTTTTGTTCCTCATCAGCAATACGGGACATATCCATTTCATACTCCCTCAACTTACCAAATAACTCTGCACTTGTCATCAAGGCTAGGTTCTTTGATTCAGTGATTGATGTGACAGTTGGTTGCCATTTTCTGCTCAATGATTTTAGAACCCTCACATTGACTTCTTCCTCAACGAAGATCTTACCAAGTCCTTTGAGATGGTTCACGATGTGTGTGAAACGTTTCTGCATATCCATCACGGACTCACCTTGTGCCATCCTGAAAGTTTCGTACTCTTGGATCAAGGTATTCTTCCTTGCCCTTCGTACTTCAGCGATTCCTTCGTGTGTGACCCTTATTAGATCCCAAGCTTCTTTGGCTGTGTTACAAGCTGAAATTCTGAAAAATTCATCTGAATTTAAAGCAGAATGTATAATATTTAAAGCTTTTGCATCATTTTCAGCTCTCCTAATTTCCTCTTGTTCCCACCTCTCAAATGGTTTTTCAATCTCATTCCCATTTTCTATGTATGTGGGGACCTTGAAATCGATCACAACCGCTTGCCAAATGCTTCTATGCTGAGACTCCATAAAGATTTTCATCCTCACTTTCCAAAAAGGATAATTATCACCACAAAACAGAGGAGGTCTGTTAATAGAGGCACCTTCAGCGAATGGTAATTGATTACCAGCCATTCTAAGGAACTATGGATCAAAATCTAGAGCAACCTACTAGATAGAGCTCTGGTACCAATTGATGGTCCCTATGTGTGAATCTAGAGGGGGGTGAATAGATTCTAGTTCCACTATAGCCCAATTTCGCGAGTTTCTAATTCCTTTTAATTCAAACAAAACTATTATTGATTACCTATCAATAGATGAGACAGATAAACAGGAAATATCAAAGATACACAGCGAAAATACCAAAAGGAATAATCAGAAACACGTTAGTAATCAATATGCGTCGTAATCAATATCAATATCTAACTGTTCCAGTTTTAGTTGATTACCGAGTCAATTACCGAATTAATTACCGAACAAATTGCAGAAATTAAATCATGATAACAACAATGTAAGGTAAACGGTAAAGAGTATAAGGAAGAAGAAGAGTGCACAGTGATTTATACTAGTTACCATTGCCTATATCCGGTCCAACCCAACAAGCTTGCGATCGGTCTTCCACTATCAAATGATCCCTTTTGTGTTCTTTTACATTCACTCTGCAACAAGCAACACAAAAATGAAATCAAAACACCCAAAAACCTGTCCTTTAACCCAAAGAACAGTTCTTCCCTGACCTTGGAACACCCAAGATCAAACCTTTGAGAACACATTTCTCAAAAACCTTTACTCTATCCAGAGAGACCTCTCTCCTAGAGTAATAACCCAGAAATCAAAAAGGTAAACAAAAGATCAGTTTAGAAAACACCTGGAGTGTAAATCTGATCACAAAAGATAACACTATGAATGCCACCCAGTCAGAGAAAAGATCAAGTTTGCCTTTTCTTTATGAAAACTTGATGAACTCTTGAAGTTCTTTATGAGTTTCTTGGAAAAGATGATGAACTCAGTTTAGGGAGAATATGAAAGTGTATGAACTTTTCTAAAATTTATGTTGCAAGATCTTATGTTAATTTTCGAGAAAACAATATTTATATGTTCAATTAAAAACACAATTTAGGCAACTTAATGATTTTCTGATAGGGGTAATCGACTGCCAGAGGCTGGTAATCGATTAAACCAGTGAGCAAGGATTTCCAGGGTGATTTTGGCCCATGGTAATCGATTAACCTGAGGGGGTAATCAATTACTCTAGTGGCAAATGCATTCCCACACTCTGTTACCTACTGTTGGTAGTTGATTACCTGCTGTCGGTAGTTAACTACCTTCTGTTGGTAATCTATTACCTTAGTTGGTTACCAAAGACATTTTCAAAATATCTTAGAGAGGGAAATCAAACATTTGACACATGAGAAATCACACAAGATTGCCAAGCTCTCCAGGGCATCCAAACAAAGAACAACCACATACATGCCTAAACTAAACAATCAATACATAGGAAACTCCTAATTACATTTCATCTAAGAAAACCAAAATTACATAGCATCAAAAGCAAAACACCAAGAGAGACACCAAAGCATCTTCAAGCTTTAAGTCCAACAAATAATGGTTATTTTTCTAATACCACCTAAGTTTTTTTTTTGAAAATTCCCATTGGTTTGCAAACAATTTATTAATGACAAGTTAACAAATAACATTAAGCATAGAAGAAATAATCTCGCAATCATATACTGAATAACATCTAGAATTATATTAGGAATAATTAGGGTTACACCGTTATCCCAATTAAAGAGGGAATTAGTTCATGCTAGTAAAGAACGCAACACAAGAATAATAAGAAAGAGAATACATAGACGATCGAAATTTAAGGAAGTCGAGTAATCTGTGTGTCTCCCCCACTTAGGCTTGAAGTGGTACTCTGAACGTTACGTGAACCAAAAGTGTCTAGGGTTTTTGGATTGATCGAAAGATGTCTAGATCTCAAGATGTTTTGCTGACAGTAGCTTTGTGAATATATAGCGTTCTTCACTGGACTTAAGCTTTTATGAACCCAACTCGCGCGAGTTTAGATTCCAAAGAGCAAACGTGATGTGCAAGCAAGGCCAACTCGCACGAGCTTAGAAGCAAGTCGCATGAGTTGAGGTTATAGACAACAAACTTGGGTTGGAAGTTAGGTCAACTCGTGGGAACTCAAATGCAAGTCACGCGAGTTAATGTGAAAGAGAAGGATGGTCAACCACTAGAGCTCTAACTCGTGCGAATTAAGTCTTAACTCGCGTGAGATGTATTGCTCTACATGTTTTCTCCTGTTTTTAACTACTTTTAACCCCTAAAACACTTAAACAACCCATCAACAAGTTCTATCACAAAGTATTATAACTTAAAGAATTTATCAGTTGTTTTGACTTACTTAAGAGTGTTTAATAGACAACTTATTAGTTAAAAATCGTATGCCAATAACTCACTTTTGCAGGTCATTAATGCACCCACCATCAATCACAGCGCAATCTAATTCAAAATCAAGCCAATTGATCAATTGAAGCACAACCCCCAAATCAAATTATGTAACCCCCCAAACTTGAAGAACAAAAACTAAGGATCAATAGAAACTCATATTAATGCAATCGAATCTTGAAATTAAAGAAAGAAAATGATGAAAAGAGGAATAAGGTGTTGTGCAGAAAAAAAGAAAGAGATCACGAAGAAGAGAGAAAAAGAAAGCAATGTGAATTCAATTGTTAAATGAAAAGCTTAAATGTTTCCAATGTGTCCCACTCTGATTGTTATTGCATTCAACCATTTACCTTGCACAAGCTTCATTAAAAACCTGGGTAAACCCAGTTCTAAATGGTTCTAGATTGACTTTAACCCATATCCTAATGTTAATGCGTTATTACAATTGAAATTGGTCAAAAAATTACACAAATGAAATAAATCTTGCACGACATCAGCATCCGAATTTTTTACATTAACTTCAAGCCATTTTTCGTCCCATTTGCAGTCCAATTTTGAACTTGAGTCCTCTAATATCACTCTTAGATCTTTGAGTTATCTACAAAATAAGACCAAGATTAGCTCAACCGGACTTTCTCAGCAAATGTTATGGTCAAAATAGCAAAACTGTTCAAGTTTGGAAAAATTGGATAAAAATGCAATTTACATCCAATTAGTGCAATCAACTAAGAATGTTCTAATACTCATTAATTAACTACTAATTAGGTTTTTATTTATTACTATTACATAATGAAAAAGTGATTACAGTAATGATATATCAATTCTCTCTTATAACATGTTTGGATTCTCATCCAATAAAATGATACTTGAGTTTTTCTCTACTTAGATTCAAAATTTGAAATTCAAATCTAATTAAAGTTAAATCAAATTTAGATTTTAAATGTAAATTTTAAAATTGGAGAAATCTAAGACTCGAATTCTTATGAACATCCTAAAAATCACACCGTGAGCCTAAAAGCCTTCAAAGTACAATTTTCAAGCATGAAAACTAAAAATGATTGAGAGCTTCCTAAGCCTACACAAAATCTATGAGAGCTTTATAAGTGCCTAAATGTTGACTTTTAAAATATACGTGTGTGTGTCAATCTTTCGGCAAGTGTACCGGTCGTCACAAGTTTAGAAATAGTGAGAAAAGGTTGTCGAACCACAGAGACTAGTTGTGAATTACCAATTACTCAACATGCTTTGCTATTAAGACGAATCAATGAATTAAGCATTTGTATAAAACTAAGCTATTGTGTAAAATAAAGCAATACTGTAAAGTAAAGAAAGCAAGTAAATGTTTAAGTTTCAAAGATGATAAAAACAGTTAGGGAATTGGTTCAATTGATTCTTCTCTTAAGTAACTACTTCTTATGTCAATTCAGCAAATATCACTCAATTGGAGACTAGAATTTGTGATACCGTAGACTAATCCTATTCCTAGGTCTTTAGTCCCTTTGAATGACTTCTATAATCCCTAATCCCTTAGGTGAAAACAGAAATTCATTCAAGAAGCGAAACAGATAAATTCGTTACAACATCTCATAGCATGCAAGTTCTATCCCTAGACTCATGCATTACTATAGTGATGCACTTCCTCTCCTAATTCAACTATCAATCTTCCGAAGGCATAGCTGACACGAGATACAAATCCTTAAAAAAATAGTTCAATTCAGTCAAACATTAATATTCCTATCTCTATTTGAATTTCATGAATTAAATCTCAAGAATAAGCATTAAGCAAGGAAGAGATCAATCAATTCGGTGAAATTATACTTGAATTAACATGAGAAAGTCATTACAAGAGTTCTGGAATCAAAATCCCCAATCTTAACCTAGAAATCTAACCTAACATGGAAATGAGAAAAGAAAGAAGGAAAATAGAAATCAAACACATGAGGCGCTCCATGAAGCCTTAGATCTTGCTTCCACAAGCTCCAAATCTTCAAGAAATCTCCTAGGTTTGATGGAGGAGGAAGGAAAACAAAAAATGGAGAAGAGAGAATCGCAGAGCACAAGTGTGCAGAGGAAGAAATTGAGTTATGCAGTTATTCCCCCTTGAATTCGCGCCCAAAAACCCTTTTATAGCAGAGAAACGCGCCCCCACTTAAGAGAATCGCGCCCCGGCGCGTTTCAACAAAGAAAGAGAGGTGGAAACGCGCCCCATTCGCGCCTGGCGTTTTTGGCCGAGAGCTGGGCTGAAACGCGCCCCAGCACGCGCCCTGGCGCCCCAGCATGCGCCCTGGCGCGCCCCTGCGCCCCAGCATGCGCCCTGGCGCGCGGTTTTGCGCCTCCCTTGGCCCAGATTTACGCCCTGGCGCATCCTGACAGCAAAGAATGAAGATTTGGGCCCTGGCTTGGCCCTGTGTTGCGCGAATTCTGGTCTTGATGGCTTAACTTGAGCTTTCGTTTCTCTTCTTCTTGATGGCTTGCACTCCAAGTCTTTCTCTTAGGTCCATGGCTTTCATTCCAAACTTCTATCTCCTCTTCAATCAACCTACAATTAACAAGAAAGATGATAAAATGACTTAGAAACGCAAGAAATACTTATAAAACTAACAAAACACTACATCAAGAACTAACACTAAACAAACATGGTATTTTCAATGTTTTCTTGTCTAAACTACAACTAAACCTAGTGAAAATGAATGGAAATGAGCTTCAAACTCCTAGGAAAACATGTATTATCTAGCACTTATCACTAAACAAGCATTTACAAGTCATCTATAATACATAGAAGATTTTAAGGCCACAATTCACTTGATGGAAGAGGTTAGAGGTTTGAATTCAACATCAATACTTGAATTCTCTAGTCATAGCTCTTATAATTCTTTTATTATCTTCCATGGTCATGGATGGTCTTCCACCAAACTACCCCACGAGCTTCAACCTTTGAGGAGCATAGAGCATCACATTGATTTGACTTTAGATTCTCAACTTTCCAAATTTAAATTACTATAGAACCACCCATCAAGAGACAAATGAAATTTTCAAGCAAGTAGAAGAACTCTTGAACAAGTTATATAAGTACATAACACCATCAATCATCTTGTACATAAAGTTTGCCCATATCTTCATTCTTCAAGAAATTTCCTCTATGAAATTATGAACACACACAGAATAAGAACAAAAAGGAAAAAGAAATTTTGAAAATGGAGTAATTAGAAATGAAGGAGTGTCGTGGATAAATTTAACAAGCTCAAGGTAGAATCACTACAATGGAGCAAGAAATTATTAACAAGATTTAAAGGTTCACTCAAGAAACTTGAGCGAAATAACTCTAAACAAAGCAAAGCTTTATTTCATGAAAATGATCAAAAGTTCTATTACTCATAAGAGAGACTTTTTGCAGGCTCTAGCGTGAGCTCTACCCTAAAAACCCCAAATTCCAACATTTAGGTCATGTTTTAAATTTTTAAGATTTTACTCATAATTTTTGGGTTCCCGTGTAACATTAGAACTGACTTGTGGTGGTCATGTATTTTTTAAAATCATTTGATACTATTTTGGAACTTATTTTAGCATTTTTATGCCTATTGTAATTGATAGTTTGCATGCAGGTGTGTTATGATGAAATTTGGTCTATGTTGATGCATAAACACTAGGAGTAGAAATCTTGAATTGTATTTTCATGATTTAGAAATTGAGAAGACATTTCATTGGCTAATCAGAGTTAGAAATTCTCATTCCCGGATTAATCCTAATTATACATTTAATTATGCAAATTGTGTTTCTAGTAGTAGTGATAGTAGCCATACTCAACATTCTGACTATGTGCTTTCTAGTTCGGTGAATTTTGATAAGATGGATAGTAAAACTTTAAAAGAACTTAGTGCATCTAATGCTAATTATCAGCCTTTTTGTATTAAGTATCCTAAATTTGATGCTGACTTTGAGCTTAAGGTTAGACTGATCATTTACTCCCTAAATTTTATGGTTTTGCAGGTGAAGATCCACATAAACACTTGAAGGAGTTCCATGCGATTTGAAACACCATGAAACTACAAGGCATTAATGAGAAACATATCAAGCTGATAACATATCCTTTTTCCTTGGATGGTAGTGCAAAGAATTGAATATATTACTTGCAACTAGCTACAATTCGTAGTTGAAATGACATGAAGAGATTGTTCCTTGAAAAATTCTTTCCTGCATTAAGGGTTGCTACAATCAAAAAGGAAATATGTGAGATATTCAAACGCATTTGTTCTAGCTATCCACACCACTAGATTGCGACTTAGTTGTTAATCTTGTACTTCTATAGGGGGACTTCGGCAAATGGATAGGTGTACGATTGATGCCACAAGTGGTGGTGCCTTAGTGGATAAGACTTAAACAACAACCAAGGAACTCATTACAAGTATGGCTACCAATGCTCGACCTTTTGGTACCAAGTCCAATAATGTTTACCATATGCATACCCCTTCCATCAGACCAGTATATGCAACTTCAACCAATGTAGACCAACAGATTTTGACCAACAAGTTGGATGAGCTGACTTCTCTGACTAGGCAACTAGATGTGAATAAAGTAGCTCAAGTTGCTTTTGCATGTCCCCAAACTAAAGGTTGTGGCATTTATTTTGGTTTTTCCCATCCAATAGATTCATGTTCAATAGTTTAGGAAGAGTTATAGTGATCTAATTGTTGTTGTAGTGGGCGTTTTTCCTAGCAGACCGTAGCTATAGTACAACCCCCATTCAAATTTTTATAATCCTAGTTGGAGGGATCGTTCAAACCTGAAGTGGGGACCAAATCAGAATCAGATTGAACATTTCCAGAATCTTTCCTACCATCAAAATTCCACTTTCCAACCAAGGTAGCAACATCAGAAATTGGCAAAAGCACTTCAACCAACATTGACCTCCATTTCAGCATCATAGAGAGCCAAATTAGACTTTCGTGCCTTAATCTACACCACCACCAACCCCTCCCCACAATGGCCCTTCTTTAGGGGAGTTGATGAAATAGATGGCCATAAATAACTTGCAATTCCAGTAGAGAACATAGGTCACCAATTAGAGCCTTCCAGCTGAGATAGGCCAACTAGCCAATGCCATAAATAAGAAGTAACCTCAAGTATCCTCTAGCAACTTGCCTTCACAAATAGTTCCAAACCTAAACTCTTATGGCAAGAATTTGAGTGTCATCACTTTGAGGTCTAGTAAGCAAATGGTTAAGCCTGAACCTCTAGTAAAAGAAAATACCAAAGGGGCTGATAAACAGAAACATGCAGCATACACTAAATCAAAAGTTGATCCCTCCACCATTGTGCCTTTCCCTTAGTGACTATAACTCAATCCAAGAAGTTGGCTAAAGTAGCATTGGAGAAGGAGATTCTTGATATCATCAGAAAAGAAGTCAACATTATTCTCCTTGATGCAATTAATCAAATTCCTTAGTATGCAAAATTCTTGAAAGAGTTGCGCACTAATAAAGGAGACTCAAAGGCAATGAGATAGTCAACCTCAACCAGAATGTGTCAACACTTATACAACCCATGTCGTTGAAATGCAAAGATCCAAGGACATTTACTATTCCTTGTATTATTTGAAACCTTAAATTTGATGATTGTATCCTGAACTTAGCAACATCAATTAATGTCATGCCTACATCTATTTTTAATTCTCTTGTTCTTGGTTCGTTTAAAGCTACTGGTGGCGTAATTTAGTTAACTAATAGGAGTAATGCACAACTTGCAAGTTTAGTTGAAGATGTTTTAGTTAAGGTGAAAAAGCTTTTTTTTCCTGCTTATTTTTACATTTTGGAGATGGAGGGTGATCTTGCTTCTAGCAAATCCCCCATCATTCTTAGCACGCCCTTTCTAAAAATAGTTAGGACTAAAATAGACGTGCATTTTGGTATCATGTCCATGGATTTTGGTGATAGTGTTGTGAAATTTAACATATTTTATGCCATGAAAAAACCTAGAGAGGAGCATTCCATTTTATGCATTGATGTGATTGATAACATGATTGATGAACTGTTTGACTCTATACATGTTGGATCTTTAAATTTGGACTTCAATTGTATTGATTATTCTGATCCTACTAGATGTATATGTGATAATCATGCTCGGTGTCAGCTTTGTGCTGATTTTCCAGAAACTTTCATGCATGAGTGTTCTGAACATACTGATTCTGTTCTAGTTCCATCTGGTACTGTTGTTAAAGCTGATGTAGATATTGATATCGGTATTGCCACTAAGGATATGTATGGATTTCTTGAGACTGTTTCTAAATATATTGAATCTTTTGTAGGAATTGGTCAATTCCTTATCAGTTCAATAGAGTTGCTACATCCTATGAGAGTTTTACCTTCCATGAAGAAACCACTATATTCGAAACTTAAGTCTCTACCTAAACTTCTCAAATATGCTTTTTAGGAGGAAAATGAACGGCTACCAGTTATTATCGCTAAACATCTTTCACCTGACCTAGAGATAAGTCTACTAGAGGTCCTTTGCACATATAGAGATGGACAATATCAAACATCCTTGGTATTAGTCCCACCATCTGCATGCACTAGATACTATTAGAGGAGGAAGATAAACTAATTAGATAGCCTTAGAGGTTACTTAACCCACTCATTCTGGATGTAGTAAATAAAAAGGTGACCAAACTTCTACAAGCACAAATCATATATCCAATCTTCGATAGTCTGTGAATGAGTCAAGTTCAGGTAGCTCCTAAGAAATCTGGGTCACAGTAGTTGCCAATGACAAAAATGAGCTGATAACCACCAGGATCCGAAACAACTAGAGAGTATGCATCAATTATAAAAGACTGAAGCAAGTTATCCACAAGTAAAATTATCTTCTACCATTCATTGATCAAATGTTAGAAAGGTTAGTTGAGAAGTCTCACATCTGATTTCTGGATGGATTCTCTGGGTACTTTCAAATCACAGAGCACCTAAGGAAAATTATCATTTACCATTCATTGATCAAATGTTAGAGCAATTAGATGAGAAGTCTCACTGCTGATTTCCAGATGGATTCTCTGGGTACTTTCAGATCCACAAAGCATTTAAGGATCAAGAAAAGACCACCTTCACATGCCCCTTCAACACTTATGCATACAAAAGGATGTTATTTGAACTCTGCAATGCACCTGACACCTTTCATAGGTTCATGGTAAGCATTTTTTCTGACATTTAGAGGAGTACATGGAAGTGTTCATGAATGATTTTCTATCTATAGTTCTTCCTTTGATGATTATCTGAGTAGTTTAGCAAAAGTTTTGAATAGATGTAATGAAATTAACATTTTTCTTAATTAAAAGATATGTCATTTTATGGTTGAGTCAGGTATTGTGTTGGGACATTTTATATCTAAGAGGGTATTGAGGTAGATAGTACTAAGATTGAGTCTATTTCTACTTTGCCTTACCTTACCATAGTGTGGGAAGTTCACTCTTTTCTTGACCATGCAGGTTTCTACTACAAATTAATCAAGAATTTTAGTCATATTTCCCAACACCTTACCAACCTTCTGTAGAATGACACAAAGTTCATATTCACTTATAAGTGCAAGGTTGCTTTCAACCAACTAAGTGATGCTTGACTATAATGCCCATCATCCAATCTTTAAACTGGACACTTCTGTTTGAGCTCATGTGTGATGCCTCCAATTATACACTCAGAGTAGTTCTAGCTTAGAGGTGAGACCAAGCCCCACATGTGATCTCATATGCCTTAAAAGTGGACTCAGCTCAATCCACCTACACCACCACAAAGAAGAAGGTTTTAGCTAGTGGTTTTGCTCTTAGTAAACTTTAGTCATATATGCTTAATTCTAAGATTATTGTGTTTATTGACCATCCAACTTTGAAGTTCCTTTTGAAGAAGGCATATGTGAAGCCTTACTTGATCATATGAATTCTACGGTTTTAGGTGTTTGACATTGAAATCAGAGATAGGAGCAGAACACAAAACCTAGAAGCTGACCATCTATGTTGCATTCACTTGTCCACCACACTCTCCCACATTAGGGTTAACTTTCTAGATAAGCAGGTTTTACAGTTGTAGGGTAAACTATAAATAGTTACTCTAAAAATTATGTGTGGGATGATCCCTATTTGTGGAAATTTTATAGTGACCAAGTTATTAGAGGAAGTGTGCTTGATTGTGAATTTGCATCCATTCTTGCATTTGGTCATGTATTTGTATGTGGTTGCCATTTTGGGTTGTGTAGGACTGCATGCAAAGTATTAGATTTCTATTTATTTTTGCCTACTTTGTTTCATGATGCTTATGAATATTATAAATCATGTGAAAAGTATTAAAGGATAGGAAATACTTCTTGAAGCGTGAGATTCCCCAGCAACCAATCGTATTTTGTGATGTGTTTGATGTACAGGGTATTGATTTTATGGGATCTTTTCTTGTTTCTTTTGGTTTTATCTATATCATGTTGGCTATTGACTTTGTTTCTAAATGTGTTGAGGCGAATGGCACTCGAACTTATGATTCTGTTGTTGTAGTGGATTTTGTTGCAACCAAAGCATGGATGCATTGTCAAAGAAATATGGAGTGCTTCACAAGGTTGTCACAACCTACCACCCTTGAACCAATGGGCAAGTAGAGATATAAAACAGAGAAATCAAGTAGATACTACAGAAGACGGTGAGTTCTAACATGAAAGATTAATGCATTTCTTTTTATGATTAGGAACCAATGAGCGAGATTGGGACACAAAGAGAAACTAGATTGATGCTCTTATTACATATGAACTAGTTTTATAATTCTGCTTTGTTAGCTGTTTAGTTAGATTTTTTTACTTGCTTTAATTGACCTATTTATTTCATTTCAATTTTGCACTTAAATCCCCCTTTTAATTACTATGTAATTTGGTTGTGACAATTGACAAGCAATCTATGAGAAATGACCTAGGTTGACACTATATTGCAAAGTTAACCACCTAGTTTAATTTGATCGTGTTTGATAGTGAGCATCACACCCATTTATAAATTTGAACTCTATGTCATGTTGTAGAAGGTTGGTTAAGGGCGGGGCTGTGTGACTGAAATTCTGGATAAATCTCCAACATAAACATGCATTGCCAACGAAGGAGCGAACTTCTTTTACTGTGGCAGGGTAAGGAAAATTAGAAATAATCTCAATTTTTGCAAGATGTACCTCAATAACCTTCTTAAAGATAACATAACCTAGCATAATACCAGATTCAACCATAAAATGACACTTTTCATAATTAACACAATGTTGCTTTCAATACATCTTCAAACATTCATCAAAATAAGAACCATATACAGAGAAGTCATCCATATACATTTCCATGCACCCTTCTAAAATGTCAAAGAAAATGCTTACCATGCACCTCTAAAAGATGTCAGGTTCATTGCAGAGTCTAAAAGGCATCCTTATGTATACGTAAGTGTCAGAGGGGCATGTAAAGGTTGGAAATACCCTAAGAACCCGTCAAGAAAAAAATAGTGAGCATTCCAGCCAACCGCTCCAACATTTAGTCCTTGTGGGTAACTTGGTTCAGGCTCCTATAGTCAATGCATACTTTCCCACTAATGTGGATCCTGGTGGATATCCATTCATTTTTATCATTGGCAACTACCATGAATCCAAATTTCTTGGGCACCACTTGAACTAGACTCACCCACTTACTTGTCGAGATCAGATATATGATGCTAGCTTGTAGAAGTTTAGTGATCTCCTTCTTCACCATATCCTGAATGAGTGGATTGAGTCTCCTTTGAGGCTATCTTATTGGTTTAGCTCCTTCCTCTAAGAGTATCTAGTGCATGCATGGGGTGGGACTAATACCAGGTATATATGCTAGAGTCCATCCAATGGCTCTCTTATAAGTGCGAAGGACCTTTAACAATTTAGCCTCATGGTCAGGTGATGTAAGTCTTCCATGAAGGCTTAGCAAATTTTTTCCCAATATTCAATTATCTAACTAGACTTCATAGTCCAAGCTTGAGATGACAGGGGAATCAACTCAAGAAGATGAAAATTTAGAAAATGGAAGAAGATAGAAATGGTGAGAGCGTCATGCAAAGAAATAAGCTCAATGAAGAATTATCATAAGGAGAATGCTTTATGATAAGACGCAAGTAAGGTTCATTCAAGAAACCTAAAAGAGAAATTCTCTCTTAGCCAAAATGCTCTTACTATTCAATTTGACAAAAAGTTCTTACACTTTGAAAACCTAGCCTATTTATACTAGTAGGTGGCGCCAAATGCCTAAAGGAAGAAGAAAGCCAAGAAAGCATTTGAATTTTGGTGCCAATTTTGGATGGATTCCTAGCCATGGATTAAGTCTTTAATTAATGGATGATAAGCATTCTCAAGAATGCACATGGACCACTCTTCCAAGGATTAAGCTTAGCCCTTGGGTCAATAATTTAAATGAATGGCCAAAATTCAAATAAGAATGGTGCTAAAAATGTGACTAATCTAGTTTGAATTTGGGCCCTTATTAGATCTAATCCTATGGCCGAAATTCAAATTAGAATTAGTAGAATTAGTTTAAATCTTAGCCATGAGCTTTAGATCTAATCCTAAGGTTCATATTTAAACTCAGTTAGTGGAAAGAGCACTTACTTTAAATCTCACATTCTCACTCTCTCTTAGGTAAGTGTCATCCACTATCCACCTAATTCTACTTGTAAAATTCGGTCCAAATGATCCTAGCTAGGCTATGAGCTTATGTTCCATTGAATGGCCCAAATGAATCAAAATAACAAGGTTTACATGTTTAAATATTTACAAACTTGAAAGAAAATTATAAGGTTTTAAATAAAGAATAAGGTCTTCAAATGTTGACTTTGACTTTGACTTTGTGAACTCTTCTTCAATCTCTTGTTTGGACTAAGATCATCTTCTCTTGTAGATAGGCTCCTTCATCAGGTAAAAGGTGTTGAGCTATAATAACTGGCAGTTTCTTAATTTTCTCCAAAAAAAAAGCATATCTGAGATGATATGGGAGAGACTTGAGTTCCAACTCTGGTGGTTGATCTATGGACGACAAAACTCTAGCAAAATGTTGCAACTTTGTTGAGCTAATGTGAAACTACTAATCAATGTTTGCAAAAGATTCACAACATTAAGAAATAGTCTCATGCAATTTGTCAATATCATAAACAACAACATCCAGATCAATATCTACATTAATATCACCAGTAGTATAAGGTGGAACTAAAACAAAATTAACATTTTCAATATATTCATGTGATAGATGACTATCCCTATAAGAAGAACTCTTTCAAGAAGGATCACTAGGATTATGCTTAAGAAGCTAGAAGGGGAGTTGGACAAAGGATGCTTAAAGATTCAAATACAAGACCTTAGTAGTTTTAAGACTTGTAATCTTGTAAATTTGTTTGAATAATTGAATAAACCTTTTTGATGAGCTAGGGAAGCTCACGACAATTATGTTTGGATTGTACGCTTTTGTTTGTTTATAAGAGATTTAAGTGCAAGGAACTTGATAAAGAATCTACTGGAATTAAAGTGGATTAAAGTCACATTAATCACTATAATTCACGAATGAATTTTCAATCTATTCGGATTTAGATTTGAAGTTCAAATTTTGAATCCAAGAGATTAGCTTAAGTAGGATTTTCACTTGAAGTCAAAGTTCTTTGACTTAGTTTCAAAAAAGAATCCCCACCTTTGATTCCTCATTTTAATCCAACGTAGGAGAATAAGGAGGATTGAGGACTTGTAACTTGAAAGTGACAAGTAATTTAAGCCTAGAAGTGTGTGGGCCTAATCTACTCTTAATCTCTACCACTAGTTTAGGTTAGCTTCTTTCTCAATCATCTTCTTCATCCTATAAAAGCTCCATCCGAAAATCCTTGTAGAACTTTTGATAAATTTTCAATAAAATTGACTATGAGGGAGAATAGATTCTTTTCATCTTCTTAGGAAGAAATTCTTGAATCTTATCAATGGATTTCATGTTCATTATGGTAGTTTTTGTTGGACTTAATGGTAATGCATGTCATCTTCTTCCATTTCTCACCTTATCTATTTTTATCTTTTGCTCCATTGTCGAAGCTTGGTTGAGTTTCACTTGAAACTTCATTGAAGGAGGTCTTTGGAGAATTGAAGATTGGGAAACTTCTAAGCACTTAAGGCTTCAAGGTTATGATGCTTGTATCATCATGCATGGAAATTTCAGGAAAATCAGTACAAGTATGGCACCATGCTTTAGAATCACATTTATTACCAGCATCAAAATCATCAATGCAGTTTAGGTCCAAATCCAAAGATCTCATATGCTTAGACTCAAAGAGCCTATCAATCATGTCATCAATTACATCAATGCGTAAAATGGAATGCTTCTCTCTTTGTTGTCTCACGACATCAAATATATTAAATTTCACAACATTATCACCAAACTCCATGGACATGGCATCAAAATGCACATCTATCTTAGTCCTAGCTGTTTTGATAAAAGGTATACCAAGAATGATGGGGATTTACTAGAAGCAAGATAACCCTCCATCTCTAAGATATAAAAATCAGCAGGAAAAATCAATTTATTCACCCTAAATAAAACATCTTCAACTAAACATGTAGAGTATGCTTTACTCTTATTAGCTAACTCTATCACAACATAAATAACTTTTAAAGGAGTAAGACTAAGAGAATTAAAAACAGATCTACGCATGGCATTAATTGATGCTCTTAAGTCTAACATGCAATCATCAAATTTACAATTTCTAATAACACAAGGAGTAGTAAATGTCCTTAGATCTTTGCATTTGGGAGGCATGGGCTGTATAAGTGCTGACACGTTCTTGCTTAAGCTGACCCTTTCATTTCCTTCAACTTCCTTTTATTGATGCACAACTCTTTTAAATATTTGGCCTATTTGGAATTTTCCTGATTGCATAAAGGAGAGGAATGTTAGCTTCTACCTTTCTAAAGGTTTCTAGGATCTCCTTCTCCAATGTTATCTTAGCCATCTTCTTGGACTATATCAGTCTTTGAGGGAAAGGTACTACGGTTCCTAGAATGCTATCAACTAGAACCAACCTCAGTCATCTTCCAACAACTTTCCTTCACAAACCATTCCAAACCCAAATTCCCATGGCAAGAATGTGAGCGCCATCACCCGTGGTAAGCAAATGGATGCGCCTAAAGCTCCAAAAAAAGAGAGCACCAAAACGGCAAAGAAACAAAAACAAACATGTTGCATCCACTTTCACTTGTTTCAACTCCATTGTTACCATTGTCGCTACCATCACATCCTATTACTTTGCCACCAGCACAACCACCACCACGAATAGCACAAGTACTAACCAAAGCACCCTAGCACTTGATGGTCCCAACGGGTGAATCTAGAGGGGGGTGAATAGATTTTAGTTCCAAGATAGTCCAATTTTCGTGCGTTTCTACTCTCTTTTAATTCAATTAAAACTATTCTTGATTAATTATCTAATCTTAAGACAGAGAAACAAGATAGATCAAAGATGCATAGCTGAAAACACAAAAGAAAGATCAAGAAACACATTAGTAATCAATAGACATGCGTAATCAATTCCAGTATCTAACTGTTCTAGTTTCAGTTGATTACCAAGTCAATTACCAAACGTAAAAGAGAAATTAGTCGATATTAAAGATCAATGTAAGGCAAAAGATAAAGAGTATAAGGAAGAAGAAGATTGCACGGTGATTTATACTAGTTCGGCCCACTGCCTACATCTAATCCCAACCCAACAACTGTTGCAATCAGTTTTCTACTAAAATGATCCCTTTTGCGTTCTTTACATTCATTCTGCACAAGCAACACAAAAACGAAATCAAAGACACCTAATCAACCAGTTCTTTAACCCAAAGAACCGTTCTCCTTGACCTTGGCACCTCCAAGATCAAACCTTTGAGAAAACCCTTCTCAAAGAACCTTACTCTATCTAGAGAGACCTCTCTCCTAGAGTAATCAATCCAATTCCAAAAGGAAACAGAAAGATCAGATAGAAAACACCTATGTGTGTAGATTCTGATCACATATGAGTGCTAAGGATGCCAACCAATCAGAATATTCAATCAAGATTGCCTTTTGAAAACAAGTTCTTTGAAGAACCTTGAAGTTCTTTATGAGTTTCTTGGAGAAAAGATAGAGAAAATATGAAAGTGTTAGAATGATTCAAAAATGTGTATAATTTCATTTAAAAACCCAAGAATTGTAATTGTGTTCTAAAAGATTTTTGAAAGAGGGTTATTTATAATTTCATTTAAAAACCCAATTTAGGCAATTTAATGAATTTCTAATAGTGGTAACCGACTACTGTTGACTTATTTTAGTCACACTTCGGCAAGTGTACCGGTCGTTACAAGTTTAGAAAAAGTGAGTTAAGGTTGTCGAACCACAGAGACTAGTTGATGAAGTATCGAATACTCAACATGCTTTGCTATTAGGACGAATCAATGAATTAAGCATTTTGTGTAAAAGTAGGCAACTATGTAAAAGTAAGCAATCTACTGTAAACAAATAAGGAAAAGCAGTAAATGTTTAGGTTTCAAAGATACTGAATGGAGTTAGGGAATAGGTTCATTCAATTCCTCCCCTCAAGTAACTATTTCCTATGTCAATTCAATAAGGATCAATCAATTGGAGACTAGAATTCGTGATACCGAAGACTAATCCTATTCCTAGGTATTTAGTCCCTTTGAATGACTAATATAATCCCTAATTCCTTAGGTGAAAACATAAGTGCATTCAAGAAGCGAAACAAATGAATTCACAATATCTCATAGCATGCAAGTCTATCCCTAGACTCATGCATAACTATAGTGATACACTTCCTCTCCTAATTCAACTATCAATCTTCCAATTGCATAATTGAAACGAGATACAAACACTCAAGGAACAGTTCAATTCAGTCCAAACATTAATATCCCTATCACTACTTGAACTTCATGAATTAAACCTCAAGAATTAGCAATAAGCAGGAAGAGATCAATCAATTAACTGAAATTACACTTAAATTAACATAGAAATCTGTTACAAGAGTTCTGGAATCGAAATCCCCATCCCTAACCTAAAGATCTAGCCTAGCATGGAAATGAGAAAAGAAAGAAGAGAAAAAGAAATCAAACACAAGAGAGACTCCATAAATGCTTAATTCTTGCTTCCACAAGCTCACAAGCTCAGAAATCTCTAGCTTTGATGGTGGAGGATGGAGAACGAAGGTGGAGAAGAGAGAGATCGCAAGAAGCGTGCAGAGGAAGGAACTAAAAAAAACTGAATTATCAATCTCCCTTGAATTCGCGCCCAAAAGCCCTTTTATAACTGAAGATTTGCGCCTCCCATTTAGTTGTTTTGCGCCTTGGCGCAAAACTCCAGCAAGAGTGGGTTGTAGTGCGCCCTGACTCGCGCCTAGGCGCGTCTTTGCACCTCAGCATGCCCCTCAATTGCGCCTAGGCGCGTTTGGGCAGAGAGGGAGGGTGAATTTGCACCCCAACATGCGCCTAGGCGCGTTTTGACAGCAAGGAGGTCCCATTTGCGCCTCAGCATGCGCCTAGGCGTGATTTCCTACCTTGATTCTTGACTTGAGCTTCCATTTCTCTTCTTCTTGATGGCTTGCACTCCAAGTCTTCATCTTAAGTTCATGGGCTTTCCTTCCAAGCTTCTATCTCCTATTCAATCAACCTACAATTAACAGAAAAGAGGATAAAAGACTTAAAAACACAAGAAAATCTTATCAAACTAACAAAACACTAAATCAAAGACTAACACTAAACAAACATAATATTTTCAATGTTTTCTTGTTTAAACTACAACTAAACCTAGTAAAAATGGATGGAATTGGACTGAAAACACTTAGGAAAACATGTATAATCTATCACTTATCACAACCCCAAACTTAAATCTTTGCTTGTCCTCAAGCAAACATAGATTCCATCATTACAAAGGTCAATAAGCATGATATAATCATTTAGCTCAACAGCCACTGAAAATGCATTATGCAATTCTTAACTCCTTAAGCCAACTCAATTTATCTATGAAAGTTGAACATGAGCTCAAAACGTTCTCAAGAATTGCACAATTCATCAAGCATAAGCAATTAACTCTAGATTGGCATAAAAAAAAATGTACTTTAGCAACATCAAACAGTCCTCTTCGGTTAAGTGTTTACACTCAATCTCTCAAGTGTTTAGGCTTGTATTTCTCTCAATGTTACTAATCAGAAGGTATGTTACCATAGGCTTGCAATGACTCTAAAAATCTCCACTGCCTTCAAGTAGAAATTGGACACTCAAAAGGTCTTTTCAGGGTTGTAATGGGGCTTAGGTAAAGGTGGGTCAAAAGAAAAGGTAACTGGCTAAATATCCACAAGAACTTAAAGAGTAAAAGATACAATCTATATGATATGCATGGACTAATGATGAACAGACGAAAAATTAAAAACAGAACATAGATTAACAATAAGTAAAAACAAACAAGTAATGAGACCAACTTTATTTTCTTTTCTTCCTTTATTTCTTTTACTCTTAAACTGCATTTTCTTCTGCTTCTTTTTCTTTCTTTTTGCTTTCTTATAACTTTTGCTATTTTCTTTCCTTCTGATTTTTGCTTTCTTTTTCTTTTTTTTTTTACACATCATTTCTTGTAACTTTTGTCATCTTGTTCTTTTCTTCTTCCTTTTTCTTTCTTTTCAATTTCTTGTTTTTCTCTTTATTTTTGCACTTTGCTTTTCTTAAGTGGTCTCACTAATTGCCAACACATGAAGAAAAATAAAAATTTTGCATGGTATGCATGAAAAAGAGAGAAAATGCAACTATACTACACTATATATTATTCACAAAATTACACCAATACCCATCCTGTATTAAGTGAACCACATAACAACAGTCTCACTAATTGCCAACACATGAAGAAAAATAAAAATTTTGCATGGTATGCATGAAAAAGAGAGAAAATTCAACTATACTACACTATATATTATTAACAAAATTACACCAATACCCATCCTGTATTAGGTGAACCACATAACAACAACCCCAAACTTGAAATTTTGACTTGTCCTCAAGTCAACAGCTACACATGCACCCCAAAATTTCAACCCCAAACTTAATCTTGAACTTATCCTCTAAGTAAAGAAACCAATACTCTTAAAGTTCCAATGGCAGGACAATTGGTTTTTCACTTATTTAGGCTTGTAATGAGCTTAAGTATCCAAGAAAGAAAGGGTTGATTCAGGCTCAAAGGGGCTAGCAATGGAAAATTTAAAGGTTCAAGCCTATTTGGCTCAAGGCTACAAGAAAGAAAATTGCCTTTATCATTTGTGTCCAAATCTAAATGTATGCAATTTTGATCAAGAGCTAAAGCAAGTTCTAGAACAATACTTCAGATGGTAAAACACTCAAGAATGAATTATGTTGGAGGCCCAATTGACTATCCAAGATTAATCATTACATAACATTGCTAAATTCATTAATCATGTCACAACCTAGAAAATTGTCATGCTAGAATTCTCATACAACATCTCTTCAAACATTTGAGAAACATGCAACTTTGTCATAGAACCTTGAGCTGAACCTAAGTGTCAAAATGTGCATAATTTATTTTACTGAACTACAAAGACAATGTTATATCAATGAAATCAACCTTCATAATATGGTGCAACAAAATAGGGGGGTGTACTCTAAACAATCATCAATCAACAATTAAAACAAAAGAGTATAAGAACACTCCCTGTTGAAGACTAGCCATGATATTCAGAGGGTCTGCACCAAGTGTCAATTTCCATGTTTTTCCAACGATTATGTAATGACTAAAATTTCACAATGGTCAAAATGAACTAACATGAAAGTCAATTAACCAGTAAAATAACAGTCAAAGGAACTACAATAACAGTCAATTAACAGTAAAATAGCAGTAAAATGGTCTAGTAATACTACATTAACCGAAAGTGTATTACTAAACAAAATTACTAAATAAAATCACTAATCCTCATCCTGTGTATCGTCATCTTCTTCCTCATCACTCTCTACTTCTTCATTCTGCCCACCATCAACTTCTTCATCATCTTCATCTTGTCCCTCATTAGGTGCTTGGCCTTCGCAATCCTCAGAAAATTCTTCAAACCTCATCAAGTCTTCAATCATCTCACTGTTGAATGCTTCAAGTGGCACCAACTTCTCCACAGGCAGATTCATTTGGGATGCCACAGTTCTCAGAAGGGGTTCCATTGCAATGCAAGCCCTTGTAGATTCATGAACCCTACGAATGTTTCCTTGAACCACCCTCAAATGCCTCAATATCTTATCTTGCTTTGAATCTGCAGCACTAGATGGGGTTGCTGCCATAGGAGCTTTTCCTTTTGAACTTGTTGTGGCTTTGGCTTTAGAAGTGGAAGGTGCTTCTGGTGTGGCCCGTGTACTGGTTTCTCCTTTGGTGAACTTCACATCCAATGTTGTCCTTGGCCTCATAGGGATTAAACCCTCACATGATACTCCAGCATCAATACACAACTGTGTAATGATGCCTGCATAAGACAAAGACCCCTGTTTTTGCAAGTGCAGTGCATGAATCTCATTAGCTATAGTTAAGCCAACATTAAGATACTCACCATTCATTATAGTGTATAAGCACCAAACCCTCTTCTTTGTGATAGAAGACTTGTGCTGGATTGGCAATAAGATTCCAGAAATGAAAGCCCACCACATTTTTGCTTTGAGACATAGTGATGAAGACTTCACATGCCTAACTCCATTATTGCACCATTCGCTGTCCTTCCAAGCTCCTTTTCCTTCACATAACAAATCATCCACCTTGCTTGGGTCGGCTTTGCGTGATGCTCTATACTGAAAGGCACAATCCCTTGCATCAGAAAAAGGGATCAACAGCAATCTGTTGATGGCTTGAGGTGAAAATGAGATTTGCTTTCCCCGGACGTAAGATGCATAGAGTTCTTCTTTATCTCCACTTGTCAGATTTGCATAGAACTCTAGAACCAACTCCTGATATGTCGGGAATGTTATATTGGCCAATGATATTCACTGTCGAATGACTATCAAAAGCTAGATTTATCCCCAATTAGATTTGTAATACAGAGGAATCAACCTAGGTCATCTCTCAGAAGACATACATCCATTCAATTCGGAATTAGTCACAATTAGGAGGGGGATTTTCATTGAACAATTCAACAAAACCAAATGAAATTGAGATTATGAAATCAAACGGAAAGCTACAGACGGAAGTAGAAAACGGAAACAGAACAAGAAATGTAAATTGAATCAATGACTTGAACCGAAAGATAAGAGCAGAAGAAGAAATGTGAACAATCGCGAAGAGAAGTTGAAATTGAAACGAGAACAGTGATACGTAAACCGCAGTAACGAATTAAACCAAAATTAAAAGCAGAGGATGAATAACGAACGACAACATGTAATGCAAAGGAAACTATCACAAGTAAGAACTGAGTAACAACGCGTGAATGTAAATTGAACCAGAGATCTATTGCAGAATTGAAGAAGAATCAAAATCAAGGAATTGAGTTCAACTGTTGCAATCGCTACAGTTGTGAGGAAGAATTGAGTACATGAACATCGAAATCGAAGAAGTAAGCATGAGAAGAAGAGAGAACAGAAAAGAACGAAGTGAGAGAAGAGAGAATTGTGCAATCGCACAACTCAAACAAGAAGTCCCAAAACAGAATTATGAAAAGTGTAAAAAAATTGTTATTTCGCGCCCAACAACCCTCTATATATAGCAGTAGAAATCGCGCCCTGTATTAAGTAGAAGCGCGCCCTGGCGCGTTTTGATCAGAGAAGAAAACAGAACAATGTAAGTAGTAGTTTGATCATTCGTCTGTTGTATCATCTGTATTGGTGTCGTCTATCTTTTGTATCGTCTGTCTTGGCTTAATGTGTCGTCTGTCTTTTGTATACAGACGGAAGCATTAATCTGGAGGTTCAGACTAAACAAGTTCAGACGGAACAAACCTCAGATGAAGCAAACACAGACGAAACACTCATTCTTGGCGTTAGACGACACTCATCCATAAGATGGAACAAGCACAGACGGAACACTCAGATGAAGCAAGTACGCATTTAAACTCTCCCTCGGACGAGACTACTCCATCGGACGGAACAAGAGTTCGTGCGTCTTGATTCCTTCATTTGAATTTCCATAAGGCGTAAGACGCCCCGAGTGCGTTTGTTCAACAAACTAACAGTTGCATAGTTGTATCGTCTGTCTTCATGTCGTCTGTATTTGGTGTCGTCTGTATCGGACTTGGTATCGTCTGTCTTCAACTTGGTATCGTCTGTCTTCAACTTGGTATCGTCTGTCTTGTCTACAGACAAAGGCATCAATCTGAAGACTCAGACGAAACAAGTGCAGACGGAATAACTTGGAAGAAGTAAACTCAGACGAAGTGACTCCCTACGAAACAAGCGCAGACGAAGCAAATCTTAAGAGAATCACACACAGACGAAGCAGCCCCATAAGAGTCAAGCACAGACGAAGCAACTCTTTAAGAAGCAAGTATAGACGATTCCTTCAGTTGAGCTTCCATAAGTCATGAGACGCGCTCGAGCGCGCCCTGGCGCATTTTTGCCGCAAGCAAGGTGAATGCGTCAATGGAATGCGCCCTGGCGCGTTTGTGCCGCAAGGACTGCTCAACTTGGCTTGCTCTGATCTTGATTTGGGCTCTCATTCTTGCACTCAATCTCCTCCCTGCTCCTATCTCTTCTTCATTCCTTGTAGCTCCAAACGCAACTGCACCTAAATTGGCATAAAAACATAAGAACTTATGGAGATTTAACTATTATTTACTACTAGTACTAAAATATGCCTCTAACACAAATCTATGATAAACTACCAAAATATGACACACATAACAACTAATTGATCCGAAAACAAAGTAAAGAAAATGTATATAAAATGTATTATCAAATACCCCCACACTTATTCTTTTGCACTCCGGGGCAAAACTTACTAAAAGAAGAATTGATGCTATGTGAACTGAACCACTTCCAATTGAGCCACGAGATGCATATAAAGAGAAAGGGACAAAATCAGAGCATCAAGATCAACAACGATTCATAAGTCTAAGGTGCATCCGAACAAATAATTTGACAATTTGATTTAAAGAATGAATTCAAAGTGATAGAACCTCACAAGTAAGTGTTTCCTCTTAACTCTCACGTGTTTAGGATTGTATTTGCACTCAAACACATCATACAAGTTAACACTACCAGATTTTTACAAGCCTCTAATTTCAATAACTTGAAGCACATGCAATTAAAGATCAAAAGGTCTTTATTAGGCTTGTAATGAGGCCAAGGTGAAGGTGGGATTAAAGAAAGGTCATTTAGGCTAATAACCAAGAGAAAAGAGGAGCAATGGGGAATAAATCTAGTAAGCATGAGAATTACCCTCCTAGCATTCACCTCTTTTTGGTTTCCCACTTATTTTCATAATGGATTTTCATTTTCTTCTGTTTCTTTTCCTTTTTCTTCCCTTTGCTTTATTTTACTTGTGGTACTTTCTTTTCTGTATCTTTTCTTGCTTCTTTTTCATTTCTATATTTCCCTGCTTATAGCTTTTGGTATTTTCTTCTTTGTATCTTTTCTATATGTTTGTTTTCTTTTATATAGCTATTGTCAATCCATTCACTAGCTTACATGCGGACTTGTTGAGGGGGTTATTTTATTTTATATATTTTTTTCTTTCGTCTGCGCTTGTTCCGTCTGTTGATTCCGTCTGTTGTCTACAGACGGAAGCCACAGATGATTATTACAGACGATATCCTAACACTTATTTAGGACCTATTCCCAAAACAATTCCAAAGCTCCTTTAATCTCTCAGGTCAGGTTACATCGTTGTTTTCCATTTTCCGGTTTGTAATGAGCTTAAAATTGAAGAACGGGATATAAAGGCTCAAAGGGGAGTACAAAGGGAAAGTATGTAAGGTGGCCAATTTGGCTAGTAGCTCAAGAAGGAATGCCTAAATCATATCAATAATGCATGTGAACAAGAAATATCAGCTAGAGTCAAGGAAAAATCCGGAGCTACCAACAAGATGAGTGTAGTCACACACGAAAGAAATATTCTGAAGGAATAATGGTTCCTTCATATAAGGCTCAACCTCTCACAAGGTTTATTTTTCTATCACTGATTATCCAAACTTTAGCTTCAAGTCAATTGCAATTCAAAGATGCACTCATAAGTTATGAGACGATTGAAAAATCTATCAACTAAAAATGTTTGTAAATTCCACAGTTTATATACCTGTAACTTCAAAGAAGTGGCATGATTCACATTTTTTTTTTTATTTATTTAATTATTTATTTATTTATTTAATTTTTTTTTTTTTTTTTTTTTTTTTTTTAATGATTTAAACTTAGATTTGACTAAGGGATGCGAAACGAAACTTTGAGACGAATCTTAAAGGATGATTTAAACTTTTGACGAAACTTAAAGGACGTACTAAGGAATGACGAAACTTTGACAGACGAATCTTAAAAGACGATTTAAACTTTTGATGACTAAACTTAAAGGACGTAGACTAAGGGATGAGATTTAAACCGAATATTGATGAGACGAATCCCCCCCACACTTAAAATTAGCATTGTCCTCAATGTAACATAAAATGTAGCAATGAAGTCAATCGCAATTCAAGACAGAAGGGAGATAGAAAACTCCTCAAGGCCCAAATATTTGCACATCCGCCAGCTAGGTTCGGCCGGGGACAGTGCGCCTCAACTTCAACTTCGTTTTCGGACTCTCATGGAATTCCTTGAGTTGATGACCATTTACCTTCCAAATTTTACCAAGTAACTTCATCTTTTATCTCAACCGCACCATGGGACGGGACATTAGTGATAACGAAAGGGTCATCCCATCGAGAACGAAGTTTACCATTTATAAGCTTCAGACGAGAATTGAATAACAACACTTTCGGCCTACTTTGAACTCCTTCCTTAGAATCATATTATCATGATACTTCTTGACTTTCTCCTTGTAGATCTTAGAGTTCTCGTAAGCCTCCGATCGAAGCTCCTCAAGTTCTTGTAATTGAAGCTTCCTATGTGCACCACTGGTCAATTTCAAAGTTACACTTCTTCATGACCCAATATGAACGATGCTCAATCTCCACGGGTAGATGACATCCTTTACCAAAAACCATCCCTGTAAGGAGACATTCGATCGGTGTTCTATAAGCGGTTCTATGGGCCCAAAGAGCATCTTCAAGTTGCTTGCTCCAATCTTTTGTTAGGGTGGACCATCTTTTGTAACATGAGCTTGATATCTCTGTTGAATACTTGACTTGACCATTAGTTTGAGGGTGATAGGTGTGGAAACTCTATGCACAACCCCATACTTATGTAGCAAACACCGCATCTTTGCTGAAATTGCAAAAATGGCTCCCTTTGTCACCGATAATGGCCTTAGGCACACCAAACCTGCAAAAAATATTGGATCTAACAAAATCCACAACAACTTTAGAATCATTAGTCCTGGTGGCCTTAGCCTCAACCCACTTTGATACATAATCAACAAACTAACAAAATGTATGAATAACGAGAGGAGACGGGGAAGGGGCCCATGAAGTCAATACCCCAAACATCAAATACTTCTGAGAAAATGATAGGTTGTTGGGGCATCTCATGCCTTCGAGTGATGGCCATTCCGGCTCTCGACATTGCTCACAAGTCTTTGAAAAGCTTATATGCATCTTTGAAGATAGTAGGCCAATAGAACATTTGTCCAATACTTTTGTTTGTCCGTTGAGGTCCATAGTGCCCTCCCACCGGTGAAGTATGACAAAATTGAAGGACCGATTGGATCTCATGACTTGGAATACATCTGCGAATTATTCTATCACCTGCAAAACCTCAAAGATAAGGGTCATCCAGGACATAGTATTTTGCATCACTTTTCAACTTCTCGATTTGTGATTTAGATGCATTAGGAGGTACAATGAGATGTAACCAAGTAATTAACAATATTGGCAAACCAAGGTACTACATCACAAGAGTATAAAAGCATAAGATGTTCATGGGAAAATTATCCTTAATAGGCAAAAGATCAAGGTTACCCTCAATCCTACTCAAGTGATCAAGCAACAGGTTTTTCGCACCACTCTTGTCTCGATTTCTATATTAAATTCTGAAGAAGAAGCATCCATCTAATCAACCTTGGTTTAGCATCACCTTTTTCAACGGGAATTTGAGCTGCATGGTCGGAGAAGACAATGATTTTAGAGCCAAGCAAGTAAGCACGAAATTTATCTAAAGCAAAGACAATTGCTAAAAGCTCTTTTTCAGTAGTGGTGTAGTTTGCTTGGGCAGCATCCAATGTACGGGAAGCATATGCAATGACATGAGAGAGTCTATCCACCCTTTGAGCTAAAACTGCTCCAACTGCAAAGTTGGAGGCATCACACATTAACTCAAAGGGAAGCTCCCAATCTGGTGGACACCTGATAGGTCTTTGTGGTAAGCCTCATCTTGATTCATCAAAGGCCTTCATGCATGTTTGGTCAAAAGAGAATTCTGCATCCTTTTGGAGTAGTTTGGATAATGGCAAGGCAATCTTGCTAAAATTTTGAATGAATCTCCTGTAGAACCCTGCATGTCCAAGAAAAGAACGCACCTCCCGCACGGGAAGCGGGGTAAAGCGAGAAGCGATAATAATATCTATTTTTGCCTTATCAACTTCAATGCCTCTATTAGAAACTAGATGTCCTAAGACTATACCCTCATTAACCATGAAATGGCATTTTTCAAAATTCAGTACCAAGTTAGTCTCAATACATCTATTTAAAACTCTAGAGAGACTATCCAAACATGTGTCAAAGGATGAACCATATACCGTGAAATCATCCATAAACACCTCCATGCAACTCTCTAGGAGGTCAGAGAATATACTCACCATGCATCTTTGGAATGTACCAGGTGCATTGCATAAGCCAAAGGGCATCCTGGTGTAAGCATAAGTCCCAAATGGACAGGTGAAGGTGGTCTTGTGCTGGTCTTCTGGAGCAATGTGAATTTGCATATATCCAGAAAATCCATCTAGAAAACAGTAATGTGATTTACCTGCCAACTTCTCTAAGACTTGATCAATGAATGGAAGAGGGAAGTGATCCTTTCGGGTGGCTTGGTTGAGTCTTCTATAATCAATACAGACCCTCCAACTGTTGGTGACTCTAGTTGGAACCAATTCATTGTCCTTGTTCTGCACCACAGTTATGCCAGATTTCTTAGGGACCACTTGGACAGGTGAAACCCATGTGCTGTCGGAAATGGGGTAGATGATGCCAGCTGCAAGCAATTTCATGACTTCTCTCTTTACTACCTCCAGAATGGTAGGATTGAGTCTCCTTTGTGGTTGTCTTACAGGCTTAGACTCATCCTCTAGTAGTATTCGGTGCATGCAAATGGCTGGATTAATTCCAGGAAGATCGGCTAATGTCCATCCAATGGCTTTCTTGTGCACCTTCAACATGTTCAAGCCTTCTCCTCTTGCTCATCTTGCAAAGTACTAGAAATGATAACGGGAAGCTTCTGAGCATCGTCTAAGTAAGCATACTTCAAGTGACTAGGCAGTGGCTTCAACTCCAAGCTTGGTGGTGGTTCAATGGAAGGTAATGCTGGCTTGTTTGCTGCAGTATCAGCAGATGCGAGAACCTGTAGACCAAGGTCTGCAACATGCAAGTTAGAACTGCATCCGCAATGGCGTATTAATCTCGCACATATAGTACAAACAGTGTCTCCATCATGACAAGAAGAGCAAGCCAAATCGAATTTAATTGAGAAAAATTAGTAAAATCAAAATCAAGTTCATAATCAACATCTGTACAACTATCTACGCAATCATCCACTAAATCTATGGAAAAAACAGAATGCTCTTCAGCAGGCAGTTTCATGCTTTCGAGTATGTTGAAATTCACAATATCATCTCCGAATTCCATAGACAGTGTGCCGGAATGAACATCAATCTTGGTCCGTGCAGTCATCAAAAATGGTCGCCCTAGGATCAATGTAGGTGAAGATGATCTATCCGCATATCAAGAATGTAAAAATCTGCAGGAAAAATCAATTCGTTAACTCGAACTAATACATCCTCTAGGACTCCACGTGGATGGACAGCACTCTTATTGGCAAGTGAATAATAACTCAGTTGGTTTTAACTCACCAATCTGTAATGACTTTGTAGATCGAAGTAGGCATCACATTAATGGAAGCTCCTAAGTCTATCATGGCATCCACAAAAGTGCGATCCCCAATTGTGCAAGGCACTGTAAAAGTTCCCGGATCTTGGCACTTTTGTGGAAGGTTAGACGGAGGGAGTGGAGAAACATGTGTGCTTTGTATAAGTGCAGAAACATTTCTTCCCATGTTTACCTTTTCATTTCCTTTAAATCTCTTTTATGAGTGCACAATTCTTTTAAAAATTTGGCATACTTGGGAATTTGCTTAATAGCATCTAACGAGAGGAATATTAACTTCTACCTTCCCTGAATGTTTCTAGTAATTCTTTTTCTAATTCTAATTTCTTTGGTCGCATATTTACGAAGGGAAAGGAAGAGGGAGTTGGTTTACCTCGTCCTTGTAATTTTTCGGGATCCGAACATTTGGCCGCAATTCCTTACCACCTCTCAAAGTGATGGCACTCACATTCCCCATTGGATTAGCTACGGTTTGGGAAGGAATGTTACCGGACCCTTGTTCTTGCAAGTGGTTCACGGTGGTGGCCAACTGTCCAATTTGAGTTTTCAAATCCGATAGAAGCATTCACATTTTTTTAAAGCTGCAGATTGGTAGTTGCCATGTTTCATTAAATCTTCTAAGGATGGTCAAAGCATTATTCTCGAGGTGGTGGTTGAGCGGGTTGGCCCATTTGTTGTTGTCTCATGGGGAGGAGGTTGATACTTGTTAGGAGGTTGAAACCTTTCTTTTGCATTCTTGTGTCGGGCTTGTTGGCTAGGTCTGGACCATATCTCAAGTTAGGATGATCCTCCAACCAGGGTTATAAGTGTTGGAATATGGGTTTATCTTTTGTGTTGAAGGTCTATCTTGTTGTCCGGAGTACATTCCGGCCACATCCACGGCTTGTTGGACAAAATGCTGTTGTTGTTCAGTTTCTTGCAGCTGAGGGCAAGCATCAGTGGAATGTTCAGCTCCACTACAAATGCCACATAGTTGCTTAATTTGGCTCACTGCATTCACATTCGATTGCCTTTGTTGTTGACCCAAAGCTAAGCTTGTCTCACTAGTGAGGTTAACTCTGTTAGCTTGTTTTCCAACCTATATGTATCGGCGGCGGCTATGGAAGCTTCATTTACATGCTTGGAAGATGTTGAATTTCGGGCGAAGCTGCTGTGAGAATTCTCTGCCATATTTGCAATCAAATATCGTGCAAGTGGTGTTTTGTCCATCAAAGCTCCACCACTTGCTGCATCTATCATATTTCTCTCCATAGGCATGAGTCCTTCATAGAAGTATTGGATGAGGAGCTGTTCAGTTATTTGATGGTTTGGACATGTGGAACATAACTTGTTGAATCTCTCCCAATACTCATATAAGGTTTCTCCTCGGTTGTCTTATCCCGCTTATATCCTTCCTAATAGCCGATCTAGAAGCGGGAAAGAATTTCTCCGAAATCTTCTTTTCATGTCATTCCATGTGGTAATAGGTGTTGGTTGGAGGTACAACCAATCCTTGGCGGCTCCATCCAAAGAGAATGGAAATGCCTTCATTTTGACAGCCTCTTCAGGAATATCGTTAGGCCTCATAGTGGAACAAACCACATGGAATTCCTTGAGATGTTTATGTGGATCTTCACCTGCAAGTCCTAAAAACTTAGGCAACAAATGAATCAGTCCAGATTTCAATTCATAGTTCACGACACCTTCGGTATCGGAAATTGGATACACAAAGGTTGATAGTTAATGTCGTGTAGCCAATTCCTTAAGAGTTCTCTCCATTGGATTTGTCATTTCTTGACAAGAAGAATCACAATCGAGTCACAATGAGAAGTTTGGTTTCTTTTCTTATTTTGATTTTTCAGCCTATGAATTGTTCTTTCAATTTCAGGATCAAATTTCAGTGAATTATCTAAGCTAGATCTGGTCATGTACTACACAAACCTCGAAAAACTAGCAGAAATACTATCTAGAAAGAATTAGAAACTATGCAGGAACTCAACAAAAAAAGTCAATACCTACACTAAAAGTAGAAACTATTATATGAATTCATAGTTAGTCTAGACACATGTAATATTCACAAGCAGTTTATATACAGGTGATAATTCCAAATCAAACGACGCATGTCCCCGGCAACGGCGCCATTTTGATATTCACTGTCGAATGACTATCAAAAGCTAGATTTATCCCCAATTAGATTTGTAATACAGAGGAATCAACCTAGGTCATCTCTCAGAAGACATACATCCATTCAATTCGGAATTAGTCACAATTAGGAGGGGGATTTTCATTGAACAATTCAACAAAACCAAATGAAATTGAGATTATGAAATCAAACGGAAAGCTACAGACGGAAGTAGAGAACGGAAACAGAACAAGAAATGTAAATTGAATCAATGACTTGAACCGAAAGATAAAGAGCGAGAAGAAGAAATGTGAACAATCGCGAAGAGAAGTTGAAATTGAAACGAAACGGTGATACGTAAACGCGAAGAAGCATTAATTAAACCAAAATTAAAAGCGAGAGGATGAATAACGAACGACAACATGTAATGCAAAGGAAACTATCACAAGTAAGGCGAGTAACAACGCGTGAATGTAAATTGAACCGAGAGATCTATTACGAGAATTGAAGAAGAATCAAAATCAAGGAATTGAGTTCAAGCTATTGTTGCAATCGCTACGGTTGTGAGGAAGAATTGAGTACATGAACATCGAAATCGAAGAAGTAAGCATGAGAAGAAGAGAGAACAGAAAAGAACGAAGTGAGAGAAGAGAGAATTGTGCAATCGCACAACTCAAACAAGAAGTCCCAAAACAGAATTATGAAAAGTGTAAAAAAATTGTTATTTCGCGCCCAACAACCCTCTATATATAGCAGTAGAAATCGCGCCCTGTATTAAGTAGAAGCGCGCCCTGGCGCGTTTTGATCAGAGAAGAAAACAGAACAATGTAAGTAGTAGTTTGATCATTCGTCTGTTGTATCATCTGTATTGGTGTCGTCTATCTTTTGTATCGTCTGTCTTGGCTTGATGTGTCGTCTGTCTTTTGTATACAGACGGAAGCATTAATCTGGAGGTTCAGACTAAACAAGTTCAGACGGAACAAACCTCAGATGAAGCAAACACAGACGAAACACTCATTCTTGGCGTTAGACGACACTCATCCATAAGATGGAACAAGCACAGACGGAACACTCAGATGAAGCAAGTACAGACGAAACTCTCCCTCTGGACGAGACTACTCCATCGGACGGAACAAGAGTTCGTGCGTCTTGATTCCTTCATTTGAATTTCCATAAGGCGTAAGACGCGCCCCTGAGTGCGTTTGTTCAACAAACTAACAGTTGCATAGTTGTATCGTCTGTCTTCAACTTGGTATCGTCTGTCTTCAACTTGGTATCGTCTGTCTTGTCTACAGACGAAGGCATCAATCTGAAGACTCAGACGAAACAAGTGCAGACGGAATAACTTGGAAGAAGTAAACTCAGACGAAGTGACTCCTACTAAACAAGACGAAGCAAATCTTAAGAGAATCACACACGAGACGAAGCGGCCCATAAGAGTCAAGCACAGACGAAGCAACTCTTTAAGAAGCAAGTATAGACGATTCCTTCAGTTGAGCTTCCATAAGTCATGAGACGCGCCCCTGAGCGCGCCCTGGCGCATTTTCGCCGCAAGCAAGGCTGAATGCGTCAATGGAATGCGCCCTGGCGCGTTTGTGCCGCAAGGACTGCTCAACTTGGCTTGCTCTGATCTTGATTTGGGCTCTCATTCTTGCACTCAATATCCTCCCTGCTCCTATCTCTTCTTCATTCCTCGTAGCTCCAGACGCAACTGCACCTAAATTGGCATAAAAACATAAGAACTTATGGAGATTTAACTATTATTTACTACTAGTACTAAAATATGCCTCTAACACAAATCTATGATAAACTACCAAAATATGACACACATAACAACTAATTGATCTGAAAACAAAGTAAAGAAAATGTATATAAAATGTATTATCAGCCAATCTATTCCATTTTCTTCCAGTGATCTCCTTGCATACTTCTCTATAGATGGATTGCTGGGACAACTCACCATTTCCTTCGTTTATGAATTGGCTTGGACTTATATTGAATTTTCGCTCTACTAGCACTATGCGTGCTGTAAACCGAGATGCAAAGGCTTCTGCATGCTCCAAAGACCGAAATCTGTGAGTGTCAAACTCTGGAATTTCTGGTTCACGAGTAGCCTTTGCCTTGGCTTTCTTTGTAGTCCTTTTCTGCTCTTGGCATTGTCCCTTGGAAGATCTATGTTTAGTCCTTGGTTCCCTTGAAAATGATCCAGCTGGTTGCTTACTCGATGCCATAGTTGCCTCTTTAAGAATGAACTTACACAACTTAAAGTTTTATGAGAAAAATATGCATACATCTAGATCACAATAGACACCATAAAGACATGCATTGTCATCAAAAAAGAGTGAGGTTCAAAGAGAAATCAAGTTGGAATTGCCAAAGGAAATATATAAGCAATCATAATATAGTCATGTTTACTAGACTTATTCACATAAAACACACTCAAAACTTCATTGAGGAATTTTAACAAACACTATGTAAGCATGAGTGAGCATGGAGTAATTCTTTCTAATTGCTTTACAAAATGCACTCCCAAGACAATATTCAACATTCATTTACAATCAATCAATGGCATTTATCAACAATCATTAAAACGAGAGCATGCAACAACATCAAGGTGAACAATTTGAATTCGCACAAAAAGGGGGTATTAGGGTTCGAACCAACATTTTTGCACCCTCATTCCAATTAATCATATGAATCATGCAGTTAGAGATTAGAGAATGAAGAAAACAAGTAGTGATAGATGGATTAGATAAGCATACCTTGTTTGAGCCGAAGATGTTTGAGTGTACACAATGAGAGTTCTTGAACGAAATGAAAAACTAGAAAGATGGAGATGGAGAAATCAACTCAAAATTACTTGCAATGTGAAGTGGTGGAGTTGAGAATTGATTGAGAGTGGGATTACTCTCTTGGGAATTCACAAGCACTAGGTGAGAAGAAGAATGGAATGGCTGCGCCTCTTGTTTGTGCCTTGGCGCAAGCTCGCACCCTTCTTTATGCCTAGGCACAGCAATTTGCGCCTCACACTTAAAGGAATCGCGCCTAGGCGCGTCTTGGCCGAGACTAGGGGTTCAAACGCGCCCCCCTCTCTCCTCATTTGCGCCGCGGCGCGTTTGGCCAGAGAAGGGCCTTCAAAACGCGCCTCCTCTTGCGCCTTGGCACGAATTTCTGCGCCCTACACCTAGAAAGAGTTTATTTGGGCGCATTTTGATGACAGATGAGGTTATCTTTGCATGCTCTCAATGCACTTCATCCAACTTGTGCACATACTCTAGCCATTTTGTGTTGAGGTATTCTATCCTATGCACAAGGATCACATCTAAAATGAACATGCATTGAACCTCAAAGTTTCCCACTAATGTTATTGCTCCTCACCCATTCTCTTATTTCTTATCAACTCAAGAACACTGTAATTTCAACTATTTATTCCTATATCTACTGTTTATCAACAACACAAGAATCAAATTTATTATACTGTATCATGTATTTATACTTCTAATCTAATTTTTAAATTCTATTTTATTTTTGCTTTTTCAACTGTTGAAAGATTAACAAACATATCAACAACAAGTTACAGAAAACTTCTCTTAATTGAATGGGTTGCCTCCATTTTAAGCGCTTCTTTAATGTCATTAGCTTGACATGTGACTTGACCTCTATCAAGGAGGGTCTTGAAGCTCAAGAGACCTTATCCTTCTCAAACTTATCTCCTAAATAAGGTTTGACTCTTTGGCGGTTCACTTTGAATTCTCTAGACTTATCAAGGTCTTCTAAGGTAATTGCACCATGTGGAAATACTTCTTTTACAACAAATGGACCAGACCATCTAGACTTGAGTTTTCCTGGAAACAACCTTAGCCTAGAGTTATAAAGTAAAACCAGTTGTCCAGGGTAAAACTCTCTTCTTCTAATCTTACGATCATGCCATAACTTTGTTCTTTCTTTGTATATCTTGGCATTCTCATATGCTTGAAGTCTCAATTCATCCAACTCATGGAGTTGGTACAGTCTCTTCTCACTGCTTGAGTGAGAGTCAGAATTGAGGTACTTTAAGGCCCAGTATGCCTTATGTTCTTGTTCAACAGGCAAGTGGCATGCCTTTCCATAGACCATCTGGAATGGTGTCATGCCAATGGGAGTCTTATATGCTGTCCTATATGCCCAAAGAGCATCATTTAGTCTTTTTGACCAGTCTTTTCGGGACAGATTCACAGTTTGTTCTAATATCTTCTTGATCTCCCTATTGACTAACTCTGCCTGCCCACTGGTTTGGGGGTGATATGGTGTTGAAATTTTGTGCTTCACCCCCAACCTTTTGAGAACTCTTTCTAGATGCTTATTGCAGAAATGGCTTCCAACATCAGTGATGAAAGCTCTAGGAACCCCAAATCTAGCAAAGATATTTCTATGAATAAAGGCATCTACAATCCTAGAGTCATTAGTTGGGGCAAAAATGGCTTCCACCCACTTAGACACATAATCTACAGCTACTAGGATGTATGTGTGGGAGAATGAAGGAGGAAATGGTCCCATAAAATCCATCCCCGACACATCAAAGACCTCTATCTCTAAAATGTTGTTTAAGGGTCCCTCATCTCTCCTAGAAATATTTCCACTTCTTTGGCATCTGTCACAGGTTTGCACAAAAGCTTTTGCATCTTTAAAAATAGATGGCCAGTACAAACCATTTTGCAAAACCTTTTTGGTTGTCCTTTCCCCATTAAAATGACCTCCACTAGGGGAATTATGACAGTGCCAAAGCACAGAACTGACCTCTTCCTCAGGGATACATCTCCTAAGGAGTCCATCTATACCCCACTTGAAAAGAAATGGCTCGTCCCAAACATAGTATTTTGCATCAGAAAACAGTTTTTTCCTTTGTTGATGAGATAAGCCAGGGGGAATATAGTTGGATACCTTAAAGTTCGCGATATCGCTGAACCAAGGAGCATCAGAAATACTAAAGAGTGTCTCATCTGGAAAGGTTTCAGAAATAGGGATATCACTACCTTCTATTTCATCATAAGGTAACCTTGAGAGGTGATCTGCAACCAAGTTCTCTCTTCCTTTTTTATCTCTAATTTCAATGTCAAATTCTTGTAAAAGGAGAACCCAGCGAATCAACCTTAGTTTACTCTCATGCTTCATTAGAAGATATTTCAAGGCAGCATGGTCAGTATACACTATAATCTTTGAGCCAATGAGATATGGACGAAATTTGTTAAGAGCAAATACTATGGCTAGCAACTCTTTTTCTGTAGTTGAATAATTGATTTGAGCACTATCAAGCACTCTGCTAGCATAATATATAACTCTTACAAGTTTTTCCTTTCTTTGTCCTAGTACAGCTCCTATTGCATAATCACTTGCATCACACATAATTTCAAAAGGCAAACTCCAATCTGGAACAGTTATGATAGGAGCTGTTGTTAACTTCTCTTTTAAAGTCTCAAAGGCTTTTAAACAGGTTTCATCAAAATTGAAGGTCACTTCCTTCACCAACAAGTCACACAATGGTTTAGAAATTTTTGAAAAATCCTAGATGAATCTTCTATAAAAACCAGCATGACCTAGGAAACTACGCACTCCTTTCACATTCACTGGTGGAGGCAGTTTCTCTATCACTTCAATTTTTGCTTTGTCCACTTCTATACCATCAACAGAAATTTTGTGCCCTAAAACTATGCCTTCTTTAACCATAAAATGGCATTTTTCCCAGTTCAAGACAAGATTAGTTTCTTGGCATCGTTTTAGTACACAAGCCAAATTTTCTAAACAGTTTTCAAAAGTGGAACCAAATACTGAAAAATCATCCATAAAGATTTCAATAAATTTCTCAACCATGTCATCAAAAATGACCATCATGCATCTTTGAAAAGTTGCTGGTGCATTACATAATCCAAATGGCATTCTCCGGTATGCGAAAATCCCATAAGGACAAGTGAAAGCAGTTTTTTCTTGATCCTTAGGGTCTACCACAATTTGGTTATAACCAGAGTATCCATCCAGAAAACAATAATAAGCATGACCAGCTAACCTTTCAAGCATTTGATCCATAAAAGGTAAGGGGAAGTGATCTTTTCTTGTGGATTCATTCAACCTTCACGTAAGTCTATACACATTCTCCACCCATCACTTGTCCCTGGTGGGAATTACTTCATTCTTCTCATTTGCAATTACAGTCATGCCCCCCTTCTTGGGAACTACTTGTACTGGACTTACCCAGGAACTATCCGAAATGGGATAAATAATGTCAGCATCAAGTAGTTTGAGGACTTCTTTGTGTACAACCTCCTTCATAGTAGGATTTAAACACCTTTGAGGTTGTATCACAGGTTTAAAATTGTCCTCAAGCAGGATTTTGTGCATGCAAAATGAGGGACTTATACCTTTCAAATCAGAAATCGCCACCTAATTGCAGATTTATGCTCCTTAAGGATCTTAAGCAACTTGTCCTCTTCCCTTTTATCCAAAGAGTTGCTTATGATCACCGGGAAGGTGTCATTTTTTTTCAAGAAAAGCATATCTAAGATGAGAGGGAAGTTGCTTAAGTTCACTCTTAGGTTCAGTTTCTATTTTCTCAGCCATTTTAGATGTTTCCTCTAATGGTTCAATACTTGATGGTAGTGAAGTGTTGGTCTCCACTGCAGCTATGAAATTCTCAACTTCTTGTTTTTCATTTTCAAAACTAGAAGTATCAAAATTTTCCTCCTCTGTTATGAAGTTAAGAATCTCATTTTCATAAACATTTTCCACTATAGGTTCCAACACATCCACCATCATGCATTGTGACTTTTCTGCAGGGAATTTCATTGCATCAAATATGTTAAAGGATACCTTTTCTTCATCAAGTCTCAAAATGAGTTCACCTTGTGCCACATCAATTAGGACTCTGCCGGTGGCTAGGAATGGTCTCCCTAAGATGATTGGAACTTCTTCATCGCCTTCCATTTCCAAGACAACAAAGTCTGCAAGTAGAAATACGAACTTGTCCACCTTCACTAAGAGGTCCTCCACTACTTCGTACGGACGTTTGGTGGAGCGATCTGCTAGTTGCAGCGTCATCATCGTAGGTTGGATGTCCATGTCCTGTATGTTCATTTTCTGCAGCACAGAAAGAGGCATCAAATTTATGCTAGCCCCCAAATCAATCAAGGCCTTACCTATTGGCACTTCGCCTATTGAACAAGGAATGGTGAAGGGGCTCATTACTCGTTTTCGTATTGGATTGGGATGGGATTATCCCTCAGTTTCTGAGGTAGCTTTCTCTGAATGATGGCACTACATCCTCTGTTATTGCTACTGTTTCATCATCTAGCAGCATCCTCTTGTTGGATAGGATTTCCTTCATAAATTTGGCATATGATGGCATCTTTTGCAAAGTCTTGAGAAAATGGAATGTTGATTCTCAAACTCTTCAATATGTCAAAGAATTTGGCAAACTGCTTGTCATCATTGGCCTTCTTCACCCTTTGCGGATAGGGAAGCTTGCAGTAAGGTGAAATGTGTTCATGCTGGCCAGCCTCTTCTAGGATCTGCTTCTTTGTTTTTCTAGGTGACTCTCTTTTTTCAGTGAGAATTATAGGCACAGGTGGTTGCCTTTCACTCTTTGCAGTATTTTCTTCTTCCTCCACTGCATCTCCTTTCATTTCTACAGTTTCCTTTCCCAACACCTTACCACTCTTTGTGGTAATAGCTTTGCATTGTTCCTTTGGATTCACAATAGTATCACTTGGCAGATTTCCTTGATTTCTTTCAGAGAGTTGCTTGGAAAGCTGGCCAATCTGTGATTCCAGATTCCTAATAGAAGCTTCTTGATTTGTGAACATAAATTCAGTCCTTTGCATAAATGACATGAACATGTTTTCTAAAGTTGAAGATCCTTCTCTAGGAACCGGATTCATGTTAGAGTCGGGCTTTGGAGCATTTCTAGGTTGGTTGGTTGGGAATTTAGAATGGTTTGGGTTGAAAGGTAGATTTTGTGGTTGGTTTTGGTTATAATGTTGGTTAGATGAAGATGTTTGGTTTTGATCTTTGGTTGAAGAAGTTTGTTGTATGGCATGTTTGGATTGAAAGGTGGTCTAGGATTGAAGGTTTGTTTGAAATTCTGGTCATAAGAGGAAGAGTTGGGTTGCAGATGATTATTGTTCCTATATGACAGATTTGGATGGTTTCTTTGGTGAGGGTTATAGCTGTTTGTGTTGGCATAGGTGTTACCTTGAGGATTTCCCATGTAATTCACTTGAGCTTGTTCCTCAACATTAGCTCCTAAGCTTTCACAAAACTCTACTTGATGTCCTCCCCCACAATATTCACAATTTGATCGGAGGTGCTTGAACAAACATTAATTTGGACCACTTGAAGTCGCTTCATTATTTGATCCATCTTTTGAGTCATCAGCTTGTTTTGAGCCAACAAAGCATCATTAGCTCCAAGCTTAATCACTCCTCTTCTTTCACCATAGAAATCACTAGGAGCATCATAACGATTTGAAGCCATCGTTTCAATGATCACTCTTGCTTCATGTGCATCTTTCTTACTTAATGAACCTCCAAGAGGCATCCACTAGCAATCTTGTATGCGACCATGATCCATTATAGAAGATATGGACTTTCGCAGATCGAGAAAATCCATGGTGAGGGCACCTTCTCAACAAGGACTTGAATCTCCTCCATGCCTCACTGATGGACTCTCCATCTTTTTGTTTGAAGCAAGAAATCTCTACTCTGAAGTAGTTGTATTTTTCTGGTGGAAAGTATTGAGCCAGAAATGTGTACACTAAGTCCTCCATGTAGTGAAATAGCCATGAGGAAAACTTTGTAGCCACATCTTAGCTTCTCCTTTGAGTGAGAATTCAAACAGCCTCAGCCGAATTGCATCATCTGGAACTCCATTCATTTTAATTGTACCACAAATCTGTAGGAAGTTATGCACATGCTGATTTGGATCTTCCTCTTCCAAACCTCCAAATTGCTCTTGCCTTACCAGCTGAGTGAGAGCAGGTTTAATCTCGAAATTGTTGGCCGCAAATGTTAGGGTGGTGCGATAATTGGATCCACAAACCCAGTAGCATTAGGAGTGTACAACTCCTCAAGTGTCATGCGCCTTGTATTATCCATATTTTCTGCTGAATTTTCTGTTGTATTCTCTTTATTTTCTTTATTTGCCTTCAAGTTCCTCCTACAAAATCTTTCAATTTCTGGTTCAAACAAAAGATTAGTTTCCTTGGCTTTTCGCATAAACCACAAATCAAAGATAAACAGGAAATACAAATGAAAAACAAAATAGGAAGTATGAAAATATTCAACTAAAAAAAATCAAAACAGAACAAGTATAAGTGTAACACCCTCAAAATTAATTTTCATAAATAATTTCGTAGTTAAAAAATTTACTAAAAATTCTATAAAAATGTGCATATTAACTATTTACTGTTTAATTTGATTAGACAGAAAATGTAATTCAAAAATAATTTATCATTGGGTAGCAATATTATTACGTAATTTGAGAAAATTATGATTACATTTCTAAATAAAAATGTAATAAAAAAATAAATTTGTTGTTTGACATTTTTATTACTATTTGATGTTTCAAATATTATTTTATATTTCAAATTACTGAAAATTTATTGTTTTAATTATATTATTATTAAGAAATCTTATTTTATATTTGATTTGAGAAATATTTTAAGAATTAAAAAAAAATAAATAAAAAATAAAAATAAAATAAACTTAAAATGACCCATGCAAGATTCGAACCTGCAAGTTATTAAGCCACCACTTTAACCAACTAAGCTACTACATTTGTTTGATACTTTTATAAAATATAAGATATATATTAAGTACTAGTTTATTGTTTAAAAAATTTTAAAATTAAAATGTCACATACAAGACTCAAACCTGCAACTTTCAGCAGGTTATTAACAGAATGCTTTAACCAACTGAGCTAATAGGTCTATCTGATATTTTATAAAAATATAATGTATATAATGAGTACGAGAGAAAATGTGAACCAGAAAAATTGTAAAAATTATGACAAGTGCAATATGTAAAGAGTGATGGAAGGATGCACTAAATTAGTGGTATTAGCACCAATCTGATTAGTGGTGCACTAAAAAGAAAAAGAATTCTAATTAAATTTTTATGGTAAAACCACTAAGTATATTAAATTTTACCATTAATAATATTTTAAATTTTATTTCATCTATAAATAGAAACCATTTGAGAACACTTCAGCCATGAATTCATTTGCACCAAAACACCAAAATCTTAGTTTTTCCAATTTTCCCAAAACCATAAGCTTATTTTGCTAAAAATCCAAATTTTTCTAAATTCACCAAAAACCTATTTCATTTAACTTTGAGAGTAGAATCAACCTTCTTTCAACCTTCAAAAGCTTTCTCAAAGTCTTCCAAAAGAGTAGCCAAAAGAAATCAAGGTGAGGGAAGTTTCTAAATTATTTTAAAATTTATATTTCATATGATAATTTGTGATTTTAAAATTATGAGATCTAACTAGGAGGCTCTGCCACCTTTACTGATTTCATAATTTTAAGTTATTTATATAATATTTAATTTTATGAAATAATAATTTGAGATCCTAAAATTATGAGATCCAACTAGGAGGCTCTGCCACCTTTATTGATTTCATAATTTTAGTTATTTATATAATATTACAACGACCTAAAATTATGAGATCTAACTAGGAGGCTCTGCCACCTTTACTGATTTCATAATTTTAGTTATTTATATAATATTACAACGATTAATTTTTCTATACTTTGAACTTGGATGACCTTTGATTTGAACTTGAATGACTTTGGATGTGTACTTAGATAATGACTTGGATTGTGTATGTTTACCTTTTCTCTGAACTTGGTTGATGATTGAGATTGTGATTAATTACCTATGCTATGCACGTTGAGGACTGTGATAAAAACTATGACTATTATACTATAAATTATTAATCCACAAAGTAAAATATAATGATGGAATGGATGTGTAATATCAATAAGTTGGTGTTGTTTTAAATGAGATTTTTAGAAAGGGAGATAAGTTTTCATTCATTCATGCATGCCTCAAAAGAGGTGGCCTCGGTTAGAGGTGCAGATAATAACTTAATCCGTGCGTCTAGGTGGGATGCCGGACTTGGGGATTTTTATAGTGAGAATTCATTTAATTCATGATGATCACATGATTGTTTATGAGATTCTCGTGCACCACCGTGAAATCCCAACTGGTCGGTAAGTTTTACGATGATGATGTCGTATTATCTGAGATGGTACCACATTGCATATTTTTGGAGTTAAGGTTGGAGCATGCATCATGTAGAAATTTCATTTAAGTCATAATTCATTCTTTATTTATTTGATTATGATATGTATCATATTGATATTTTTATATGATATGTATTGTATTGATATTTTTATATGATAAGTATTTTTTTAAAGATATTGGAACTTACCCTTGCGTGTTTGTGTCTTTGGTTTGACACCTGTGATGATCCTGAATTTTATTCGGAGGAGCAGATTGACAGGTAGATTCAGTAATCATGTGTGGAGATGTCAAGGAATATTAGCTAACATGAGAATTTAATGGAAAAATATGTATATTATAGTTGTCACAATATTATGTATCTATGTGACGTTTTGTAAATAACTTTTGATGTATGATTATGATGTGATCTATGTGATGTATTTTATTTTTATGGTGACGTTTTTTTTTAGGAAGGAAATTATTTTAAGATTTTATTTAAAGAAATCTAAATGAAGGGAAACATTTTCAAATAATAATAATAAATGGATAAAAGGAAAATATTTTAGTAATGAAAATAGCGGGGCGTTACAATAAGAATCAAAACAGAACATGTATAAGTATTAACAAACAGCAAAGTAAAAAAAAATTTAATGTCCTAAGTAGCAAGCACGTCAAGACTATCGATATTTGTAACATCCCAAAAATTTAAATATAGTTCAAGAGAGGTTTTTTTTGTAACATTCAAGAAATTTAAAAATAATTAAAAAATTATGAATTTTCTAATATCGTAGCAAATCACGAATGCCGACATTATTTGTATCAACCGCCATTATGTAGCAAACCGCCATATGTAGCCGCCGACAATGATCGTAGAATGACCGACATTATCAGTAGCCGCCCGAAATTACCGTGTTGCCGAAATTATTTGTAGCACCGCCTTAGGAAGGTTATAAATAGGGCTTAGAGGTTTCAAATGAAGATACAACCCAAAGAATATTCCTACATTCTCTCAAACTATCTTCTCTACAAAAAACCTTTCTATACTTTCTCCACCTTAGGAAGAAATCTCTCCAACCAAGGAAGGAGCACGTAAGTAGAGGAAGAATATAGGAAGCTAGGAGAAACTAGTAAGGGGACCTTTCCTTATCCTTCTTTTCTATCCTTTGTTTTGTTGGTACTTTCATTATCTTTCTTTAGTTTCTTGCAGTAAGGGGACCTTTCCTTATCCTCCTTTTCTATCCTTTGTTTGTTGGTACTTTCATTATCTTTCTTTAGTTTCTTGCAGTAAGGGGATCTTTCCTTATCCTTCTTTTTCTATTCTTTGTGTTCTTAGTACTTCCACTCTCTTTCCTTGGTACTTTCATTATCT